>JARQZK010003612.1:250000-352500 GCA_030704885.1 Cynegetis impunctata
TCTTTTCGTAAATAATTCCTTGAATTTGTTTTAAAGTAGAAGAATATATATTGCAATGTCCGATTCAGAGAACGACGTACCGAGCGAAATCGAGGAAGCGGCTCAATCTGCGCTATCTACAATTATTCCTAAGAAGTCGAGGAGCAAGTATGATTTGTCCTATGCGAAATTTTGTTTATGGTGTGAACAAAAAAGGATTACTAATTTGAACGAAAAAGTTTTGCCAGCGTATTTTCAAGAAAAAAAGGGAATGAAGAATTCAACCTTGTGGAGCTTATATTCGATGTTAAGAACCGAATTGTGCTTGAAGAGAAATATTGACATCAAGAAGTATACAAATTTACTGGCCTTTTTGAAACGACATTCTGAAGGTTACCAGCCTGAAAAGTCATAGTTCTAGTAGTTTAGTCTTACAATGATTCTGTATGTTTCACAATTAATGGCGAAATTTACTTTTCATCAACAGTTGCGAAATATTTTACTTTTCGTAACCAGTTGCGAAAAGTAAGACGTTTCAAAACGTCGATGAGTTTTGAAAAGTGTCACTTTATATGTCAAAATTAGAAAAAGTATATTTCGCCATTAATTGTGAAAAATACAGTATCATTGTAAGAATAAACTACATGAACTGTGTACTTCTTTACCTTTATATATATAAATTTATTATTTAGGTAACTTTAGCACGTGAATTTGTATACTTCTTGATGTCAATATTTCTCTTCAAGCACAATTCGGTTCTTAACATCGAATATAAGCTCCACAAGGTTGAATTCTTCATTCCCTTTTTTTCTTGAAAATACGCTAGCAAAACTTTTTCGTTCAAATTAGTAATCCTTTTTTGTTCACACCATAAACAAAATTTGGCATAGGACAAATCATACTTGCTCCTAGACTTCTTAGGAATAATAATTGTAGATAACGCAGATTGAGCCGCTTCCTCGATGTCGCTCGGTACGTCGTTCTCTGAATCGGACATTGCAGTATATATTCTTGTACTTTAAAACAAATTCAAGGAATTATGTACGAAAAGAAAAGCGATTATTATTTTCACTCTTTTGACAATGAAATTCATAGACAAACACTATCGACATTACGAAATATGACACTAACGATACTTCCATAGCAACGAAGTGAAAAATAAATATCTCCGAATTCACTAGACGAGGTACGGTTGTAGGGACGTTTTGATACTTTTAATTTAAATTCAAATAGTCACATCCTATTCAAAATTAGAAAAAATATTGTGTGAAACACGTTGGGAAACACTATTTTTCGTAACTCGCGTTCTTTTGCGCAACTCGCTTCGCTCGTTGCGCAGAAATACGCTCATTACGAAAAATAATGCTTTTCCCAACTGGTTGCACAAATAACTATTATTACAGTTATTTCCTACTTTGATTTTGTGATATTCTCATCTCAAATATGAGATAATGCATATTACCGCGGTCAATAACTTATGATAATTAAATTTTGACCACCAATCTCGATTTTCACGGCAAAATTAATATCTTTAATTTTTTAATCGTTGCAAAACGGTATTTTTGTTAACAAAGACACCATACACGTCTCACTATACGGAAAATCTATTCCTTAATACGTAAAATTGTAACAAATTGACTAACAAATTTGTTCTATTAACGAAGATCTTCAGTTTTTTCAGTCTGTACGTAAAACAAATATGAATAGTCTTCCAGAAACTAATCAATTAATACAAAATTTCTTTACAAAAAATGTCAGCATAAAACAATAACAAAAATGTTTAGTTATGATGGTAGGTCATGTTGGATTCAACCCAGAAATATATTAACTCAAATGATGGGTTATTCAAATATAACATGATTTTTCATTACATAAACAAACCATCGACTTTAAAATTATTATCCAAACAAAATTATCTTAATGATTAACTTGTTCCCTCAAAACAAGCATAATATACATAACTGTTCAAAATAATTTTTACAAGAAAAAAGAAGAAACGAATATAATTGTTACTTAGTGAAGGCAAAACGGATTAGTCAATAAAAGATATTTTCAAAGAGAAATACAAAAATTCTCTCTTTTTTGTCACATAGGAGGTAATCTTTCATCTTGACCAACTCTTAAAATTTTGTCAGCTAATACTATTTTATTGATTGTTTCATGGTGCCTACAGCCACCGCCGCCCAATTTAGCTAAGCGAAAACCCTTTGCTAGCAGTTCCCGGCTAGCCTTTGGAAGATAATTCGGGAAGCAAATTTTGAAACGTATTTTCAGATCTCCTTTCTCAGGATACTCTTCTAAAATTGGCATTCCTTCTCCCTCTATAACCTTCTCGTAGTCATAACTGAAACATAACAACATAATCACCATCAGAGTTAACATGTGCCAACTGATGAATTAATCATGATATAAAGCGTTATAAAAAAAGTTACTGAATATTGCAGCTTACTATTCAGAAATAATCAATTACTAATCACACATATACTAAAATTTTCAAGCAGTCTTACTCAATAACATCAGTTATCGGTATGCGTATTGTCCTATGATCAATTGTATTCACAGTTATAATTGTTCCCAATAAAGCTTCCTCTAGAGAAACCTCAACAGTCATTATCAAATCATTTTCTTCACGTACAAAAGTTTCGTGTTCTCTATCTTCCGTTATGAAGATCACGTCAGCTAAAAGTGGAAGGAGACATTGCATTAACCAAAAAAATAGCAACATTTTCTACCTGGTTCGTGAGCTGGATGTTGATCTCCCTCTTCAAAGAATACTATTTCAGTTCCAGGTTTCATACCAGGTTTGATAGGAATTGAAAGTATTTTCTCAGTTATTTCAGTACTAGTTTGCTTTTCATCTACAAAAGTCAGTCTATGTATCTTCATTTTTTTAACACCCCCAAAAAATATTTCATGAAGCGTTAAAACTAGAGGATGCTTTATTGGAGGCCTTTTGTCTTTAACAGCTTTATTTTCGACAGTTTCATAAACCACTGGAGGGTTTTTAACATAATCCAGTAGATCAGCATATGGAGAGTCAGTACCAAAAAACTCCCTGCAAAAATATTAACATTTAGATTACGTTAGCATAATTGTGAGCTAATATCGCAATGATTCCCACCGATAGGTTAATAGAGGATCTCCGTGATAATGATAAGGTTGAATGAATGCATCTTTTGTGGGCACCCCAGCCTTTAAACCTTCTTCACCAAACTGATCAAATATTGCACGTCGAAAAGGATCACCTAGTACGTCATAAGCTTCACAAATTAGAGTAAATACTTCTTTTGCGTTTGACTGTTGTAAACGCTCCGGATGAAACTCCAAAGCTAATCCTCTATATCTAAAACAAACTTCTTAGCGTCTATAGTAATGCTTGGTATTTATGAATTTACGCCTTTTTAATGTCTAAGTTTGTGCTAGTTCTTGGTATTTGTAGAATGCCGTAATAATCGATACCCATATTCTATTCGGATATTTCATTAACAATTATCAAATTTTGACAACAGGATATCTTTGAAAGGTATTGTCGGAACGTTAGCCACACCGAACTTTCCGTTCTTTGAGATAGAAAGATTTGCACATCGAAAAGAAAAATAAAGATTGATCTATGGTTGCATAGATTTAATATGTAGCGATGTTGCCAAGGGGCCCAAGGGCAAATAATCTCTAGTATTTGACTAAATGAAAGGGAGATCATTTATTAATCTACAAAATTTATAAATCCTTGCAAAGAAGCAGAGGCATAGGATCAGCGTTTCCGTTTGTAACATAATTATCGAATTGTAACATAATTTCTTCTCCAATTTGTCCTCAATCGATAATTGTACCATAATCGATAATTGTAACATAATTTTGACCTAGAGGTTTTTCGACTATAATATAAATAATTTATGGAAAGTACCTGAAAATAATTACGAGATGTGTGATACTAAAAAAAAAAAGGAATATTCTTTGGATTGTGTGTGCAAATCATCGCTACCCAATCCTGAAATACAATATGCAATCCTAAAAAAAAAGGTCTTCTGATTTGTGCTTACAGATCAAAGAAAAAATTGTAACATAATTTTGAAGAAGAATCGATAATTCTAGCAACGCTGTACCATAATTCTCAATTGGCTCTGTGGCAACACTGCATTGGATTAAAATTGTATTACTTGTATAACACGCACTTTAGTAAATTATGGTAATAATTATTTAAACTTTACCCTTAAGATATGAAAATTAATATTTGTATTGATATCTAAAAATCCAATTAGTATGAATCATTTTATCTTAAGCATTGCTTTGTCAGTTTCAAAAGCTTGTCTGAAAATTATCTAATATTTCTAATATGAATGTCAATTTTTGAAATTGACTCCAAGTAAATTATACAGAAATATTCTATTGTATTAATTGTTCTTGTTTAATGAAATTGCAAAGTAATAAATCATAACGCCTAAACTTCCTAATGAATTGAATGAGATAAGGAATGGTTTAAATATGGAGATAATGAATAATTAAAATTTTTATGTCAACAGTATAAATTTTGTTAGTTAACTCAACGCCTGTTTTATATATTGTAAAAGACTAACATGAAGGAAAACAGTATTTCGCCAAAAATTTTATCGATTCAAAGTCATGTTGTCCATGGATATGTTGGAAATAAAAGTGCTGTGTTTCCTTTACAGGTGAATAATATAAATTATCTATGTTTTCCGAAAATCTATTAGAGACTCAATTTGTAAGTTATCATTGTTTGCAGTTGCTGGGTTTTGAAGTCGATTTCATAAACTCTGTGCAGCTTTGCACTCATACTGGATATAAAAAAGTAACTGGTCAAATTTTAAAAGAAAAGGACTTGGCTGATTTGTTTGAAGGACTTAAAGAAAATGAACTTGATAAGTATGATTACTTGCTAACAGGTTATGTTGGATCTCTATCATTCCTTCAAGAAATTGCGAAAGTTTATGAACATCTGAAGTCTGTAAATTCAAATATAACATTTGGTTAGTTATAACCTCAATACTTTTCTTTTATCATTTGAACTAGCACTATATCTGACCTTATTTACAGTTTGTGACCCAGTGATGGGTGACAATGGTCATCTTTATGTGCCAAAAGAACTCATACCCTTATACCGAGATATTATTGTACCCAAAGCAGATATTCTTACACCAAATCACTACGAATTAGAGTTATTAACCGAGAGAAAAGTAAATAATTTGGAAGATGCCTGGAACTCGATTGAGATATTACATAGTAAAGGATGTAAAACTATTGTTGTGTCCTCATCTGAATTGGGTGAAAAAGATCATCTACTCGCCCTCGCTAGTACAAAATTAAGTAAAACATTTTATAACTTAAGTATTTGATGTTTTAAAAAGAAAGTTTACTATTATTGATGTAAGATTTGATTTTCCCAACAGAATGAAATTTAATTGAAAACAAATGTTGCAATCATATCAAATTAAATAATGATCCTGAGTATTAAAAATAGGTTAAATTGAAAGAAGTAGATGCTTACCTTAATAACTGAATTGAATGTAAATTTTTCTCCATGTGATCATTCCTGCAATATAACAAAATTAAGTTTTAGGTAATATTTGCCAGAAAGTAACAATCAGTTTGAAGAAGAAAAATGCAACTTTCGTAGGTACAGGAGATATTTTTGCTGCTTTATTTCTTGCTTGGATGCATAAAACTAATAATAATTTGAAATCATCTTTGGAGAAGACAATAGCTACAGTACAACATGTGATTGACAGAACATTAAATTTTGCAAAAGGTAATGAAAAATTTCAGATATTTTAAAAAATGTTATCCTTCATTATATTTCCACTCCGTATTCGATGATACTTAACAGTAAGTTTTCTACTTAGTTTAGTATAATATATTTTTGTTATAAGAAAATGAAGCACACACAATATTTATCATTTCTTTTTGTAGTTGAATATTGTGGTCTTATTCGCTTCGTAATTGAATTTAGCTAATAAATAAAAGGCCTTAATAGGTTTAGTTATTTAGTCTATAAAATATGATGCTTATATTCTATTATCATAATTGTATACAATCATTTCATTGAAGATTCAAATATACTGTTTTAAAAAATGAGCCTATTCCTGAATCAACTATTCTCATTTAAATATTAATTTTAAATATTTCTCATTTAGAATTAATTGTTTTCTTTCATAATATTCTGTTTGTCGCAATGTATTGCATATAAAAATTTTATATTGAATTTTTCTATTCATCGTGTTATTCATAAATTATTGCAAATTATTTCTGTATAACTTCCAACCACAAGCCTTCCATTAATGACAGGTTGAGTTGCCATTTTTCAGGTGGATCTCACACTCCAGGTGCCTTGGAGTTGAAAATAGTTCAAAGCAAAAATGATATAGAAGATCCCAACATCACTCTTTTTGCCAACTGCTATTCAGACACAAGTGCTTCTTGAATTATAATTTATTATTTACGTCCTATATATTAGTCTTCCAGGGTATGGGCTAGTTTTAAGCCTTTACTTCTAAACTCAAACAGATATTTTATATTTTATTTTCTGTTGTTTTATGTATTTTATTAAATACATATATGATTTATTAAAATACAGCTACAATTTTCCTTTCAATGATACCCCATTTTAGATTCAATTCTTTATTTACTCACATAAATTCACTCAACAAAACTTACAAAAATATTTCATTATGTATATTTAAAAATAAATAATTAAAAATGATGCAGTACCTAAGTAACAGTATCTAAAAACTTAAATAAGAATACATTTCAACTTATATAATAAACCAAAATATCAATTAAAATTATTTTACAATTAATTTATACATGAAATTCAACTAAATTGAAACAATATTCTATTTCAATACTACTCTAAAAGATATGAAGTATGTGAATTTTTATTTCATGCCTGCAACACTTATAAAGAATAAAATAATATTCCAATTTCTTAAGTCTGAAATAAAACAAATTTTTTCATCATTGAATCATTGAAAAATCATCTTAGTTAACGATATCTGATTTGATGGTGATTTTACTTGAATATAAATCATAATTAGATATATTACAAATTTTGTCACCGCATATACATATTATTCCTTCTCAAAAAAGTTATCTTATCCTTAATTTTCCCATTCAAAAAATAGAGTTTGCTGTGTTTCAATAGAGAAATCATACAAATTAAAGACTATTTCACATAGTAATCCACGACAGTTTTAAAAGCGGCATAAAAGATAATTTTGATATATATTATATAAAAACATATATGTATATATATATATATATATATAGAAAATCCTTGTCTTTGTATTAAAAACAATTAATAAAATGTAATCAGCTCAGTAGTGAATATCAAAGCAAAAAAAAGTAACTTTTTAGTTTTACTATAGCGGGTGTCCACGGAAGGTGGCTCGCCCCTATAACTTTTTTGTTTTCGGAGATAATGAAATGAAATTTAGAAGATCTATTTAATGCATAAAACTGCATTTTTTGCCGAGCAACTCAACTGCATGCAACTTCCGGTTTCACCGGAAATGACATAAACTTCAGATTTTCAAATGGGACACCTGGTATATTTTAGGTTTTTTGTCTCCATATGACATTTAGAATACAACCATATATCATTTGTTACTTTTTGTATAGTTTTTTTTATTTATTTTTCGAAATAAATTTATATTCTAGAGGGCTATGGATGCGTTCAAACAACTAATATCGGTCCTAAAATGTTTGTTAAAATACAACTTTACTGTTTTTGATCAAAATGGTTCAGCTATGTGATGTTTAATTTTAAAACTATTATTACTATTTTTTCTCAAATGGCAACATGGTGGCTCGTCGGGTTAAAAAAAAAGATAATTTCATTACGATTAATTTGATACCGCACTCTAAGTATTAGGCTGAAAGAAAAGTTCCGATAAAAACTTGAAATCCCATAACCTTTGAACTTTCTTCAAAGGAAGAATCTTATTGATATTAAAATAACATTTGAAATCATCGAGTAGCCTGTGACCAAAATAAATGAAACAAAATAAGTCCGAAGCCACGCCCACAAATCTACGTCTCAGGGCGGTAAACGCATCTATAGAACTTTAGAATAAATATTTCTTTCGAAAAAACAAATGAAACAACGATTACAAAAAGTAACAAATGATACATGGTTGCATTCTAATTGTCATATGAAGACAAAAAAAACAAAATATACCAGGCGTCCAATTTAAAAACCGAAAGTTTATGTTACTTCCGGTGGAACCGGAAGTTGCATGAAGTTGAGTTACTTGTCAAAAAATGCAGTTTTATGCATTAAACAGATCCTCTAAATTTCATTTCATTATCTCCGTAAACAAAAAAGTTATAGGGGCGAGCCACCTTCCGTGGACACCCGGTATATATAACAATGGGTTGTTGATAAAATGTTAAATACAATACCAATTCATTAACTAGTTATCAGAATGTAAAAAATATACCTAAAGTAAGGAACCTTAACCTTATTCTGAAAAAAACACTGTTAATTTTTTGAACAATGAATTTTGAAATAATACAATTTAGCTAGGTTTAATCAATATTATTAGATGTATGCATCCAAGCTCATCTTCTATTCGGTCTCAAATATTGAAAAATGAAAGTGAAACACACTCTCCTTGTTTCTAATTACTCACCTTTCACACATTATAAAACTGAAAACATCCATTTTATATTTGCTAATTTCACACTAGACTAGGGCTGTCTGTTCCACTTCCACTATTCGAATTTTCTGTAGCCAAAATAGAAACAGCAGTAGATACGCCCCCAGCATTTCTTCCCTTTTTGAGTTGTGTTTTGGAGAGGGTTGCAACTTCTCTCAGTAATCCTGATATTTTTTGATTCATGAAGTCCACTTTTTCATCATGTTCTTTAAGGGTCTTCTGCATTTTGTTTCTCAATTCGTTCTCATTGGTGAAATGATTGGCTTTGAGTTCAGTGATCTAGCGAATATTAACATTATTTTAAATCAGATAACACAAGCTGTTGATTGTGGTATATAAATGATTACTTATACCAATTATTTACAGAATGAAATATCAATAAGGTCATTTAAAAATATTTCCTGGAATTAGGAATCTGTATATTGAATTTCTAATGCAACAGAAACTGTGAAAAAGAAAAAATGAAAGGATGTTTCTGCTGAAAAAACCATCAATGCAATAACATATTATGAGCTCATAATAACATTTTCATTTATGGATGAAATAACAACAAGAATGCAATTAAGTATGAAGAAAGTGAAATATAATTTACAATAAAAATAATTATGTTATATACTCACCATCTTATCTTTGCAAAGGAGTTGAGAATCTTTCATATTGATCTGTTTCTGAAGGCTTGCAATTTGTTCTTTCAGTTGGGTCATAGCAACAACATGATCTGAACTATTTGGGTCCAGGTCTAGCCTACCCCCGGCATTATTTTTAGCAACTTTTGGGGGTGGAGGAACTTGTTCCCCTTGCTCAAGAGTTTTGAGCTTTTCAAGGTCTAATCTTTCCCTCTGAGGTCTTTTATGGGATGATCTGGGCCTTGAAAGTTACGTTTGAATTAAATAATTTAAAAAATATTGATTAATGACACAAATAGAGGGAAATATACTATATAATAATGATTATATAGGGATCTTGAAAGAGAACTTTTAAAATAAGTAAAATAAAGTTTCCAAATAATTTATTTCAGTTATAAAGTCAAAGTAATATTTGTGAAACCATTATAAGAGTGAGTAAATGTTACATTAAAGCTTGGCACAAGTTAAGATGATAAAAATTGCAATTTTTGAAAGAAGATTCCAAGCTAAAGAATACTCTCACAATTAGAAAAACTCAACCACACAAAAACCATATATAGTAGATTTTAAAGTCCCGAAAATTCAAAATTGATGCAAAAAATGTACATGGACAAAAGCAACTTTCCATATTTGTGGAAATTGGGGTAAAATACAATAAGTTACGGCTGTCCCATTTTCGATGTCCTTACGGGGTAACTCGCTTATTTTTAAAGATAGAGATTTGCGGTTTTCGCGAACGTTGGCTACTTTTTTGTTAATCACACGATACCGTAAACAAAATTTTCATAGCTTGCTTCGTTTTTGAGATACAGGGCGAAGTTGAAAATATTGCATTTTGGCCCCCGCCTTGTATCACAGCTATCTTTCAACTTATAGGAATAGTAAAAACTTTGTTTCATACAATTTTTTACGTAGAATCCAGTGGCGTAGTGAGATTTTTGAAATAAGCTGTCATTGTTCAGATATAACCCAAAGTTATAATTTTTTAAATGGGACACTCTGTATATTTTTCCATATTCAAAACATAAATGCTTTGGGCTTTTCAAAAATATATAATACTTATATAATATTTCAAGTATCAGCCCTGTATTTAGATAAATTTCATTTTTGTTATAGCAAGTCAAGACAAATATCACTTTAGTAGAACGTTTCGCGCAATAAACAAATATCACTCTCATTCGTATATGGTAGCATGGAAAGTATTCATTAAAAAAAAATATTATTCAGTATGAGTCACTAAATAATTTGACAAAACAATAAATTTAAACTCTTATGAAACACTATTTATCGACTATAAACGCTGTGGACCTAATTAGTAGGTAGCTATGGAAAAAGAGCAAGTGCAGAATGTATATAACTCCTGTCACCTACCTGTCAAAGTTAACAAATTTTTCTTACAATAGCGAATGATAATCCAAGATATCAAAATTACGAAAAATTAGATATGGTTGGGATATACTACCAAGTTGGTTTCAATCCAAATCAAGCGATGGACCTCTATTTTGAAAGGTATTTACTATTACCCATTTACTGGGTGTCAGTAAGATAATAAGATAGGAATTTTAGGTTTCCTGAAAGGAGACAACCGAGTAGGAGAATATTAGGTAGACTAAAAAAAAATTTGGAAAATTTTGGATCTTTTAATAAGCCTAGACCAAAAAGTTATAGGAAAGAAAATGCTGAAGATGCTGAAATTCGTGTCCTCGCAAAGGTAGAAGAGAACAAAAATACTTCTTGCAGAGAAATTGAAGATTCGATCGGCATTCCAAAGACAAGAGTTTCGAAGATATTGAAAAAGCATAAATATACCCCCTACATACCTCAAACTATACATCATCTGCACCCAGGTGATGCTGAGAAGCGCATTGAGTTTTGTAGGTGGTATATACAAAAGACGGGAGAAAATATGAATTTTGGGCATTTAGTGGTATGGTCCGATGAAAGCTATATAAGTAGCGCTGGCATTTTTAATAGAAATAATCATCGTTATTGGTCGAATGAAAATGAGCACGTTACGGTGGCTCGTCAACAGCAAGGCAGATTCGGCTTTAATGTATCTTGTTTCGTTTTTGGAGGAAGATTGACATACCGCATTTTCGACGGTAACTTGAATCACCGAAGATATTTGGAAATTTTGGATGATTGTCTTTGTGAACTACTTGACGAAATTCCGTTGGCTCAATACGGACACAGTTATTTTCAACAAGATGGCGCACCTTGTCATAACGCAGGTCCCGTTAGGGCTTTTCTTAATGAAAGATTCCAAAACCAGTGGATTGGTAATAATGGTCCCATTAACTGGCCACCAAGGTCCCCTGACTTATCGATATTAGATTTTTTCATATGGGGCTTTATGAAAAATAAAATAAACCACACGCGACACGAAAATCGAGATGCTCTCATGAATGCCACGAGAGAAGCTTTCGAATTCTTACGCATAAGACCTTTGTTCTTACTGCGGTCGATTGACGCTATCCTCAGAAGATGTCGGTTGTGTCTTCAACAGAATGGACAGCAATTTGAACAATATTTATAAAATATTTTCAACCGAAAAATAATAGAGCTTTGTTTTGTAGCAGTGTTTCATATAAGTTTTAATTTCTGTTATAATAATTTTTAAATTAATCTTTGTTTAGTAACTTATATTAAATAATATTTTTTTAATGAATACTTTCCATGCTATCATATATAAATGAGAGTGATATTTGTTTATTGCGCTAAACGTTCTACTAAAGTGATATTCGTCTTGACTTGCTATAACAAAAATGAAATTTATCTAAATACAGAGCTAATACTTGAAATATTATATAAGTATTATATATTTTTGAAAAGCTCAAAGCATTTATGTTTTGAATATGGAAAAATATACAGAGTGTCCCATTTAAAAAAATATAACTTTGGGTTATATCTGAACAATGACAGCTCATTTCAAAAATCTCACTACGCCACTGGATTCTACGTAGAAAAGTGTATAAAACACAGTTTTTACTTTTCCTATAAGTTGAAAGATAGCTGTGATACAAGGCGAGGGCCAAAATGCAATATTTTCAACTTCGCCCTGTATCTCAAAAACGAAGCAAGCTATGAAAATTTTGTTTACGGTATTGTGTGATTCACAAAAAAGTAGCCAACGTTCGCGAAAACCGCAAATCTCTATCTTTAAAAATAACCGAGTTACCCCGTAAGGACATCGAAAATGGGACAGCCTGTACAGTAGAACACCAACAAAACTCCAATAATCTGTTAAAAAAAAAGAAGAAAATATATTGAACCTTTTGCAACATTAAAATACTTATATAGAAGGCAAAAATGGATAGATAACTCAGAAGTCATCAAATATTCAATTTCACTTACTTCAAAGAATGAAAAATAACATGTTTGAGAAATGAAACTGTAAGTTTAACGATTTTCACATGTAATAAAACAACAGTTGCACCACACGTTTCGCCGACACTACAGCTTCTTCAGGAGCGAATTTCAAAATAAAATATCTAATACAACGTTTGCAAAGTACAATTATAAATTTGGGAAATCCATTCTGGGATTCTAAGAACAAATTATCTTCATTCATTGAAAAGGTTAAGAAGGGGGGAGCTGTTCACATTCAATTGGTTGTTAAGTAACTTTATGCCTATTAATTTCTTGTTTCCATAATATTTAATTTTGAACCTTTTGTTCCAAGATGTAGAATTTCGAATTGAAGTCATGTTTCTCTTTTATCAAATGTCTAGCATATAATGAATCGTCGTTATGATTTATGTACCTTCTCCTGTGTTCAGTAATCCTTTTTTTGAAATGTCTATGTGTCCGACCTACGCATATTTTATCGCATTTAAGTTTATAAACTCTCAATTTACCGAGCTTATTTATTTTTGACTTGTTGTTTTTTATGTATTTTCCTAGACTATTTCTTGTTCTTCTTAACCTTTTCAATGAACAAAGGTAGTTTGTTCTTAGAATCCCATAATGGATTTCCCAAATTTATAATTGTATTCTGACACAGAGCGTTTTCAATTCCATTATGCGTAACAAATTTTGCAAAAGAAATTTCGACTATAAAAATAATTGCTTCAAATAATTGTTTTCATACAAGTTTGATAGATAAAATGATAAACAAGAAACGTAGTCAACTAGCGTACAACAGCATATATCCTCAATTAAAAGTAGAAAAATCGGAAAAATTCACATCTTTAACATATTTTGGTCCTCTACAGAAAAAGTTGCTAATGTCATACCTAAATGTAATATTAAAATTGCTTTCAAACCTAAGACAAAACTCTCAGGATTTTTATTCAATGCCAACGATATCACTTCAAAATTTGAAAGTTCAGGAATTTATAAGTTGATTTGTCCTGTATGTAAAGGAGTATATATAGGTCAGACTAGTCGATCGTTCAAGACAAGATTTAAAGAACACCAACAATCTTTTTTGAAAAATAAAACGAATTCAACGTTTTCCAATCATTGCCGTGAAAACCACCACCCATTTCCACAAATAGATAATTTTCAAATCATGCACAAATTACCGAAAGGAACCAAACTTACTTACTTAGAATCATTAGAAATTTTTAAACTCAATCATAATGCAAAAGATACCTTGCTGAACGACCAGATTGACCTGATATATTCTCCTATATTTAGTGTATTCAAACAATAACGACTTTTCTAAGAACATTGTATTGTACCAATTTGGGAAATTCACTCGATTAGCCCTTCTTGAAATATGTTCCTCTTGTCTATTTAGGTACCTGCAATAATCCTTTCCCACCCGTAAGCGCAAATCTATAATTATTCTGTACTCAGTTCTTAACTCAATCTGCCCGATGATGGTCTAGTGACCGAAATTGCAATCTCAGTGTTATATTTTTCAAAATATTTTGTGATAATAAACGTAGTAAATTCAAATTTAGTTTTGTTCATCATTTATAATTGTACTTTGTAAACCTTGTATTAGATGTTTATGTTTGAAATTCGCTGAAGAGCTGTAGTAACAGCGAAACGTGTTGAGCAACTGTTGTTTTATTATATGTGAAAATCGTTAAACTTAAGAGTTTCATTTCTCAAACATGTTAACAATTGATTTTTATCGAGTAACGGCCGCATCAATTCAAATGAAAAATAAGTTATTAACTGTATATATATTATTATGAAGAAGCAATTTTGAATAAAACAGCGCAGAGGGTGAAATGAGAGGCAAATATTCAAATTTAATTTTTCACAAGTGTCCAGGTTGTGAATAATACATATATTTGAGTACATTATATGTGGCTTTGCCGCTGGTTTGTTTTGTAAGAAATATTCTAAAATTGAAGGGTAGCCAATAGTTAAATATAAATTATTTTTTATTACTTATAAAGTAAAAAATGTGGGTTGTTTAGGTTCTCAGTACACCAATAGTTCAGCTAAATATTTGTTTATTTCAAGTTTGATTCTTAAATTAATTTGAGAACATCTTGCAAAATATCCCATGAAGGTTATAAACTTGGTATAAAAAGGTTTGTTTTATAGGAAATATCAAAACAAAAATAAGCAGCACATGAACAACTTGAAGTACCTACCTTTAAGGTCATACAACTCAGAAACTGGTTATAAACCCTAGTTTTAACAATAAGTTTCAAGATAAGAATATTTTATTTATAATCGGGTGAGTAATCAATGTTATAAAAACTATAAAAAATCAAAATACCAAATCTCCCCAGATATTATTCTTTCTTCATTATAAAAGATTTGAATTTAATTCATATTTAACTTTCACAATTGATAAGCTACCCAAAATAAGAACCCTGAAATTTATTAAAATCTGCCTTGATATTAAAAACTAATCTTCAAAAATGAAGAGAAACATAATTAATTTGAGAAATTATAATTGGTTCTGTTGGAAGATAATCATAAAAATATGAAACTTTCTTATTTAAAATTATTCAAATTTGAATACATTCTTCCTGATGTCATTATTTACAATTAATTTAACTTACTTTTCCTTGCTTTTAGTCTTACTATGGTTAACCATCTTAAGGTGTGCTTTTCTATCTGCATTGCCCTGTTTGGTTTTAGCAAGTGCCCTTTTGAACGATAAGGTACATAACCAACAGAGAAGTTTACCGTCAACCTGTAAGAAAATTGAATTATTCGCATCACTCCACAAGATTGGTTTAGAGGAGTATTGAATGAATTGTGGTAATACTTAATTTTTTGGATGTCAAAAATATTCTTGAATATAAACTTTCTTTGAAATGACTATTCTTCAAATTATTGATAACAAATTTTAAAATCTGTTGACATATGAAATTCAACAGAATAACAAAACTATAACCATTTTTCAATACAAATAACGAATTTTAACATACTTTATATATATATATATATATATATATATATATATATATATATATATATATATATATATATATATATATATATATATCATATTAGAAAATAAGGCAATTAGTTTTCCCTGTTAGGGAAGTATATGTTAAAAACTAATCTCACCTTCTTATCATCATCATGTCTATCAAATGCACATTTCTGTTTACACTGCTCACAATTGACAGGGGGTCCATACTTAATTTCTGAATTGGTGCACCTCTGACACTTGTTACCAATGAAAGCAGCTATGATATTACAGTATTCACAAGCAGATGGTTTTCCATATGCTTTAACATTCTGCTCACATTTTTTACAGATAGTACTAGTGTTTCCCTTTGATGTTTGTTGAAATTCCGATCGACAATATGTACATTTCACTACTGGAAAAGCACCTCTGCATTCCTATTTGAAAAAAATACACAATATTGACAAAATATAGAAAAATATTAGTACCAAATTTTTTGAAATTTACATTCTACTTTGCCACCAGCAAATCTCATGGAAACATAAGCATCATGAAAATAATAATAAATCGCTCAAAAATTAATTCAGCAAATCTAAGTACCTACTTAATTTATTTACTTTTGAAAAAATAAAAAATTCATGACAATTCAATAAATTTAAGTTTATAAACAGTGATTCACAACTGTTGACGATTTGTTTCATTACACAATAATTCCAAGGTGCTTATTTACGGTTGCAAATTTGGTGATCAGGCAATAGAAGGGTTAAGTCCGTGTAACAAAAGATTTACTTACTTTGCAAAGCTGCTGACCAGAAGAGAGTTCCTCAAATGGGTGGCGGGCAAAGCATCTCGAACATGCGAATAGAGGAGCACTCATATCAGAACTGCGAATTTAAAAATTCAAAAAATCTAAACCCTAATACCCAAACAAGAAACTCAGACAAACACAATTTAGGGAATAAATTCAGAATCAGATTGACTAATTCACCAGTCAAAGTCATTAACGATGATGTCAGCTGTCATTCTGCCATTTACTTATAACTGAAATGACGTACTCGGGTGCGTTCGAACATATTTCTATAATACTTTCATATTTTTAGGAAAACAACTAGGGCCAAGTCTGTGTTTTCTAGAGAACGATAGTTATCTGATTTTAGGGCAGAAAATTTTCTAGAAACAATTGCTGTGTATATAATGGTATGTTCAGGCCCCACCCAACGTTACAAAAACGTCTAGTTAAGAGGTGTTTACACGGGTCGATATTCGCCGTGCGGCTAGTCGCTTCACAAATCGCCTCACCAAGCCGCATGGCTTAGCCCATTTACACAGGCGACTAAAATCGCAAGCGGCTCGGTCATTACTTCGAAAATGTTGAGCAGGATAGGTGTCTTGCCGGAATTGAAATAGTTAGTTATTCAATTATTCAAGAATTGCTTGAGGCACGAACAGAAAAAAAGAAACAAAAGGAAAGAAGAAAACGTAAATTTAGGGTACGTGGATGGATTTCTCGACGTAAAGTCTTGGTTGCTTCGGATACATTACTGGTGGAATGGAGTTTAGAAGATCCTGATTATTTTAAAAAACGATTGAGAATGACTACAGATCAGTTTTATACATTACTACATAAGATTACTCCGCTTATACAAAAATGTGATACTAATATGAGTGAAGCGCTTTCTCCGAAAGCGCTTTTTATCTTCAATTTAAGCTCTTCAACTGTTAAGGTCAAACGCATTTCTTGAATAATAGATTTGAGAGCCGCCAAACGTACATTATTGTTCCTGTAATCTTGTTCTCTTGGGTTCCATAAGCATGGATGCCTTTCATAGCATTCCAAAAACTGTATGGTATTATTTTTATTCATGGTTGTTTAACCAAAGGATCTGTACGTAGAATCGCGGTAGTGGAGCAACGTGCGCGAAACACTCCTTCACGCGTCCGGCGATCGTCTGCAAGTCTGCAACTGATCGTTTACACGGTCGATTTTAGTCACCAGGCACATGCGGCATGCGGCCTGTCGCCGCGCGACGAAAGTCGGATGCTATCCAACTTTGGGGCTTGCGGCTTTAGTCACTTGCGGCCTAGCCGAATTGCCATTTAGATGGTCGATTTTCGACGCGCGGCAAAAATCGTGCGGCTTTAGTCAACTGTGTAAACCCCACATTAGAAAGCTAACCACGAGTCGGTACCATAGAAATCTTAATATATATCGAGTAGTATATATCTATGGTCGGTTGGGATCTGACATGGAGGCGGAGCTTAGGTGATAACGTTAAAACATGGCGTATCAAAACCAACTTTCCATACGAGTTATATGAGAGATTTGAAAGTTTTTTGAGTTTTCCTTATAACAATGTTAGTTTTGAGTGAAAGTGTGAAGCTATATGTAGGTGAAAATTTACTCCAGCGAAAATACAGAGAATGTGATAGGCTGGAAAGATCCAAATTCATAATAAAATGTGGGAAAAATTACTGCTTTTTGTTTATCTATTTTGATTTGATTTAATTTGATTTGTAAAATGCCTTGTCTAAATCAACTGTATTTGTTTAAGTGATATGAAACTATTAATTCGAGCTTTTTCATGTAGGAAGTTTATAATCGGCCAGTTATGATGGGCAATTATCAATAAATATATTTCGAAACTTTTTATTGATGATTCTTTATCCAACTGTGAAATTTTTTTATTATTCGACATTCAATTATTTCTGAAAGAACTTTGGACAATATATATTTAAAATTTCACGAAAAACATTTATTTAGTAGTACATGGATTCAATGAGAAATAATGTTTCATATAATCAAATGAGGTTTTCATAATAAAACACCATCAATCATAATGTAACTCAAGATATTTAATAGTGAATATACAAAAAAAATAGTACATTATGGTACTAGGAGTAGAAGGCTATCATTAATGTTGAGCCCAGATTCTTGCACTGCCGAGGCGTTAGCCGAGGCTGTGCAAACTGGGCGAAACATATAAAGGGTCTTCTGATCCGAGTGACATATACTATTTTTTCTTCAAGAGTAAATTGAAAAAATTGAATACATTGTTTATATCTCAACTATTTATTAATACAAATATGAAAAAACAGTTATGGCTTGCATAAGCATTACCTATTTATTAAATGTAATATTAAAGGTGCAGTTTTGTATACTGCAGTTTTTTAATATATTTATAATATTTTCTCAGGCGGTGATTCGAAATGAATAAATTTTTCACCAAATAGTAGCTCCGTTTTTTGAGAAAATGTAATAGTTATAAGATGATCAAAAAAAATGAATAAACTTATTGTACAGGGTGTTTGAATAGCGACATGTTTTCTTCGTCCAAGTTTACATCCTTCTGCGGGCAATATCGGGTAGCTCAGGCAGAAAAAAATTGACGGTGTTATAATCGCATGTCTTCTGAGTAATTTGTTTTTTCAATCGTCTGTTTATCTTGAGCCACTCGAAAGATTTTCATGTTTCTATAACGGCTTACAATTTTCAAACGAAATTTTTTAAAACTTTTTTGTTAACTTGTGTAGAAGACTGTGCAAACGAAATTTCATTAAAAGTTGACAACTTTGTTTATTTATTTATTTTGAATTGATTGGGCCGATACATGATGTAAATTAATAAATATATCAAAGCAATCGTTTATAAAAACAATATAAATATTTATTTATATACACAAAGTAAAATAACGCATGACCCTCGTTTCCGTAAAACATCATCTTCTTCAGATGCTTGATGCCAACTAATAAATAGGTTTCTCCGTTATAACGAATACAAGAAATAAATAAATGACAAGTTGTGTAGAAAGGGTAAATAGAAGGATAGTTACAAATCAGTAAAGTAGGATAAACTCATTCTAAACTGGTAGTCAGGTAGTTCGGTAATTTTGAAAAGATTCGGAAGGGGCTTGTAGTATGGAGAGACATACAGAACCAAATAAACACAGTTTCTACTTGTAAAGAAATTTTGTATACACAGCCATCTTCGCAAATTAACAAAAAAAAATTTGTTTGAAAAGTGTGAGCGGTTATAAAACATGAATATCTTTCGAGTTGCTCAAGATAAACAGACGATTGAAAAAACAAATTACTCAGAAGACATGCGATTATAACATCGTCTATTTTTTTCTGCCTGAGCTACCCGATATTGCCCGCAGAAGGATGTAAACTTGGACGAAGAAAACATGTCGCTATTCAAACACCCTGTACAATAAGTTCATTCATTTTTTTTTGATCATCTTATAACTATTGCATTTTCTCAAAGAACGGAGCTACAATTTGGTGAAAAATTTATTCATATCGGATCACCGCCTGAGAATATATTCAGTCAAAACTTATTATTATTTAAGCTAGGCGTTAAATTTGCGGCGCAGTGTATTTCGCAAGTAGCACGACTTCAATGACAAAAATTGGAATTTTTAGACTTTTGAAAGAAAAAAACCACAAATGTTATACCGTTTTGGAAAGAGCATTAAATAGGCTAGTTTTTAAGATCATTTGCTGATTCTGTCTGGTACAATATTTTTTCACAGTAAATAGTCAAACTTTACTTACTTGATTTTTTTTTTGAGGTTAGCGAGCTAGTTTTTAACCCTTAACTACTGACACCTATTTCCTCACACAGACCCTGACACGGAGTCTGCCAGACTCCTTTTTTATTAGGCTTTCCACAGTTTATCAATACTTTTTTGAAATATCTATTAATTGAAAGGGATAACATACTTCATTCAGAAAGGGTAAAGAAAGTTGCACAATCTTTTTTCTTCAAAAAGTGAATAGTAATAGAGAAATTACCAAACTCAACATTTTTCAAAAAAAATTACAATGAATTAAATAGCAGGCTGTATCAAGTTGCTGAAATCAAAATATTTATAATTTCTTTTGAAATCGAGTTATCCTATGACAAAAAAAGCTAAAAAAAATGACAAGCACTGAAAATATGCAAACAAATTGTTCAGTTAGATTGGCTGCAACACACTAGGCAAACATTTTGTTGGTTTTTTGCAAGTTAAACAGGCATATGTGGTCTTTCTTTTCAATTTCGGAGGACATATGTGGCAATATTTTCTGGTGAGAAGGGTTTTATCTCCAGTTTGAAGCTCCGGTACAGAGGGTACTTGAAGAATGCGCCGAATCAATTTTTTCAATACGATTTCATCTGGTTCCACATCGCTATTATGAATTTTTGTTTTCAAACCATTGAAGCAAAGTCTCCTCAAAATTTTTGTCCGTTGGTTTCACTCTTTTCGAAGTACTAGCCATATTAATTTATATGAGTTTTATAACACTAACCCTGACACGGAGTCCCTCAGACTCCTCTTACGATATAGCTTGCCCGAGATCAAATGAAAATCAGCTAAATTCAAACACATACACACTTGCCTAAGTTCAGGAAGGTACTGAAAGAAACAGGCGTCTGCTTCTATTGTGATAGGAGATATGACGTATAGTGCGCTTCAAGGAGTCTGTGGGACTCCTGTCAGTAGTTAAGGGTTAAAGAAATGATAGGTCGATTGTCTCAACCATATATTGATGATAGTACAAGAAAAAAAACATGAGTTAGAACTTATTTATATTCAAAACAGGCGAGAAAATTACCAAAAAGTATAGATTTTTGAAAAAAACATAAGAGTGTCAATATCTCGAAAACCAGAAAACTTTTACTAAGGTCATGTTGATGTTATCTGATTGACCTGAAGCCAATCTACCTCCAGTGTCACTCTGGCGTGTTATTTACGGGACACCCTGTATATATATATATATATATATATATATATATATATATATATCTCGGAGTTGTATACACTCTTGCGTCTTTATTCTACGTTGTATTGACGGCCGAGTGGTCTGAGTACTGAACACTGTTATCGTATTACTGAGTTCGAATCACAGAGGTGACTCCAGGCTTTTTTCATTTAAAATCTCGTTGCAGCTCTTGGCCCCACATATCAATTTTAATTATTTCAACTGGATTGGATTAGTATAAGTTATCACTTCTTTCGAGCGTCTCGAGACGCACATGTTACATTTTTGCAAATTGTGTTGCTTGTATATAATCCGAAGGAACTTCGTTCCTACCTGGTGTCGCATGACATCGTTTCTTTTTTCTTTATGATGAAACTGATTATATGCAAAATTATAAATAATATATCACCATGAAAAATATGAATACTGAAAACACTTAAAATTCCAAAGAAGTTGATATTGAATAGTATGTTCCATGTACTTCTAGAGTAAAACCGATAGATAAGAATGAATATTTAATTAGCTTGTGACTTAACTCAATGAAATTAATGTTCAAAAAAATCATCAATTGAGAAATGTTTTAAATTGATGAAATACCCTATATAATAATCAAAATTATCTTTTTTAACAATTAAGTGATAATTCCAATGGTTTTTGTTATTCACTAACCAAGTCCAAGCCTTTGTTTCGATTTATGTTTCATTTGAAATAAGATTTTTGTGCAAATGTTGCCTAGGGAAAGGTAGTTCAAAAATAATGGAAAAAAAGGTTTACGACGTACTTGCATGACAGCTTTAATATTTATAAGTTACATAATACTATTTTTTTAAACTTATATAAACAGCCTATAATATTTGAAAAAAAAAATTTTAACCTGACAATTTGTTAATTGTTTAATTTCTGAAGATCTAAAATGGGATGGCAGAAAAAAAGGAAGCATCCCTGTGATCAAATTTGAGAAGCTTCAGTACACTTCACTAAAATTTGTTTAAAAACTACTAAATACTTAGAGAAGTTCTCACAAAATACTCGATCAAATTTTGGCTGGTAGTAAAAGCCACTGGACTTTTCTCACGAAAAATGGAAAATCCACCAAAAAATTGGTTTAACTTTGATACTTCCTCTTTTTCCTTGTTTGCTATCGATTTTTAATTAAATTCACTAGCGTTTTCATACCGCTAGTAAACTTATCAAACTGGTTGCTTAACGCTTCATCTAGGGATGTTTGTAAGTGATGTGATTCACTTTGCTGATTCAAAAGAGTATTAAAGAATTTATTCCAAAGATCTGACTTCATGTACCTTGGAAATTTTTCCTTTATAGACCAAGCACCATATCTCTTCTGCAATTCAATATATTTGTCAAATAGTATAACATGTGTTGTTGCGGCTATACAGAACAAATCTGTATGATAATTCCAAGGTTTATCCTCTTGCATTTCACAACATATAAAACTCTCTGTTGTCACCTTCCTTGTAAATGCAGTATTCGGGGGATATAAAGACATATCAATACTACATCCAAAATCAATTAACTGTAATTCTATACTGTTATCAGGGGTCAACTGTATCAAGAAATTATCAGGTTTGATGTCAGCATGTATTATTTTCACTTGATGCATTGCATCAACTATTCGCAACATTTGAATGCAGAAGTAAAAACAAAGACATTCTTGCATAGTTTTGCCTGTCTTTATTTTAACTTGATTTGCCAAGTCTAGTAGTGATCCATGAGGCATAAAAGCGTATACGAGAATTGAAGCTTGTTCACCTGGAAAAAATATAATTATTTTTTATCAAGTTTAAAATTATTTGTGATTGAATGGAATTGGCATTTACTTGGTGAAAGTTCATATTCATAACTTTATAAAGAAATAAAAAACTAACTTTTCACAGGTTGGAATAAAAATCTATTGAGTAAACGCGTTTCGTCATAACATTGACTTCATCTCGTACTAAACTATGGTATTACAAAGCAATCTATTTATACGAAAATTGAATATAACAGAGGGGTTCCTAGAGAAACTAAATAACAATAAGCAATTCATTCTGAGCTATTAGTAGGTACCTACATTGAACAGATTAAGGAGAGGAGAAGGGTTTACTTCAATCTGGTCGTTAACTAAATTACCGGAATTTTTATATTTATTTATGTATAGGGATTCCCAACAGTTGGTTTTATGGAGACTATTTTCAAATTGTAATATATTATAATAATCAAAGTCAATAATTAGTGATGCTGATCTAAGAAAGTTAGTCATAACTAATCCACAAGCACCTCAGTTATATTCTTTAATTAAATTACACAAAAATGGTTACCCCATCAGACCAGTAGTTTCATATATAACAGCTCCAGCCGTTAAATTATCAAAATTTTTGATTGACGTAATTAAGAAATATACGAAATTTGAACCCAAGTACGCCATTAAAAATTCAAACGAGTTGATCAAAAACATTCAAAATATTGTATTACCTCACAATTCAAAATTATTTTCTTTAGATGTGAACAATCTGTTTCCTAGCACTCCGCCTAATGAAACTGTAAATTTAATCAAAAATTTACTTATTTCTAATAATGTTCATCCACTTATACAGTCAGATATTACTCATTTACTGGAAATTTGTTTAGAACAAAATTATTTCAGTTTCAACAACGTGTGTTATAGTAATGAGGAAGGTTTGATTATGGGAAATCCGTTAAGCCCTTTTTTATCAGAAATCGTTATGGATAATTTAGAGAAAACTATTATGAACCACATCAGCAGTAAATACTTTCTTTATTGGTATAGATACGTTGATGACGTCATTGTTTGATACACTGGTACAGATAGACAATTAAATAATTTCATTACTTATATTATTTCCATACACCCTCGTATTAAATTTTCTCTAGAAACTGAAATGAATAATTCTATTAATTACTTAGATTTAACTATTACCAGAAAAAGCAACAAACACGAATTTTCAATTTTTCATAAACCATCTCATACAGATATTACAATTCATAACACATCACTACACCCTTTTTCACATAAATTAGCGGCTTATCATAGTATGTTTCATAGACTTTTCAAAATTCCGTTGTCCGAAGCTAATTTTCGGAAGGAATTGCATATAATTAAACAAATGGCAGTAAATAATGGTTATTCACCTAATATGATTGACAGCCTCATTCAGAGGAAAAATACAAAATGGCAATTTCAGAAATTTACCCACTTATATCCGAAAAAAGTAGAGTATTTAGCAGTTTAACATACTTGGGCAAAACTTCCGAAAACCTGAAATTGTTTTTTCAAAAACAAAATTTCATATAAAACCAATAATAGCATTGGAAAATTGATTAAAAACAACAAATCAAAAATTCATAGAGATGAACGTACTGGTGTTTATAAACTCGACTGTAACGATTGTGAAAAATTCTATATAGGACGTACAATTAGAAATTTCAAAACTCGAATACACGAACACCAACGTAGCTATATTAAGCAGAAAACTGATTCTAATTATGCGTGTCATCTTATTCAAGAAAACCATACCTTTAATCACAATTATAATATATTACAATTTGAAAATAGTGTCCATAAAACCAACTGTTGGGAATCCCTAAACATAAATAAATATAAAAATTCCCGTAATTTAGTTAACGACCAGATTGAAGTAAACCCTTCTCCTCTCCTTAATCTGTTCAATGTAGGTACCTACTAATAGCTCAGAATGAATTGCTTATTGTTATTTAGTTTCTCTAGGAACCCCTCTGTTATATTCAATTTTCGTATAAATAGATTGTTTTGTAATACCATAGTTTAGTACGAGATGAAGTCAATGTTATGACGAAACGCGTTTACTCAATAGATTTTTATTCAACCTGTGAAAAGTTAGTTTTTTATTTCTTTATAAAGTTATGAATTATTTGTGACATAAATAACCTACTTTTTGATAACATGATTTATAGTAAAAAAATTAATAGGTTTAAAATGTGTACAATCTGAGGAATATAATCTAAAAAACCTGAATTGCATTATTTCTAAATAATATCTCTTAATCAATGTGATGAATGAAATTAATAATCAGTTCATAAATATGTACAATCTGAGAAATATGATCTTAAAACGTGATTTATATTATTTCTTTTTTCTAAATAATATCTGTTAAACAATGTGATGAATAAATTTAATATAGCAATAAATTAAGAAACTACACAACTATGATGGATCAATTAAAAATATTCGAAAAAAAAAACAATAACTGAAGGAAAAATGAATACTTACTGAAATATCCTGAAGAAACATCCATAAACCTTTCTCTTAATGGATTGCTTCGCAATCTTGTCTGTATCTCTCTGCATATATAAAATTCCCATTTGTTCGCTGGCTTTTGATATTTCAACGCCACATTTTTAGCCTGCTTTAAATCAAGTGCTTTGTAAACAGTTCCGAATGTTCCTTTTCCTAGCACTTTTTCAACCAAAAATTGATCTTGTCCAAAGAACAACGTCTCTTTTTTTCCAGATAATCGAGGAATCATAGGAACACAATGAAAATCAGGCACATGAGGCCCAGGAAATGATACTAGTCTGAGTAACTTTTCAATTTCAGAAGGTCTGAATGGGTCTGAAGGTGCTACATCCAGTTTTCTTTGCATACTGTCTCTTTTAGAAGGACTTTGACTAGGTATAGGGCTGTCTTGCATCCGAGTTACAGGAGGAGGTTCTTGAGATGGAAGTAGGTCCCCTAGAAGACTCTTACGTAAGGCTTCATTGGCCATGAGATTCTGTGCTAGGTAGCTATTGTGCTCTTCTGAAATAGTTGTCATAGTAATGGGTTTGGTAGTTCCAAATACTGAGGACTTTGTTGTTGCTCCACTGGAACTTGAACATGATCTGTGGTAGAAAGTTAGATTAGTTAATTCTAGAATTTTAATGCAATTTAGAAAAAAATATATATTGAAACAATGGTTAAAAATAACAATTTACACATTTATTATAAGAAATAACGCATGACGCACGTTTCGGTGGAACTTCACCTTCTTCAGATGCTAATGGCAAACTAACTATGATTCTCTGTTAAATCGAAAACAAGAAATGACAACTTATGTAGAAGGGGTAAATACAAAGATGGTTACAAATAATTATTAGAAAAGGAAAAACCAATTCTGAACTGCTAGTCAGGTAGTTCGGTAATTTTGAAAAGATTAAGAAGGGGGCTTGAAGTATGATCGATTTGGCTATTCAATAGGAGACCGGAATGCTTGTATTTATTTATCTGTAATGATTCTAAAAAATTAAGTTTAATTCCCTTACTTTCAGTATTTAATATTTTAAAATCGAAATTGAATGTGTGATTTTCTTGGATTAAATGGTTTGCATAATGTGAATCCGACTTCTGATTAACAAAGCTTCGTTTGTGTTCTGAAATTCTAGTTTGAAAACTTCTGAAAGTTCTACCAATGTAAAACTTATCACAATCACCACAATTATTTTATAAACTCCTGATTTATTATCTTTATGAACTTTGGATTTATTATTTTTTATATGATTTCCTAAATTATTACCGGTACGATAAGCAATGTTAATGTTGTGCTTAGATAAGAGAGATTTAAATTTTTTACTTGAATTTCCGATGAAAGTGAGGCTGTTGTATTTGATATTATTTTTAGTACTTCCCTACATCCTTTCCAACACAAAATGGCAGCTTTCAATAGTATGGTACATCGTTTAGTAAATATTCCACTTTCAAATGCCAATTTTAACATCGAGAAAAATATAATTAAACAAATTGCCGTAAATAATAATTATGATCTCAATATTATAGACAATATGATAGAGAAAAAGTTTTTCAAAAATGCGATTAACCAGGTGTACCCCTTACTAAAAATAATATCAAATACAACAGCCTCACTTTCATCGGAAATTCAAGTAAAAAACTTAAATCTCTCTTATCTAAGCACAACATTAACATTGCTTATCGTACCGGTAATAATTTAGGAAATCGTATAAAAAATAATAAATCCAAAGTTCATAAAGATAATAAATCAGGAGTTTATAAAATTAATTGTGGCGATTGTGATAAGTTTTACATTGGTAGAACTTTCAGAAGTTTTCAAACTAGAATTTCAGAACACAAACGTAGCTTTGTTAATCAGAAGTCGGATTCACATTATGCAAACCGTTTAATCCAAGAAAATCACACATTCAATTTCGATTTTAAAATATTAAATACTGAAAGTAAGGGAATTAAACTTAATTTTTTAGAATCATTACAGATAAATAAATACAAGCATTCCGGTCTCCTATTGAATAGCCAAATCGATCATACTTCAAGCCCCCTTCTTAATCTTTTCAAAATTACCAAACTACCTGACTAGCAGTTCAGAATTGGTTTTTCCTTTTCTAATAATTATTTGTAACCATCTTTGTATTTACCCCTTCTACATAATTTGTCATTTCTTGTTTTCGATATAACAGAGAATCATAGTTAGTTTGCCATTAGCATCTGAAGAAGGTGAAGTTCCACCGAAACGTGCGTCATGCGTTATTTCTTATAATAAATGTGTAAATTGTTATTTTTAACCATTGTTTCAATATGTTTATTAATTTACACCAAGTATCGGCCCAATCAATCCAAAATTTAAAAAAATATATAATCGGAAATTTTCAATATACATTTTTTGATTATTCATTCCATAAATTTTTTTTTGTAGAAAAGGAACTAAAGGAGGTAAAATTGCTTGTACATAGGTTGCCAATACAATAAATTTATAAATATCAAAAATAAAAAATAATACAACCAATAATGATTGACATATAAGCTCCTCTGAAAAATAATGCCTCATAAAACAAATACAAATCTATAAAATATAAAAGCTTACCCATAACTACTCTTGCTTTCTTCCAAAATTACAGACAGTCCGTCAATTTTTTTTACTGAGGTTTCTTCTTCGAATAACTGTTTCTTGCTGCCCTTAACTTGCTCAAAACAATTTTGAGAAATATACTGTTTCGGCTGAGGAGTGCTAACTTTCAGTGCGTTAATATTAAAATTAAATACTTGAGTATTACAGCTCTTATTTAAATCCGAGTATGGTATATTGGCAGTTATTTCTTCAAAAGAGGAATTGCTATCATCGTCGAATATTTGTTTTATGTTTGCGCTATCCATCGGCTGCGCAGCGTTCGCGGTATCGGTGCTGCCTCGTGAACCAGTCTCTGCTAGGTCATCCGCATTCAGAGTTTTGAATGGAGTCTTCATTGCACTCCCTGGAAAACATAATATTTAGAAAAGTGCTTCACGTTTATATTATTACTATAATGGAAAAGCAAACATTAAAATTATAGGGAAATTTTTTGGTATCTTCGAAGAAATAATATTTATCAATTTCGTATTTAATTAACCACCCAATTTACTCTTCACATAATCCAAAACTAATTGTTTAAGAACATCATGTAAAGTAAATTTGTTGAAAGAAGTCAACAATAACTTTTCACAGGTTGGAATAAAAATCTATTGAATAAACGCGTTTCGTCATAACATTGACTTCATCTTGTACTAAACTATGGTATTACAAAACAATCTATTTATACGAAAATTGAATATAACAAGGGGGTTCCTAGAGAAACTAAATAACAATAAGCAATTTATTCAGAGTTATTAGTAGGTACATTGAACAGATTAAGGAAAGGAGAAGGGTTTACTTTAATCTAGTCGTTAACTAGGTTGTCCAAATCTAATTTTCGGAAGGAATTGCATATAATTAAACAAATGGCAGTGAATAATGGTTATTCACCCAATATGATTGACAGCCTCATTCAGAGGAAAAAATTCAGAATGGCCATTTCAGAAGTTTACCTACTAATATCCGAGAAAAGTAGAGTATTCAACAGTTTAACATACTTGTGCAAACCTTCCGAAAACCTGAAATTGTTTTTTCATAAACAAAATTTCATATAAAACCAACAATAGCATTGGAAAACTGATTAAAAACAAAAAATCAAAAATTCATAGAGATATATATATATATATATATATATAACGATTGTGAAAAATTCCATATAGGACGTACAATTAGAAATTTCAAAACTCGAATACACGAACATATATTAAGCAGAAAACTGACTCTAATTATGCGTGCCATCTTATTCAAGAAAACCATACCTTTAATCACAATTATAATATATTTAAGACCAAATTCTAGCCCTGGTCCTGATGGCATACATCCCAAACTGATAAAAGAATGTTCAGATTTAATTATAGTCTGGTTAACCAAACTGTTTAATGCTTCATTAGCTCTTGGGATTTACCCGGACGCATGGAAAATTTCGTATATTATTCCTTTACCTAAAGGCGGGGATAATGCGGACATAAATAATTACAGACCTGTAAGTAAATATAATGTATTTGCTAAACTGCTTGATTTTGTTGTCTATCACAAAATTTTCGGTTATTTTCGGAGATTCATAGTTCCGCAACAACATGGTTTCATTGATGGCAGATCAACTGTTACAAATTTAACAGTTTATCATGAATTCTTAGTAAAGCAACTAAACTCTGGCTATGTGGTAGATTCTATTTATACAGATCTTTCGAGAGCGTTTGATCTAGTAAATCTGGAACTTTTACTCCGAAAACTATATGCCTATGGCATGAGTGGTAGTCTCCTTCGATGGGTTTCATCTTATCTTCATGATAGAAAACAAATAGTAAAAATCGGGAATGTCTACTCTTTTTCAATCATTGTTCTTTCGGGAGTAGGACAGGGGACTCATTTGGCCCCTTTATTCTTCCTCATTTTTATTAATGATGTGATAGATCAAATCCTGTATAGTAAAATTTTGTTGTTCGCTGATGATGCAAAGATTTTTAGAGAAATCACCTCCTACGAGGATATGGATAAATTGCAATATGACATAAATAGCTTTAATAATTGGTGTGTAGCTAATGGATCACGATCTATTTGGCTTCTTCCATATTCTCTTAGTAATGAACTTATAAATCAAGTGAATTTTACGAAGGATTTAGGTGTAACATTTAGAAAACTTTATTTCTCCTTTGTGTATTCAACAGTTATGTATGCTTCTCCTATTTGGAGACCCAAAGATAAAGGAGAGATAAAAAAGTTAGAATCTCTCAAAAGAGTATTTATTAGGTATGCAGGGTATAGAACTGGAATGAGAATTCCGTTTACTGATCACAATTTAGTTCCCCTTTATCAGAGATTTCAAATCTCAAATTTTGAATCAGCTAGGGATAGAGCTGATGTGATCTTTGGGTATAAAATTTTGGTCAATTTAATTGATGTACCTGAAATATTGAGTCAATTTAATTTTTATGTACCCCCCCTCAACCTTCGTCATAATGTTTATGATTTCCAACCTAACAATTGTCGTCGGGGAGATAAAGAGAGAATTATTGATAGAATATTTATGTTATGTAATAAATCGTAGACTGGTTTGATCCAAACACACTTTCGTTGTACAAAATAAAAAGTTTATCAAAATCATTGTTAAAATTTGAATGAATTGAATAACTTAATATTTTTTTATGTAATCAAGATTGTATTTTTGTAGGCTTCTAGCCATAAACACATTGTAATTTTTAATGTATGGGGCTTGCCCCGTGAATAAAGATAAATAAAAAATAAATTAAAAAAAATTTCGTATTTAATTAACCACCCAATTTACTCTTCATATAATCCAAAACTAATTGTTCAACAACATCATGTAAAGTAAATTTGTTGAAAGAAGTCAACAATAACTTTTCACAGGTTGGAATAAAAATCTATTGAATAAACGCGTTTCGTCATAACATTGACTTCATCTTGTACTAAACTATGGTATTACAAAACAATCTATTTATACGAAAATTGAATATAACAAAGGGTTTCCTAGAGAAACTAAATAACAATAAGCAATTCATTCAGAGTTATTAGTAGGTACAATGAACAGATTAAGGAAAGGAAAAGGGTTTTACTTCAATCTAGTAGTTAACTAGGTTTCCAGAATTTTTTATTTTTTTCATAAACCATCTCGTACAGATATTACAATTCATAATACATCACTACACCCTTTTTCACATAAATTAGCGGCTTATCATAGTATGATTCATAGGCTTTTCAAAATTCTGTTGTCCAAAGCTAATTTTCGAAACGAATTGCATATAATTAAACAAATGGCAGTGAATAATGGTTATTCACCCAATATGATTGACAGCCTCATTCAGAGGAAAAAATACAAAATGACAATTTCAGAAGTTTACCTACTAATATCCGAGAAAAGTAGAGTATTTAACAGTTTAACATACTTGTGCAAACCTTCCGAAAACCTGAAATTGTTTTTTCATAAACCAAATTTTAAAATTTCATATGAAACCAACAATAGCATTGGAAAATTGATTAAAAACAAAAAATCAAAAATTCATAGAGATGAACGTACTGGTGTTTATAGACTCGACTATAACGATTGTGAAAAATTCCATATAGGACGTACAATTAGAAATTTCAAAACTCGAATACACGAACACCAACGTAGCTATATTAAGCAGAAAACTGACTCTAATTATGCGTGCCATCTTATTCAAGAAAACCATACCTTTAATCACAATTATAATATATTACTATTAGAAAATAGTCTCCATAAAACCAACTGTTGGGAATCCCTATACATTAATAAATATAAAAATTCCGGAAACCTAGTTTACGACCAGATTGAAGTAAACCCTTCTCCTGTCCTTAATCTGTTCAATGTACCTACTAATAACTCTGAATGAATCGCTTATTGTTATTGAGTTTCTCTAGGAACCCCTCTGTTATATTAAATTTTCGTATAAATAGATTGTTTTGTAATACCATAGTTTAGTACGAGATGAAGTCAATGTTATGACGAAACGCGTTTACTCAATAGATTTTTATTCCAACCTGTGAAAAGTTAGTTTTTTTTTATTACTTTATAAAGTTATGAATATGAACTTTCACCAAGTAAATGCCAATTCAATTCAGCAATATATAACACCTCTAAAAAAACAAAGGTATTTGAGGGTTGAAAATCATTGAATAACCATCCAAGACAGGAGGAGCTTTATGGAAACAGGGGCGACACTAACGAGCATTGCTCATAGGTAGGGTTGCCATCCGTCCTGGTCTCCCCGGATTTGTCCTAGTTTAGGAGGCGTCCGGGGGTCGTCCGGGCGGGGCTTTCAAAATATGTCCGGGTAAAACCCGGACAAATTTTGTGTCCGGGTGTGTGAAGCTTGAGTGTCAGTGACGGAGATGAGCTATTAAATGCAAACCAGTTGTGGCCGAATTTTTTCGAAACATCCATATTCTAAACTGCTCAAAATTGCATAGTAATATTTTTGTATACCAGCTCACATTGCGAATGTAAAGTGACTTTTTTCGCTAGGGTCGCAGTAAAGGAGGAAGGAGAGAAACTTGCTAAATACACATACGCTTTCTTCTCTGATCAAAATAAAGTCTAATTTTAAAAACTTGAGTTGCTCCGACTTTTACAAATTCATGATGAAAAATAAAGACATTTTGGGAAAAATTGGCAAGTCTGGAAAATTCCAAGTTAAGTTGAATTAGTAAAAAGAACTTGATCTCATTAAAATGAAAACTTTTTACTTACTTTTGATTTATAGTTAATAAATATTTTAGACTTTTGGGTACCTAACCTATCTAACCGAACTAGATGAACTATCCTATAATTTCCTATTACAATGTAGAATCTAGTCTATTTGATTTTTGATCTACCAAAAATGATCGTCATGAGTTGTTTTTTATTTGATGATAACAAAAAAAAGAGAAAACTGTAAACTGTGTATAATAGAATTTTATTTGTTGTTCTGTTTATATGGCAAACAATCGTATTGAAGTTTAAATAAATGAAAAAATTAAAATATAAACGATGTTTTATTTTATTAAAAAAAATTTTTACGGGGTGTCCGTGGAAAAACAAAATTTCACAGAAATGTCCGGGGTTTTTAAAATTTTTGTCCGGCATCGGCAATTTAGGTGATGGCAACCCTACTCATAGGTGACTTTTACAGATCTCATTAACGAATGTTTATAGGTAATTTCGACAAATCACTCACTGTATATCTGTATGCTGCTGTTGGGTTGAAGTAACTATCAGTATTAAATTATTCAGTTATGGTGTGTCTAATTGCTGACTGAAAATGAAAAGCATCCGGCGAGTTTCAATTGTAAAAAAAAGCACCAGTCTTTGCATACTAAAATCTAGATGCTTTTGTGGATACTCTTGATGTAAATTACTATGAAGATAGACTTTTCTTATGAGAAAAGAGAAAACTTCAGACGACTCAATATAAATATGACATGGAGAAAAAATGAGAAGTTTTTTCACCCTCGACAGATTTTATAAATCTTTCGGGTAATTACTATCATACAATAGGTTACAATGTAAAGAGAAGATAGTTTGGGACATATCTTTCTTGTGGCATCAGTTCTAAGAAACTTTATTAAGTGGAAATGACAAAGTAATGTGGGTAAACAATTTATAATTCATTGATATAACTGTGAAATAAACTGACGCATTTTAATTTCGATCATTCAAAAATATTTCATAAGGTTTAATATATTCAATATTTCTTTGAATATCTACATATTTATCTTAGGAAATAGAAATATACAGTAATATTTTTTCATAATAAAAGTGTAAGAGTATACTGCGTTAACTATTTAATAATTGAAGATAACGCATAGGAAAATAAAACCACTTCTACTTGACGAGGCATTACAGATTCTGCTATTAATTCATTATGTTTTACAACCGTATAGTCTAATAGGAAGGAAGAATGAAATAATGTACCTTTAGCCTGCACCTCCTCTCGTAGTTGAGAATGTTCATAAAACTTTATGGCACTCTGATGCTTCGAAATTTCTGGTTTTGCAGGAGATGGTGTGTCCCATATTTGATAATCTACAGTTTCTACGTTCACTTGAGGTGACTGTCCAGTAGCATTAAGCATTTGCTGAAGTAAAAAAAAACCATGTATTGAAAACAATGACTGAAAAAACTCGCAAATAAGAACACATATAGGGGAAGTTTCTGTTAACTGCTCAATACCAATAAAACCAATGCGCTGAATTTTTAGTTATTTTTCACTATCTAGCAATAACAGCCAATTAGGAGGTCAAAACTGACTTCAACAAAACAATTATTTTAACATTTGTAACTTTGTCAGAACACTTATGGTTATCCCGAAAATTTATCTGTATACATTGCAGTTAATTATTTTATGGCCTTTGTTAATTTTTTCCAAAATGAATATAATGTATATACACAAATATATACATATATATATATATATATATATATATATATATATATATATATATATATATATATATATATATATATATATATATATATATATAACTAAGTTAAGACTGTTAGAAAAAATTCAAAGAAATCCTGAAACTGGATACACTATTAACAATAGAACAAATGTACATTAGTAGATGTATATTATTTCATTATGAAAACTTGAAGATCCAATTTATGAATTCTGTGAGCAAGACTAGATATAAAAAACTGCCTATCCTGTCATATGATTTAACTCTTGCTAAACAAAGTTCTTTTTATACTGCTATCAAATTTTATAATATGTTGTCTAATGATCTTAAAATAGGAAATCCTAAAAATAGAAACTTTGTAAATAAATTGAATAAATTTATAGTAGAGAAGGAACTTGTGAGGAACTGAATGAGACAAAAACAACAAAAATGACAAGTGTACTTTAATCAAAAATCATAATAAAAAAAAATTGGAATAGTTTAGATTGATTAAGTAACGTAGCTTTAGTATAGTTTTTGTTAAGTTAGATTTAAGTTACCTGCTCCTGTGCACAGAGGATTCAAGCCTCTCTACAGGTTTTATGTATATTTGCTCTGATGAGTATGTACAAGCAGTTTTCAATAAATTCAATAAATATATATATATATATATATATATATATATATATATATATATATATATATATATATATATATATATATTTATATAGATAGATAGAAAGATTTATTCGTTCACATGGGATCCATAAGGATATTGAACTTGTCAAACTACAGTTATCATAATACAGATTATTGTCAAAAAATATATAGGAATTAAAAAACAAACTATTACAGACATATAAATACAAACATTAACAAAATATCACAGTCATTTACATTGTTGAAATATTGTCCTCAAAATATTCATTAAGGGCATAATATGCTCTGGAGACCAGGAATACTTTTAGTCGTTTTTTGAATTGGTTCAATGGTAAGTCTCGTATTGCTTGGGGAAGATGGTTCCAAATCTTCTTAATCGAGAATTCGACATTTTTTTGTAGGTACTGATATTTGTTGGAGGATGGCTGAAGGTTGTTTTTATGCCTAGTATTATAATTGTGTTCCGCTATGCTTTCCGAGAATAAATCATAATTTTTTTTTATAAACATTGAAGACTCTAAAATATATAGGTTCATGGCGGTCAGTATTTTTTTTTTATGAAAACCGGTTTGCAGCTCTCTCTCATTCGCAATCCACACATACTTCTCAGGCATCTTTTTTGTAGTATTAGTACCCTTTGCATACACGACGTATTTCCCCAGAAAACAATTCCATAAGATATCTTTGACTGTACAAAAGCGTGAAATGCCAACATAGCAACATCCACACTCACTGACATAGACAGTATTTTTAGAGCATAGTTATGTCTAGCTAGGCCCAATCACAATTGTTCAGTGTGTTCTTTCCAGTCCAGCCTACAGTCAATTGTCACTCCCAGAAATAATACTGATTTACATGGTTTTAAAATTCTATCATTGTACACAATTTCAAAATTGTCGGCATCTCCCCCTCTGCTAAAATTGACAAACTGCGTTTTGTCAACATTCAGCAGCAGGTTGTTCCTGGAAAACCAATCTTCAAGCTCATTCATACTTTCTTTCACCCTTGTCTCACATTAATTCCTTGTCTTTTCACTTATAATCAGTACAGTGTCATCAGCATACAATACGATATTTTGGCTAACCATGTTTGGCTAACCATGTTATATATATATATATATATATATATATATATATATATATATATATACACACACATATAAATAGATATTATTATTTGATAAAGCCGATACTGGGTGAAAACTAATATTCATAATAAAACCCTATTGATAACAATTTACACAAATAATGCAAGAAGCACATTTCAAAGTACTTCTTTGTCAGACGCTAACTAAATCATATATAATAGCATCTGACGAAGAAGTAGTACTTCAAAACGTGCATCATAAGGGGAGATAATGAATCAATGGACAACTATCGACCAATAGCTCTCTCTTCGATATTTTCTAAGATTTACGAGTATTGTTTTCTTGATAGATTGTGGTCTTTTCTGAGAGTTCACAAGATTTTAATCGGGAATCAGTTTGGATTCCGACCTAAGCACAGCACCACGGATGCCTTGTTCGCGTTTGTTGGGAGGATTGTGGACCACATAGAGTCCGGAGAGTGTCCCGCTGGGATATTTTGTGACCTCAGTAAGGCTTTTGATTGTGTGGTTCACGACTTGCTCTTGATGAAGCTGGAAGGGTATGGTATTCGCGGTAGATCTTTGAGCTGGTTGAGAAGTTTTCTGAATGACAGAGAACAATTTATATCGGTGCAGAGCTTGCAACGTGGAATATTCAAAAACATTAATTCGAAAGTTCTTCGGAATAGTGTTGGAGTTCCTCAGGGCTCAATTTTGGGCCCAATTTTGTTTCTACTCTACATAAATGATATAGGATCTAGTGTGGATTGCTGTATGTTTTTGTATGCTGATGATGCCACTGCGGTTATATCAGATAAGAATTCGTCAGTTTTGGAGACGCGAATACAGTATAATTTGGATAAATTATTTGATTGGTTCTCTATGAATTCACTACATGTTAACGCCGCGAAGACTAATTTTTCAATTTTTCATAACTATAATAACAATAGCAATCTCAATATCAATGTAACCCTCAATGGCACTCTATTACACAGAGTTGCTAGTGTTAAATTCTTGGGAGTTATACTTGATGAAAACTTGAATTGGAAGGCTCACTGTCAAAGTGTGTGCACAAGAATTGATTCTTTATGCTACTTACTGAGAAATCTGAAACATGTTCTTTCTATTGAACAGATTTTACAACTTTACCATGCGCAAGTCTCTTCAAGACTGAGTTATGGGATAGGCTTTTGGGGAGCTTCCTCCGCTGCTAGGGATGTTTTTATTAGTCAAAAACGGGTGGTTAGGTGTATTGTTGGTGTCCCTCAGACGACTTCCTGCAGGCGGTATTTTAGAGAATTGAAAATATTGTCATTACCATCGATTTTGATTCTTGCACTTGCCTCCTTGATATATCGAAACCGGGGAGGGTTTCTTCGGGGTGCGGACTTTCATGCTTATCCTACTCGCAACAATCTTAATTTGAGGTTGCCTAATTTTAAATATAGAATAGGTTTAATGTCTCCTTCCTCACTTGGAATCAGAGTGTTCAACAAGTTGGATGAAAATATGAAGTGTTCAGAAAATCTAAATATTTTCAAAAAAAGACTGAAAGAATATTTAGTCGATAAAAGTTTCTACAGTCTCGAGGAGTTTTTTCTGTACTGAGATGTAGTATTCTATATTAAGCATATGTACTGAGATGTTCTATTGTATATTAGGTATATATGTGTATTGACTTATTCCATAATGTAATGACATTCTTACGGAATAAAAACCTTTATTATTATTATCATGCAATGTAATTTAAATATATGTGAAAATTGTAATCAAAAGTGTTATATTGTAAAATTATCAGAGATCTGTAGGGAAAATAAAACTCTTACGTTCTCGTTAATTCAATATTTCATCACTCTAAATTTGTGACTTAATCAGGAGAACCCGATGATTTTACAATATTTAATTCATTGTACGGTCAACAACACTACATACCCCTAAATAAATAAATAAATATATATATATATATATATTTATGTATGCATACATGGATGTATGTATGTATTTATATATGTATATATATATATATATATATATATATATATATATATATAGGTATATATATATATATATATATATGTATATATATATATATATATATATATATATATATATATATATATATATATATATATATATATATATATATATATATATATATATATATATATATATATATATATGAAATTATAAACACTACCTACTGTAGGACCCATTTGGGCTAAGGTAATAGAGATTAAAACACCTTCATTCTTTACCTTATTATCCATGTCTGAACCTAATTTGTCAGCCCTAGGAGTAACTATCCCAAAATTTCCTATAGGAGTTGCCGGCTTCAGGAAATTCCTCTGAGGAGTCTGTACTTTACCTGCAGATATATTTACTTCTTGGAGATTCATGGAATTAGAAGAACAAGGTCTGGGTGCATCCATAAGGAACAAATTCTGATCTACTATTTCTATCGCATCACCAGTCTGCATTGGAGTGACAACTGATCTACCGTTCGATTGAGAAACTTGCAGCCTCTGTTGAGAAGTCTGAACTTCTCTGGAATTATTTGAGGATTGAAAAGGAGAGAAACACATTGCAGAAACAGTGCTACTTGCAGAAGTTTGGAGCAAAGATGTTTGCTGGATACTATCATAAACCTGGAAATTATTAAATAAACAGGCGTAATTTACACAAGTTACGATTAACAAACGTTTCATAAAGAGGATTGGAATTAATTAATTAGAATTCACTGAATACACATGAAAGAAAAAAGATTGAATAAAAAATTTATTCAATTAAAGGAACAATAACCATGAAAAATATTGCTTATTTATGATATTTCACCAAAATGCACTTCATTATAATTTTTGTATTCATAATTTGATATTTTAACTAGGGGACTATATTTTGGATATATTTTTCGAAATTTACTAACACATAGAAATCAAATAGAAGCCTAAAAATCTGTAATATTAATTTGGGAAACTAATGACAGTGAGCTTCAATATACAACTGTTGTATATTCTTATACTTTAATAGTCAAAAACCAGAAGTGATATGGGTTAAAAAAACTAAGTTTGAAATTTCAAGTTATACTTGTAAGTAAAAACATCATCTTATTCCAAAATATGAATTGAATAGTTCATGTATAGATATATATTTAATCTGAAAACATTCTTTGAACAAAATTTTTTTCACAAAAAATATATTTGCACTTACCCTATTTTTCTGATATCTTAATGCAGCAAGTTCTTCTAAACTATACTCTGTCGTAGGATCTCCGTAAACTCTGGTCTTGGGGTACATTGGTAACATACGATTATCTACCGGTTCAGGTATCGTCATACCAACTACCCAACCAACATAGGTTTCTTTGGTTCTTGGAGGAAAATTTGGGAGTTCTTTGTTAAGATCAATGAACTGTTGGAGATGATTTTGGGGAACATCATCGTCTATATGAACTGAAAGTTGAAAATTTGACAATTTTAATGGGATAATGAAAATGGTAGAAATGTGAAATCAGATAAAGTATTATACTGAGATTGAATTCTCGCACATCACTTGGTGAAACATCATAAAGAATAAAGTATAAACTTTAAAATAAAAAACACTTGGCTTATGTTTCACAATATAAATACAATGTAAAAACAGTATCTAAATATTTTTTTATATTGTGAAACATAAGCCAAGTGTTTTTTATTTTAAAGTTGATACTTTATTCTAAAGTATTATACTATATGCTGAATTACGCCTATTCCGTTTTTCATATATGTTCTCTACTACTATGATAATAACTAACCATAGACACAAATTTGAGAAATTATTACAGAAAAATTCAATTTTTACATTGATTAATATGCGCTTAATATGTTGATTTGACGACATTATTCAATAATGATAGTTTTCATTAAGAAAAATTCATCATATATATAAATATATATATATATATATATATATATATATATATATATATATATATATATATTTATAGAGAAAAAAAGAAAGTACTCCAGAATACCATAAAAATGGAAAAAGAATTGTTTAATGACAGTATAATTCGAAGCTCCCAAAATAAACCGAAAACTATCTGGAACTTAGTAAATAAAAAGTTAAACCCCTCTGGTAAAAAGAATACGCAGAAGATTGAATTAGTGATCAATAATGGAAACGTCATCTCTGATAATCGGTAGGTAGCCGAATCGTTCGCACAATATTTTGGAAATGTAGTTACCCAACAAGTAAATTCACATTTTTCTGCTGGTCTGTCTAAATCATGTACAACGTCATCAACAGATAATAATTCAATGGTGTCCTTGCCAGTTAATGATACTGACATAAAAAAAGTTATATCCAATTTGAAAAACAAAAGATCCACTGGATACGATGAGATTCCCATTTCATTGTTTAAAAAATGTAGTGATATATTGTCACCTATACTGGCAAAAATTTTAAATAAATCAGTAATTTCTGGTATTTTCCCAGATCGCTTAAAGGTTGCACTAGTGTTACCAGTACTTAAAAAACGAGATCCCAAATTAATTGATAACTACCGGCCGATTTCATTACTTAGTTGTATATCCAAGATTTTTGAAAAAGTTATATCTACACAGGTGTTTGATTTTTTAAATAAAAATAGTTTAATAACAACATGCCAACATGGCTTTAGGGAAGACTTCTCTACGGAGACCGCGAGCTCTGAGTTTATACAATGTATTTATAACTCAACTGATAATAACGAATTCACTGCCGGAATATTTTTTGACCTCTCCCGCGCATTTGATGTACTGGACCCAGCTTTTGTTGGTAATAAAATATATGCGCTCGGATTGAGGGGTCCCCTAAATAAATGGATAGTATCATTTCTAGAAAATAGAAAGTTTATTGTAAGAAATAACGATGCTTGCTCTGACATCCATAACTTACAATTGGGAACACCACAGGGAAGTGTACTTGGACCACTGATCTTTCTTCTTTATATTAATGATTTACCTGAATACATTAAGTTTGGCAAGATTTTTATGTACGCTGATGATACTAGCATCATAGTAAGTGACAAAAATCCTGATATTCTTAGGACAAAACTGAGGCATATCTTGAATGATTTTGGTTTATGGTGTGATAAAAATAATCTTATTATAAATATAACTAAAACTGTTCTTGTCGAATTTTATCCAAAATTTAAAACACCTGTACTAGAGGATATTGTCTATGATGGCCAGAAAATATCAAAACCAAATAATGTCAAATTTCTTGGTCTCCATTTAAATGAGAATTTTGACTGGAACGGCCATATAAATGAGGTTGTTTAAAGCTTAATTATTTTGCAATCTTAAACCTGAAAAATAATTTCTCAATAAATGCACTTATGGCGACTTACTATGGTCTAGTCTACCCAGCATTATCATTCCATGTTTTAACATGGGGTCAGGCTCAAGATTTTAAAAGAGTTTTTGTTTGTCAGAAAAGAATAGTCAGGATGATTTTTGGCTTAAAACCCAGAGACTCGTGCAGGAAAACATTCTGTGATAATAATATTTTAACTGTTGTTGGTATATATCTTTATAAATTGTTGTGTTACGTTTATGTAAATAGAGATATTTTTGTATTGAATGGTGAAAATCATCAATATAATACTTGAAAAAGAGATGATTTTAAAATACCACACTTTAATCACTTTTATTACAGAAAGTGTCTTAGTTATGCTGGGCCAAAATATTTTAATAATTCGCCTATAGTGATCAAGCAGGCCAGAACTATCTCTATTTTTAAGCGGAAAATTAAGCACTTCCTAATACGGTATTCTTTTTATTCAATTAATGAGTTTTGTGATAAATGTAGCATTATCATAGGTTTCTGATCCCATGAAGTATTTTTTGTTATGTATGTTTTTTTTTTTTTGCTTTGTTATTCTATCCTGTTTTTTTTTGCTTGTATAATCTTTTGACTTATCCTATCTGTATTATGCATAACACGTTTTATAACAGCCATTTGGATCAATAAATTTCTTATTCTTATATATATATATATATATATATATATATATATATATATATATATATATATATATATATATATATATATATATATATATATATATATATATATATATATATATATATATATATATATATATATATATATATATATATATATATATATATATATATATATATATATATATATAATTATATATATGAAACCTGTAAGATCACCGTAGACAACGTTTCCATAGAGAATGTAGAACATTACATATACTTAGGATATAATAATAATAATGTTTATTTTTGGTCCCAAAAGCAGTGAGATCTCTGGTGACTAATAAATAATTTACAACAATAAAAAAATAAAAATCAAATTAGACCTGTGTCGATCGATCAGTTGTCGAGACCCGGGTCGATCATGACCCATTCCTATGGTAATCAGGTTAATAAGATTCGATCATTTCGATCATTTGGGTCGCAGGTCGCAGTTCCTTTGTAACGAATGAGGAATGCTGAACCGGGTAGAATATATATTAATAAGATAACGTACATGAGTGAAAAACAACATAAAAATGTTAGAAAGGAAATAACTAATAGTTTTTAATATCAAAAATGATAATTTACTCCAAATTGTGATTAAGATATAAAATTTGAGAGGCTCTTTTCGGTTTTAAAGAGCTTCTTTAATTATAGATAGACGCTTCATTAATGTATATAAATGTGGATAGAGGAGACGACGATAATATCAACTAAGTTCACTAAAACACGCAAGCAGAACCTGAATATAAAATCACGTGTCGCGGGTCATACCTATATATGTCACTGATTCGATCTCAAACTGAATTCTATCTCGATCACGACGCGATCGAGTTCGCGACCCAAAAGACAGAGAGATTATATCAGCATGTCACTGATTCGATTTCAAACTGAATTCGATCTCGTTCAAGACGCGATCGATCGAGTTCGCGACCCAAAAGACTGAGAGATCGACAGGTCGCGACTCTTCTACGCGAGCGTTCCTGAAAAAATCGGTTCCTTTTGGATTACGTGCCAAAATTCAAAACAACACGAGAAAGAGTAGGATGAATGAAAGCATGTAAACGATTGTATCAGCAAGCAATCAGTTATATACTGTTGTGTAAAAACATATGAAAATAAAGTGCAATTTGGTTAGTCTTGTCAAGTAAATCGGGATCGGGTTAAATAAGATCAGGTCTTTTAGAAATTCGTGTATAGGTTGCGAACGAATCAAAAAGATTCGATCAATCAGGATCGACACAGGTCTAAATCAAATACAAAAACAAAACATACTCTTGCTTTGTTCCTTAACCTATTCCACATAAAACAAAATCTAATTTCTTTGTACAAGTTAAGTTAAAATAAACACATATGCATTCACCCCTTAAATTATTGTTGATATCAAATGTTTCTTAAGGTTATAGCTAAACTTTTTTCTATTTATCACATGTACTGGAAGTGAGTTGAACGCTGCTACACTGCTGTATATGGGAGACTCTTTGTATTTACTGCTTCTCGGCAGTTTCTGTCGAATACCTGCACACTTTCTGGTACCATGGCAATGTATCTCATGACTATATGTTAATGTAACCCGTGTTTTCATTTGGTTTCTCTAAATATAAGTTTAGATATCTCCATTATCAATAATTTTTTCCTGTCAAGTAACTCAGTGACTTTGTAGACCATTGTTGTAGGTATAACATCAAGCTGGGCAAATAAAACCAAATGCGGAAATCAAACGCAGGATCCATTTGGAAACATAAACTTTATTTTTAAAGATTAAAAAAGGACCCATAAAACTAACGAAGAAAGCCTACGATAGCTGTATTCTGCCGGTTCTAACCTATGGCAATAACCCAAAGAGGAGCTGAGCAACTAAGAGTCGCACAGAGAGAAAAATGCTGGGAGTCACCTGTAATCCTGTAATGTTCCAATAGCAGGCGGTAAAACCGATGAAGCTATTGTTTTGTCTGTAGAGTTATTGTTCACTGTTACGCACTATAATGTATCATTCTAGCTGCACTATTTTTTAGTTCTTTGTCCAATCGGTTTTTAAACGCGTTTATAGTGGGCGCCGTTACTGTACTTTCAGATAAATCATTCCACGAATAAACAGTCCGATTGGTAAGGAAATTTTTCCTTTGCAGTTTTGCAGCTTTTTCTTTGACTAACTTTTTTGAATGTCCTCGTAGTTGCTGATTGTGATTTTGTTGAAAGATATTTTGAATATCACAATTATAGTATCCACTTGTTATCTTATATGTTTCTATAAGGTCCCCTCTGTGCCTTCTATCTTTCAATGTTGTTATCTGGAATCTTGCTAACCTTTCATGGTATGGTAGATTTTGTAACTCTGGTGGTATTTTGGTTACTTTCCTCTGAATCTTTTCTAGCATTTCGATGTCCCTGATATAGTAAGGGTTCCACACTGTGAATGCATATTCCAGCTTTGGCCTGATGTAACTTTTGTACAGCTTTGCTATCATTTCAATTGAGTGATCCCTAAATGCGTCTTTAATAAGATAGACAAAAGAGTTTGCTTTTTTGGCTATTTTCACAATGTGGTTTTCCCATTTGAGCTTTGATGTGACTATGACTCCAAGATCGTTTTGCTCTACAACAGTTGACAAAATAGTGCTATTTAAAGAATATTCCCAATTCGGGTTATTTGGGCCAATTCTTAGAACTGTGCATTTTGACTCATTCAACTTCATTCCCCATAATCTGGACCACTCTTCAACATTTTTGAGATCATCTTGGAGTTGTACTACACTTAGTATGGGGTTGGCATAGAGCTTGCCATCATCAGCAAAATTCTTCATTTGAGTTTCTATGTGGTCAACAAGATCAAAAAGATAGGACGTAAAGAGCAGTGGTCCAAGCACCAAACCCTGTACAACTCCACTACCGACTAAATGTTTGTTTGACATTTCTCCATTTACTTTTACTTGGTAGTATCGTTCCTCCAGAAGATCAGCTATCAAGGTGAAAAGCTGTCCCCGCACTCCATAGTGTTCCAATTTCCAAAGCAGAAGGTCATGTGGGACTTTGTCAAAGGCCTTTTCATAGTCCAAGTAAATGACATCTGTTGGCTGAGAGTTGTCGTGGTTCTCCGTCCAATCATTCAGGCATTCCAATAGGTTAGTTGTGGTTGAGCGTTTTGAGAGAAACCCATGTTGAGAAGATGGAATTAATTCATTTTCAAAAAAGAAATCTGTTACCTCTTTCACTATTATTTTTTCCATGCATTTCAAAGGGTTGCAGGTAAGACTGATTGAACGGTAGTTTTCTGGCTGATGTCTGTTGCCTTTCTTGAAGAGTGGGGTAACAATTGAAAGCTTCCACTGTTCTGGTACTCTTCCCAGCTCCATACACTCCTGCATGGCCTCCGCTAGCAGTAAACCAACCGAGTCACTGCAGTTTTGTAGCAATATTGATGGAAAACCATCTGGTCCAGGACTTGAGTCTTTTTTCATATTTTTAAGAGTTTCTTTAACCTTTTCTTCTGTGAACTGTACAGCGTCAATCGAGTTCCGTACCCTGGTCTGCGCAGGAAGTTGGGGGAGGGGACGTTTTTCACGTGGCGTGAAGGATTTATTAAATTGTTCAGCAAAATTTTCTGCCATCGATATAGAATCCAAGATTTCCTGAGTAATAGGGTCTTTGAGTGTAATTGTTGTCACCTTGGAGTTTAGGTTTCTACTTATGTACTTGTATATTCTTTTTGGTGAATCTGATTGTACTAGACCATTTTCATATGCTTTTCTGGCCTCTTCAAGCTCTTGTTTGAGAGCATTATTTTGCGACATGTAGGTCTGGTAGCTATCATGTGATTTGTTATTTTTATATATATATATATATATATATATATATATATATATATATATATATATATATATATATATATATATATATATATATATATATATATATATTTATGTCTTTGTTTGTGTGTTTTATATTTCTTTGTATGTTTTGTTTTGTATTTATTTCATATATCTGTATTCTTATTCTTGTTTTTACTTTACTTTACTTTATTATAAACTATTGACGTGTTCTACATCCATCTTTGGATACTATATAGAACAAATAAATAAATATCTATCTATATCTATCTATCTATCTATACATTCCACAATTTACGCTTTCGATCAATTTCTCTAAATAGATTCTGGGTTATCCATGGCTTTCGCTGATTGGTTTTTGTAGACTTCAATAGAATATGCATCCCGACTGCTTCATTTAGAGCTGATTCAAAATTCCCAAATTTGCTTTGGTCCCTGTTTGGTTGTTTCTGTCTGATAAAGTTGTTCATTTCATCATATTTAGCTGTATAAAAGTCTCTTCTTAACACTTTTTTTGTTGGTTTGGGTGGAAATTTTAAGTGTGTTTTTGCTGTGATAATGACATGATCACTACGTCCTATAGGTGCTTCAGATTTAAGGTCAAATACACTTTTTGTATCACTGCACAAAAACAAATCCAACAAGGATTTTTGATCGTTTCTATATCGAGTTGGAAAATTGATTTGTTGATAAATGTTGCTATCACAATACATATCCACAAAGTCCTGTGTTTTTTTGTCGGCTGGGGTCACAGTCAAGGTCTCCCAATTTATGTTTGGGTAGTTGAAATCTCCAAATATGAATGTTGGTATTTTAGTGGTAAATGCATTACGTATTGTATTAATCACCTGAGTATTGGCTTGCTCAGTTGTCCCTTAAGGGACAAAATACGAAACGAACAGATACGTGATAGAACCAAAGTGACGGATGTTGTGAAAAGGGTAGCAGGCCTTAAGTGGCAATGAATCGGACATTTGGCCTGACAGGACCCAAATAGATGGGCCCAAAGAACGGCACTATGGAGAGCAAGAGGAACAACAAGAAGCGTGGAACGACCGAAAAAGATATGGATAGACGATGTCAGAAGGGTAGCAGGGGGACAATGGATGAGATTAGCGGGAGATCGCGGGACATGGAAGAGGCCTATATCCGACAATGGATGGACAGGGGCAGACGAAGATATATATATATATATATATATATATATATATATATATATATATATATATATATATATATATATTTATATATATATATACTCATGCTTCCGCGGTCGTATGTATGTGAAAAACTTGGTTCTCGTGATGAACCGCTTGAAAGATTAGAAATATTTCGACGTTTTGGCTCCTTTTGTAAAGCCATCTTCAGGAGAATGTGAAGGGGAATAATTCAGATACGTGGCCTCAATCTGCCTACTCCACGAATCGAATTAAGAGGAGTCGGAAACAATACGATTGCGTGGTCTCAACCTGCCTACTCCGCCAACAGTACAGCTTCCTGTCAACTCTGAAGTCTCAACCTTCCTACTCTGAGTCAACTGTTGACTTGTATAGATAATAATAATGAATATTTTAACGGAGGCCTCGGTAGAGCAGCGGTAAGGTGAACGGCCTTATACCGTTTGTAAACCGAGGATTGTGGGTTCGAGTCCCACCGCGCTCTTGGGTATGTCCGAAATTTAGTGGTTATATATGATTAAAAATTGTTGGGTAATGTACATAGTTTACAAGCCCATTGGCCGTTCGGAACCGGCGTTAAACTGTAGGTCCCTCGAGTTAAAAAAAAAATATTTTAACGGATTTCTAACACATATTAAATAGAATTTATATCTTTCTGCACTTCTTCTTTATATAAACTTTAACTATGCCAAATCTCACACTCTTCAGTGAGCACAATATTCTTAAAAAAGGGGTACAAAGATTTCTCTTCATGCATTAATATATAAATCATAGAAATCCTCACAAAACATATATGCAATTACAATCAACAACAATAAAATTCAATTATCTCTATCTGATTCGACTATAATTCATGGACGTCATGAATGCTATGGATTTTAGGAAGAGAAGGAAAAGCATTTTTTCTATTTATATATCAGAATCAAGATCCACTATTCACCTGTAAAAGATGGAGTATGATGTACAGCCATTTTTTTCTTTAGCGGCATAGTTGTCCAAGGCCCTGGTTTCATAGTGTTTTCTTTTGGAGCTTCCTGTCTTTTTACAGCTGTCAAAATACTGACTGGTGGAGCAGCAGCCCCTCTGAGTTCTTCCCCTTGATCTTGATATACCATGGTAGGAGCATTAGGCTTGTCATTCTCAATGGATGTTGTTGGATATATACCTGCGGATGAAGCTGCTGCTACTCGAACACTGCCAACTCGACCGCTTTTGTAAGTACGTAGTGAGGTCAATGCTTGGCGTTTTTCTAGTAGAAGTCGTTCATCTGGGCCATACAACATCTGAAAGGTAGAACACATTTTAGAAAAATATTGCTATTTGAGGTTTCGTACTCAAATATTCATATAATAATTTTGAGAAGATATGAACAATAACAAATTTATCACTTTTCAGATTGAAAACTAGTTTACTATTAGTCCAATATCTCATATTTCAAAAAGAGCCCTAATATTTTCTAACCTTGCTTTTCATTGAAACATTGGTGAATTGAAAGAAGCAATATCAAATTTGATTGAAGTCCTTGGACAGAGTTGAAAATACATTTTCCATTTGAAATACATAACTTCTAAAGAAATACTTCAATCTAAACTGACCCTGAATTATTATTAGTTTAATTGGACATTTTTCACATTTTAAAAAAAATCCCAGACAATTCTAAATTCGCCAGGTGGTTGGATCACTATATCAAAATGAAACTATGTAATTCAAAACTAATATTTCAACTACAGTTGGTGAATACTATACGATATAATTCAGTTGGCAAAGGCTATGTTATTTTCATGTAATATGGATGTAGTGATCTTATCCAATATACTTTAGTGAGCTAATTCATAATTCATTGAAATTGGAACACGAAATCATTTCATTTTCCAAAACAATATTTCCCACTGAATCAATATCTAACTTTTTTGACACAAATTTACTAAAGTTCTCCATGAATTAATAAAATTTTGAAGATGCCGTATTCTACAAAATTATAGCAAAACATGTTTTCTAGTTATTAAGTTTGCTTTTGAAATCCTTAATTATCAACAAATTATTCATAGTTATCTATCATGCTAAATTAAGTGCTGGCATCTGTGAAACAAAGGGATGCTACAAGATTTGACCTTAACTCATCAAGAGCTATTTCTTGCTCAGAATGAGAAAGTCAAATTATGTTCTTTTCCACATGTCTTGACCTTAAAAACGGCAAAGAAACAGAAACTCAAGAATAAAGTTAAGAAACTTTGAAACTATATGACAATGATCAATTGAATACAAACACCCAAAAGTTAATATATTACGCTTTTATTGAACCACACTTCAGATGTATGATCCCATGTTGGGTGAATACAGCAAAAAGTTTAATTGAAAAGATTCAAAGAACCCAAAATAAGGCCATAAAAAGTATACATCGTCTAGATTGGCATACTCCCACTCTTCAGTTATACCAGACTACAGAGTACCTAAATATTGTAGATATTAAAACTGTGGAACAAGTTAAACTTATTCATTCTATAAAAAATCGAAGCATAAAAAGTCAAGCAGGACTAATACAGCAGTCAGAATTTCACGCATATCAAACACGCAGAAGAGAGGAATTTAGGAATGAATATGCCAGAACACACAAAGGACAAAATGCTCCCATATATCAAGGATGTATAAAATATAATACCATCCCTCTAATGATAAAAGAAGAAAAGACAACTAAAAAAATGTGCCATAACCTAAGGAAGTACCTGAACTCTCTTCATGTGCAAAATATCTAATATTTCTGATGTGATTGTAAGAATTTATTTTTGTTTTCGGATTTTTTGTTGATGAGGGGATTTTGTAATTTGTTTTAAAGGCTCCTGTACCAGTTTTGAATTTAAGACTGTTTTGGAGTCTGTGATAAATAAATAAATTATTATTATTTAAGTTAATGTTCCTGCATCTAGAAGCATAATTCAAGGCATCTTGATCTGATCACGGCAGGGCAGCTTACTTAGTTAATACCTACTTGAACGCTTTCAAAAGTGTATGGAATGTAGTGTACAATTTCTAATTATAATATTTCAACTGAGGTTATTAGTTTCCAGTGTCTGTATAAAGAACTGGAAATACTGGCTAAATATATATTATTTTAGTATATCACTGGTCTGAAAGCACGAAAGTCTTACAATAGATTAAAATATTATGAATGGTTTAGTAACTTAGAGACTGAATAACTGATCTGCAATGGCTATGGACGCATTATTTTTTAAGTAACACAATATGTGTATAGAGTAAATTTGTTGAGAGAGAGAGAAATCAACCTTATTGATTATTATATATCAAATGGCTATCGACCTCAGTCTTCCAGCAGGTTACAAGAATTTCTATTTTACATATATATACACTATCGGACAAAAGTAAAGCAACATTTTCGAAAAATGAAAGAAATCTCTATTTTATAATATCAAATGCAAGATATCATATTTAAATATATTGTGTCTTAAATGTCAAAGTAACCTGCTATTATCGTAGGCAACAGCTGTTTCCAACAATCGAAACAAATGAATTTCAAGTGACATAAACTTTGAAATACAGTATTGTAACGCGTCAAAAGTAAAGCAACATTTCAATATTTTCCTAAAAAATAAAGGTTTTAGTGAAAGTGAAGGTGAAAATATTTATTTTATGTTTAATTAACATTTCTGTGTTGGATTAATCATGCCAAGAGGTATTCCTATTTCGAAAGAATTAAAGCAGAGAGTAGTGACTGCACACTTGGGAGGCACATCACAAGTCAAAATTTCAAGACGATTTATTTTACCCAGATACACTGTATCCAAAATAATTTCAAGCTATTATGAAAGAGGACATTTAGAGATTTTACCGAAGTCGGGAAGGCCAAGAAAAACAACGATTTGGACAGATAGATGCATTAAAAGAATTTCTCAAAACGATCCCTGGATGTCTGCACCTAGAATTATTGCTGAAATTCCCGAAATAATGGTTAGTCCACGGACAGTTCAAAGAAGGTTAGTAGAAGCAAAGTTATTTAGCAGACGACCAGCTAAAAAGCCGCTCATTTCGGCAAGAAATAGAGTAGCTAGGCTTGAATTTGCACGCCGACATTTGAATTGGTCGGTAGACGATTGGAAAAAAGTTTTATTCAGCGATGAAACGCGTTATAAAATTTTTAATTCTGATGGAATGCAGCGTGTAAGACGGCCAATCAACACAAGGTTTAATACAAATACGTCACACCCACAGTTAAACATGGTAAAGGCAGTGTTTTTCTATGGGGTTGTTTCTCATGGAATGGGGTGAGTCCATTAAACTTCATTAATGTCACTATGGATCGATTTGTATATAGAGATATAATGCAAAATGTAATGATGCCTTATGCAGAGTGGGAAATGCCTTTGCATTTTATTTTCCAACAGGATAACGATCCAAAGCACTGTTCTCAAATTGTTCAAGAATGGTTTCAAGAAAACAGCGTTCGGGTTTTGCAGTGGCCGGCACAATCACCAGACCTCAACCCCATTGAAAATCTGTGGAAAAAAGTTGAGCGTGGAATTCGTACACAATTTTTTACAAATAAACAATCGTTAGTGAATAAAATCAATGAAGTTTGGACAAACCTTTCCGAAGACACTGTTCAAAAATTGATTGTGTCAATGCCGCGACGTTATCGGCAAGTAATAAATAATAATGGATATTCTATTAACTATTAACGTGATACCTATAGCTATTGTAATTATTAAATGTGTTTAATATTTTTTTATCGTAATATATAAAATAAAATACTGTTGACACAATTTGCTGCTCTACTTTTGTCGCACTTCAATTAATCGAATTTTATAATTATAAATATTTACCTACCTCCATTTTGTTTGAATTTGTCCAACATATTGTGGTATGATACTTATGTTATGAGGATAATTTTGCATTAAAATGAGCCCATGATTACAATAAAAATAAATTAATTTTTTAATTCAAAGTCATAAGAGCACTTTGTTGCTCTACTTTTGTCCAATAGTGTATATATATATATATATATATATATATATATATATATCTATATATATATATATATATATATATATATATATGAATTAACGCAGGGAATACTAGAAGCTCTCGAAAATGGAGATATTACACTGGCATTTTTTTTGGATATATCCAAAGCTTTTGATTGCGTAGAACATGACAGACTATTGAAGAAAATTGAGATATGTGGAATTCGCAATAAACAGCTTCATTTGATAGAAAGTTATTTGAAAAATAGAACGCAAAAGGTAACTATTGAAAGTAATATAGAAGTATATACTTCACTCGAAAAAGAAGTTAAAATGGGAGTTCCCCAAGGAAGTATCCTGGGCCCACTATTATTTCTTATCTATATCAATGATTTGCCAAATCAATTGCAATCTGCAGAACACAACATCGTTATCTATGCTGATGACACAAATGTCATTACGTCATCAAAGAATTTGCAAAACTCAGTTAATAATATGAAAGTAATCTTGAGAACTGTAGAGAGGTGGTGCTCTGAAAAGTTGTTGTATTTGAATTTAAATAAAACTGAATGTGCTGTATTTCAAACTGAGCAATCTAAATGCATTATACCAGAAAGAATACAATTAGAAAATACAATATTTGAGCCAACCAAAACGGTAAAATTTTTAGGGCTTTGTATTGATACATTATTGAAGTGGAAAGGGCATGTAGATACTCTGAATAAAAAATTAAACTCGGTAATTTACACTTTTAATGTTATGAGACATCATGTAAAAGAAGATATAATGAAGAACTTATATTTTGCAAATTTTCAGTCATTGCTTTCTTATGGAATAGTTTTCTGGGGAAACAGTCCACATCACGATCGAATATTCAAGACACAGAAGCATGCATTGAGAACAATTTATCATATTGCTTACAGAAAATCATGTAGGGGAGTTTTTAAAGATAATGGAATACTTACTTGTATTGGTTTGTATGTTTTGAAGTGTGCCGTGTTCATACGATCACATAGTGAATATTTTAAAATTTATATAAACAGAAATCAGACAAGGAGGATCCATTTCTTCATTTATCCTAAAAGACAACTATCTCTAACATAGAGCAGTGTTGAATATATGTGCATGAAGCTGTACAACTCTCTCCCCAAGGAAATTAAATCTATAGATGATATAAGTATGTTCAGGAGAGTGGTATATGCGTTCTTATTGAGTTGCGAACACTATAATATTAATGAATTTTTTGAGAAGTGTAGAACCACAGTGTGAGGCTACATTAATTATTTTGCTGACATATTTTACTTTTATTGTTACTAAGCAATGATTGTTAAAATGAAATAAATTATTATTATTATTATTGTTATATATTTATATATATATATATATATATATATATATATATATATATATATATATATATATATAAATAAATATATATATATATATATATATATATATATATATATATATATATATATATATATATATATATATATATATATATATAATGAAGTGAACTAGGACATTTATTTGAAACTAATCAAACAAACCTCCTAGCGGAGCTAGGAGGTTTGGTTGGTTATCACTTTCGATGGATAGATGATACTGATGAGCCCCAAATAAGGGCGAAACAGACTGTCTATCATTTCCATTGATTGTGATGAACAACTTAATGTTTCTAACATACACCATCCTAAGGTATATGGAGGCATTTCGATGTTTCGTGAACTCGTATAACCAGCTCCGCTAGGAGGTTTGTTTGATTAGTTTCAAATAAATGTCCTAGTTCACTTCATTTTATTGCCACGAACGTGTGTCGTTAACACGAAGAATTCTGTTTTCTATATATATATATATATATATATATATATATATATATATATATATATATATATATATATATATATATATATATATATATATAAATATATATATACTCATTTTAAGGGTGTTATTCCAAGGATATTAAGTATTCAAAGCGAGGTAATGCTGGTAATTTTGCTTGTGTTATAGTTTCTTCATAGTAATGATGTATCAGTGGTTCCACAATATTTCTATTGTTCTGATTTGAGATGAATTTTTTGCCAAGTTTATTAATTCAATTCGATGTTGGATTTATATCCGCATTATCATTTGGAAATTTGTTGATATATTGCAAAAATAACTTTTCATATAATACAAAGTCCCATATTTCTCTGCAATGTATATTTGCTTTATTGATCAATAATGCGGCAATATTTCATATAGTATGATTTATACAGTGATAGCTGGTACCCAGGGCGCGTTGCTGCCGCAGAAGAAATAATCGCGGAAATATCGTATCAGATTGAAATGCAGCAAGATTCTAATCAACATGTACAGTTTGTCGAAATCGAGTAGTTCGTGAACGTTTTTTTTTCAATTCTAGCTGTATGTCGATCTTCTGATTCACGTGAATAATCGATTCGTGAACGATCTACTTCTTTGCTAATTTGCCCTTCCTTTGTTTGAGAAGCTTCAATTTGCATATTTCTATATGATGCGCTAGTCGATGTAGTGAACATTTGAAAGGCATATTTTTAGAGAAACCAACGATGGACTCGCTTGCACTGAATAATTTCGATTTTCTTTCACTCACATTGATGATATAATTTGATTTGAATAATACACGTACGATAAACTACGAATGACATGTGCCGTTTGACAATTTTGACATAATGTTCAAAGTACAGAAATTATTGTAGAAATGATCTTTCAAATATGTGGTTACGATACGAGCGCCACCTTCTGTAAGTTAATTGTGCTATGCCTATAACCTTCGCGCAATTGAAAGCATAAGTTGATAAAGCGACAATAGAATAAGACTTTAGGAAGGCGTAAGCTGTCCCAGTGAAAAGTTATATCTTTTGTCATTAGATGAAATTATCTCCATATCACCAAAATATGAATTTTTTCATATTTTCATCCAATGTGTTTGAAATTATTGTAGAAAATGTGATGAACTACTTCAGGTGTTGATATATTCCAGTTAAGTGAAAATGATGGGGAAAGCAATAATGAAAGATGTTATATTAACTTGATGCCTCAATGATTTCAATAAAAAGCTTCAACTTCTAATAAGGTTTTAAACAATAAATCTCTGATTGTTGTATATTAATTTGAATTAATATATAACTGATAATTCATGATGACATACCAATTACAATTTTGAACCATTAAGTATATCGAAATTGCTAAAACAGCATAAAACATCCAAAATTTAATTAATATCAAATGATAAACAAATGTATGAAAAGCGGAGTATTTCCATCGAGTCTTAAAATTGCCAAAATAACCTCTATACATAAAAGTGGACCCAAGAATATTAGTGATAATTATAGACCAATATCCATTCTGACAGTGTTTTCCAAAATTTTTGAATCAGTGATGAAAGCCAAGCTTCTCAACCACTTGGAGAACATAAACTTCTTCAGCAAACAACAAAATGGGTTCCTATCAAAAAGAAATACTCAAACAGCAATCACTAACATCATGGAATATATCTATAAAGAAGTTGATGAACGAAATAGAGTTATGGCAGTTTTCTTAGACCTTAGGAAAGCCTTCGATGTTGTAGAACACAAACAATTACTAAACAAACTCAATATGATTGGCATTAAAAATAAAACACTTGACCTATTCACCAGCTACCTAAGCAATCGATGGCACTATACAACAATCAATGGACTATAAAGTGAAAAACTGTAGTAACCAGTGGTGTACCCCAGGGGAGTGTAATTGGTCCAACACTATTTCTCATTTATATCAATGATTTGTGTAGCATTGGAATACACGGGAAAATAACTCTGTTTGTTGATGACACTGCACTCTTTTACTCAGGAACACCCCAACAAATTTTCCAGCTAGCTCAAGAGGATCTTAATTGCATAAGTGAATGCAACTACATGATCTTTAATAGTGATGCAGAAAACAATAACTTCCAATTAAACATAAGTAATGAAAAAATATATGAAGTCGAAAGTGCCAAATATCTGGGTTTGATCCTTGACAATAAATTAACATTTGAAAAACATATCTCTAAACTATGCACAAAACTGAACTATCTAAGTTATCACCTAAACACACCTAAAACACAGTGCCATGAAGTTTGACAAAAAAAACTAAATTCCAAATTTACTATTCGAATGTGTATTCACATCTGATTTACTTAGCTGCTTTTTGGGGACAAGCAAGACAACAAGATATCAATAGATTACAAATAGCCCAGAATAAAATAGTTAAAACTTTATTTAATTTTCCAAATAGGACAAACGCAACAATGTTTTACAAAGAAATAAACATTTTGAAAGTCCCTGATATAGTTAAACTAGATAGTGTCAAAATTATTTACGAAATCAAAAACAACCAAACTGAAACAGAAGTCAGCCTAACTCAAAATTGTGACATACATCATTACAACACGAGAACAAATCAACATTTCCACATACTACCAAGTGCAACTAATGTTGGGAAAAAAAGGACTACATTTCAAGCTTCAACAAAATTCCCGAACATATTAAAAACAGTCCGTCCATTGACAGTTTCAATAGAAAGATGAAAAAACTCCTCCTAGAGAACCTATGATTTGTAAAAAGTGATCTCTTCCTCTGACTACAATAGTTATTTAAGTTAAAAAAATTTATATATTATTGTTAGGACATGCATGTCACTCATACAATCTTACATGTTATACTCATTATGGATCTTGTTATCCCTTAGAGTACTTGAATAAATAAAAAAAAATGAACTGTTATTTATAGAATTATATATCAACATGCATTAATAGCTTGAATTTTCATAGCACCTATACTAAGCTACAAGTATATCAAATTTACTACTTTTACTGAACTTTCCATGGCACCACAAAGGTGTACAAAAACATTATAATTCATTGATTTAACACATTTTGTTGATATTTCCACTATATCATTACTTCTATTGTTATTGTAGACATCAAACTTCTTGAATCATCACAATAATCATCATAATTAAATGTCATTATTCAAAATATTAGGCTATAATATAAATGTCCCATACATTTAAAGTTGTTTGGAAAGGTAAAAATTGTTAATTCAAAATTAATCAGGGTATTAGAAGTACATAATTTACATTTATCATAAAATAATTGATTTTTCTCACGTATAGCAACAATTTATAGCCAATAAATGTTTAACAACAACTATTGGATAAAATATTAAAATAAATGACTCTTAACATTCAGTATATATACTCACATGTGTTCCTGCTGCCATAACTAAATTCTGGTGGGCAATCTCCAACTCTTCAAAAGGCTGTGCAATATTTTGCTTGCCTAATTCAAAAATAGTATTAGCACTTTTATAATCACCAGCTGCTTCATGGTAATAAGCCCAAGCTTTATATAAATCTGCACATCCAGTTAAAAGGCCCCTAGCGTGCATCATCTGATACAATTCCAGAGGATTCTGTTGTAAATCAATCTGAAGAATATAAAATAATGATTTTTTGAATAAAATGCAGCAAGGCATTCAATAAATATTTTATTGATTAAAGAAAATTATTAAAGCTAAGCACGCTAAAATACTCACGTATCTGATCCACAATTTACAGAATCTTCTATCATGAGTATAACGTTTATCATTTTCAAACAAGTTAAGGCAGTGCTCCAATAACTGAATTAAACTTCCTTCATGACCATTTTTTGGATAACTTTGCTCAACCCAGGATATAAACTGATACCAATTTTCTAGAGGATCTTCCCCTTGATAATTTCTTATTGCATTCTCAAAGAGTCTGAAACAAGAAAGTTTAATACAAACAACCTCAACAGTCTAAATTTAATTTACTCTCTTTGGTGCTGCAACTCTCGTTTCATGTCTTGGCTGGATTCTGCTTGAAGAGCTAAACCTAATTGTAAAACATTTCGTCCTCCACGGAGTGGCTGAATATTTTCTTTACTTAAATCGAAATCCATTATAGTCGACGTCCATAAAATAAAACGGACCAACGACAGTTTGCCCTATTGTCAATTGTCAAAAAGCAACTGTCGATCTTCTTTTTACCACAGAAGGTGAACTGGTTATTATTATATTTACTTGTACCCGGACCCGACCCAGAACACGAAAGCATCCATAAAATGAAAAAATATGTGATCAGCATTTTCAAACTATATATATATATATATATATATATATATATATATATATATATATATATATATATATATATATATATATTGTTACGTAAAATGTATTATGTATTTGCAAATTAAATGCAGGGACTAGCTAAATGATAAGAGCATCCAAACTGCGAAGTAACTTTATTTTAGGAGTCACCAAAGAACATATCGAACCAGGGAATATATCTAATGGTATTTGATCATTGTGAAAAGCAGAATATTGAAATTTCTAAAATAGCTGAAAGCCGTAGTGTGACAGCAGTGACGCCGTAAGTAAGAAAGGACATTCAATTTCCTTTGCAGGTATTCTGTCAGTTCTAATATTCTGCTTCTCACAATGGTCGAACACTAGTAGGTATTTTCCCTAACTTTCCAGGAACTGAAGTTATTTTTAGGTCAACTGAGATAATTTCTCATCCGGCCTGCTCAAAGTAAACCTAAATTTTTTGAAACTGGGCCCTAAAGCAAAATGACTTTCTGGCTTTGCCAGTTACTTCCGAACTGAGTTTTACAATTATATCAAATTCAACTCACAATACTATTTAATAGCTCCATCACGATGGAACCCGGTTTGGAAATAAATTGATTTTTATTTTTTCATTTTTACCTACAAACGATGCTAATGAATTTAGTATAATTTATTTTTTTGTAGTATCAATAATATCGCGGAAAAACAATAAATGCTGCACAAATTACAAAATTTTAAAAATAATTCCGCAAAAAGTTTTGAAAGAAATGCTAAATTGTTTGTAGTTTAATGTAGTTATAAAAAAAAATTATTGCGCCACTTCATTTCAGAAATCTCATTTAAACTTCAAAATAACGTATTTTGAAGAAAAAAAGACCATGAGCCGGGAACTACAAACGATGTAGAGGTTTTTTGAATAGGTCAGGGACTGAGATTGAAAGATTGAGTGTAGCGTTCAACATTATAATTTATGCGCGCTCCACTAAATACAAACATTTAATATCCTAGTAACGGTTACCATGACAACGATAACCATAGCACAACAGTTATCACAGCAAATGTACTATATAAACGGTTTCTATGGCAATTTAGTGGGTACACACGTGTTTCATTCCTCCCTGAAGTATGTATTAGGGAGGCGGGCAGCTTGAGTTTGGGATTACTCCTTCAGCCAGATCAAAGGATACACTTGTATGTACAAGTGCATTGAGGATAGGTGAGACGGGATATTTATGGAACATAGGAAGTGTGGGTAGGGTTCAGAGGATTAATACTGGCCCAGCATTCGCCTTATAAGTTTGCAAGCAGTGACTTACATTACCATGAGGAAACCTCTGAAAAAAACTCATGGCAGACCAGTCGGCCCCGGGGCTGAACCCGAGACCTCCCAAATACTAGCCAGCGTACCTAACATACTCGACTAACTGGCTATTTTTTTTTTTTTTCAATTTAGTGACAGCCAATCATCATCGCGGAGAAGCGACAACAATGAAATCTGCACATCAATTTTTTAATAAAGGATTAGAAACTAGGAAATATGTAGAAACATATACATGTAGGCGTATATGAAGATGTGTGTGTGTGTGTGTGTGTGTGTGTCAACAATCGATCGACTAGATTGTAGATCCTTTTATTTATTTCAACAATATATTTCCGCAAGTGCTACTACAAAAGTAATACACAAGCCGATAAGGTTTTTTTTTTAGAGAAAAAGAAGACTCAATTGTTCTTCACTTGAAATTGTTTGCAGTTCAATGTAGTAGCAAGATTATCATTCACTTCCAAATAATGTCGATTGTAACTATTAAATTATGAAGCTAACGAAATTTGGGTAAATGAAGAATATCAGTTTATCAACTACAAACGATCAAATTGATTGTAGTTTCATTTTTATATGTCTAAAATATTTATTCGCAATGCTATAAAGACAATCGACAAACGGATGAGTTTTTTTTGGAAAAAAATAGACTCTCTTTTTCTCTTAAAATTGTTTGTATTTCAATGTAGCAGCAAGATAATCATTCAGTTCTGACTCATTTCGTTTGTAGCTACGAAATTCTGAAGCTAACAAAATTCAAATGCGTAAAGATTAAACATTTATTAACTTCAATCAATCTAATCGATTGTAGTTCAATTTGTTTATCTGAAACATATCTTTTTCCAAGTTCTACTACAAAAACAATCGACACTCAAAGAGATATGTTTGAGGTAAACAAATTGAACTACAATCGATTAGATTGATTGAAGTTAATAAATGTTTAATCTTTAGGCATTTGAATTTTGTTAGCTTCAGAATTTCGTAGCTACAAACGAAATGATTCGGAAGTGAATGATTATCTTGCTAGTACCTTGAACTACAAACAATTTTTTTCTCTAAAAAAAAATTCATCGGTGTGTCGATTGTTTTTGTAGTAGAGCTTGGAAGGAGATATGTTTGAGATAAATAAATCGAACTTCAATCGATTAGATCGATTGTAGTTAATAAATGTTTAATCTTTACTCATTTAAATTTTGTTAGCTTCAGAATTTCGTAGCTACAAACGATATGATTCGGAAGTGAATGATTATCTTGCTACTATATTGAACTACAAACAATTTTAAGCAGAGAACAATTGAGTCCTGTTTTTCTCTAAAAAAACCTCATCGGTGTGTCGATTGTTTTTGTAGTAGAACTTGGAAAGAGATATGTTCGAGATAAACAAATTGAACTACAAAAATAAATTTTGTTAGCTTCAGAATATCGTAGCTACAAACGAAATGATTCGGAAGTGAATGATTACTACTACATTGAAGTACAAACAATTATAAGAAAAAAACAATTGAGTCTTATTTTTTCGAAAAAAATACTCATCGGTTTGTCGATTGTCTTTATAGTAGCATTGCGAATAGGTTACAATCGACATCATTTGGAAGTGAATGATCATTTTGCTACTACATTGAACTGCAAACACTTTCAAGTGAAGAACAATTGAGTCTTCTTTTTCTCTAAAAAAAAAACCTTATCGGCTTGTGTATTACTTTTGTAGTAGCACTTGCGGAAATATATTGTTGAAATAAATAAAAGGATCTACAATCTAGTCGATCGATTGTTGACACACACACATCTTCACATACGCCTACATGTATATGTTTCTACATATTTCCTAGTTTCTAATTATTTATTAAAAAATTGATGTGCAGCTTTCATTGTTGTCGCTTCTCCGCGATGATGATTGCTATAGAAACCGTTCATTAGTACAGTTGCTGTGATAACTGTTGTGCTATTGTTATCGTTGTCATGGTAACCGCTACTAAGATATTGAATGTTTGTATATTAGTGGAGCGCGCATAAATTATAATGTCGAACGCTACACTCAATCTTTCAATCTCAGTCGCTGACCTATTCAAATGCTTCAATTCAATGAACTTTTTTTTGTTTCAAATACGACAAGAGTATAATGAACACTTATCAATTGCTACAAACCTCTACATCGTTTGTAGAGTAACTACATTAAACTACAAACAATTTAGCATTTCTTTCATACTTTTTGTTGAATTATTTTTTAAATTTAGTATGTTGTGCAGAAGTTATTGTTTTTCCGCGTTATTATTGATACTACAAAAAAATGAATTATACTACATTCATTAGCATCGTTTGTAGGTAAAAATAAAAATCAATTTATTTCCAAGCCGGGTTCCAGCGTGATAGATCTCTATTTAATCCCTAAAACTTTGTTTCTGCTCCACTACGATATAACATTTCAATCGTCACACTCTGATGTTCTTTCCTTCTAGTTTGGTTTGGAGTGGAAGTTCGCGCAATCGTTCAAATGGTGTAACGGGAGAGTGCTTCCATTAACCCAATTGTAGCGGCAATGCCAAAAGTGTAAGAAAGCATCAAAATACACTAATAACATTTATTCATTGACTTTTACCTCCATCGAGCATTGCTCTAAAGTAGTAGGATGCAGCCAAACCCTCGTATAGTCGATAATGACTGCTTAATAATATAAAAGCTTTTCTAATATATTTGTAATACTAAATAAATAATTGCTTCGCCAAATTCGACTTCCCAAAATGCAGGCGGCCGAAGGCCGCATTTTGGCAAACTTAAGAAGCCGAGATAAGGAGATCGGCCCCGTCGATCGCCCACGTCCTTCCCGTAGTGCTTAGGCTACGTCTCGCCTCGATCCGAGACGCCGATCTTCGATATCGAACGTTTAAAGTTTGACGTTTCTCCGAAATTCGCGAAAACGGCTGCATTATCGACGCTTAAGAACTATTTTCGTGTCACATGGACTTGAATTCACGTGACCGCCTTTGGAGCCGATAGTTGGACGGGTTGAATTCTATCGAGAAGTTTCGGCACGGCGAGGTCCAATGAGGTCGTAGTATCTAGCTAGCCGATTATTCACGAACTGCGATTGACAGCCAGTAGATTGTGCGCCCGTTCGACAGAGGCAGGGACGGGCTTAGCACTCCTCGGCGTTCGAGAAACTATTTTTATCCATCTATATTTTTCACGGATCTATTTAATGGGCGATGGAGCCTCTCACTAGTATATAATACTAAATAAATAATTGCTTCGCCAAATTCGACTTCCCAAAATGCAGGCGGCCGAAGGCCGCATTATGGCAAACTTATAAAGCCGAGATAAGGAGATCGGTCGCGAATCGCGGGGCCCGAAGGGCCTCGTCGATCGCCCACGTCCTTTCCGTACTGCTTAGGCTACGTCTCGCCTCGATCCGAGACGCCGATTTTCGATATCGAACGTTTAAAGTTTGACGTTTCTCCGAAATTCGCGAAAACGGATGCATTCCGGACACTTAAGAACTATTTTCGCTTCCCATGGACTAGAATTCACGTGACCGCCTTTCGAGCCGACAGTTGGACGGGTCGAATTCTATCGAGAAGTTTCGGCACGGCGGAGTATAGTAGTATTCTACCCATTCCGCACAAACTACAGGTTGACACTGAGCAGATGGCGCGCCCGTTCGACAGAGGCAGGGACGGGCTCAGCACTTGACGCGTCGCGTACCGTACGACAGAGGCAGGGACAGGCTTTGCACTCATCGTGGTTCGGGAAACTATATTTTCATCGATCTATAGTTTTCACGGATCTATTTAATAGGCGGGGGAGCCTCTCACTAGTAAACAAGTCCTAAAACAATAAAATACGATAGTGGCATTCAATCAGTAATTAGAAGTTGAAGTTAGGTATCACTTGGTTGTAGTATAATAAAGTACCATCAAAAAATAGATATCCAAGACAAACCTAAAGGTACACTTCTAAAGGCATAACGAATGTGCATAATTCTGAACTGCGTTTATTGGACTTCAACTATCAATTGCCAGCACGTCAATCAATAATAAAAAAAATTTTACCTAGCTAAATTTATAAAATATCAAGACAAAGCTCCTCTTGATAAGTCGATTAAAATTACAAGGATGAATGCAAATTTAAGTAGTACGTTATCTGCGTTTAATTCAATATTCGTCCCTTTCTGACCCATCGATATGACTGGAATATTTGATTTTGGCAGCATTGTTCCAACATCCACAATTCGTTTAGCAAATTCCATTCTCTCAATATCTTTCGAATCCGCGTTTTGTGTCTAATTTTATTTCTGATAGACATTGAGATTTCAACAGAATCATTGTATGAATTATATTCTTTCTCGAATACTATTGAAAATTTATTTTGACATTCTGTTAAAGTGCCTGCCAGACTCTCAGTCTGCAAAAATTCTCATCAGCCATGGTATCAATTCTCGTTAGAAAATATGTATTAGCTTTCGTTATTAATTCAGTCTATATTCTGATTTTGGTCAATACTCACTTTGTAAATATACAAAGAATGAATACCATTCTCACCTTCCTCAATAATCTGCACTTTCTTGTTTCTAACATCTTGCTACAAAATTATTCTATTTGCTTAATGCCCTGCAAAAACAGGGCATTACGCAAACTTGTGGTTTCTTCCACAATTTTTTTTTATCTCAAGAGACCTAGAGTTCGCCCGTTCCGAGCTTAAAACTAAGTCATTACCCAACAGTTCATCAAATTTAGAACCTCTTAATTTCATGGGACATACAAAACACCGAAGAGGACTCAACCCACAATCCTCGGTTTACAAGCGGGAAACCTTACCGCTGGGCTATCGAGGATCAAACGGTATTACTACTATTACTAGTGTTCTTTCGAACTGAACGAAGTGATTTATGTAAGTAAAATCAGATAGATCAGTTTAAGCGGTCGTTCTTTCGTTTTCAATCAGTTCCCCCCTCCACAACTTTAAAGTGATCGTTAGTGATTATTCTGAATGCAGAATATCTTCTATCAGTTCTATCAGATAGGGGCCATCCATAAAGTACGTCACACGTTAATGGGGAGGGAGGGTATCACCGAAGTGTGACATCGTGTGACAAGAGGCATGGGGGGGTCAATACTTTTGTGACGTCACATGTTAAAATTTAAAATACTAAAACGCAAAGTTTGGATGTGAATTAAAAATTTTAAAAATTTACGAACTTGATCTATATTTATTAATAATTTAGCATTCTCGCTATGCGATAATCTCTCATGCAACGTCATTAAACTTCTAGAGCGGCGTTGTAATGCAAGTGAGACACTCAAATTCACGAGAATTTTGAATGGTAAGGATTTAAATAGGTTTAAGTCGTCGGCGAGTGATTTACTGATTTACCAGTAATAGCTGATATAAAAGAGTGGATCCAAAGTCCATGGACACTCGATAATTAAGTTTTTTATCTTTAATTAATATAATTAATCGTTTATTATTTTCTAACTAGTCGTTTGTTTTTTCGGTTTTATGAAATGTTGGACTTTATGTTGATTTTATTAGATTATTATTTAATAAAAATAAGAAAAAAATGAAAATAGCTGTTTTCTCTCGATTATTTTTAAATACATACATAAATTTAAAAAATGTGTGACGACACATCAGGAAGGGGGTTATAAAAATGTGACAACCTGTGACAAGGACGGGGGGAGGGGTTCAAAAGTCCTAAAATTCGTGTGACGTACTTTATGGATGGCCCCAATAGATTAAATTATTTACATTGGCAAAGTTAACCTCAAAATTTGAACTTTATATATGTTTTCAATTTTTACACAGATATAATGAAAATGAGCGCATTCTTTCGGGCATTCAGTGAATGAATGTAATCTGATTGCAAAATCACTTTCACTTCAATCAGTTGTATCAGTACGAAAGAACACTAGTATTATTGTAAGCTTATCCCATAGATATATACTATAGTCTGTCCAGCGACCGTTGGCGTGTACGTCACCAATTGTATATGACGTCGATCGTGAACACTGCCAGACATAATAGATAATCTTAAATCTAAATAGCTAACCCAATTCTCAACAAAATGAGATATCTTGCATGTTTGACATGGCGGGGATTTTTAGCGGTAAATTCAAATTGACCATTATTCCCTACCAGAAGTGTCTATCTATATGGAATCCATATTCATCGATTGATAAATCAAACTTATTTACAAAATCTTCTAGGTTACTCGGCGAGTGTCAAACGTGAAATGCCGATTACCGGCATTAGTCGAGAGGGTCCGACAACATTGCAAATTTTTCAATTAAATGAAAACTTAACAATCATTCAACTTATTTTCATTACTCGGAATGTTAGTTTTTCTTGAGAGATACATACGATTTGATATGTTAAGAACAGAATATTTGTCGAAATGGACGATCCGGTCACTATCACCATATAACTACTTTTTCAGAAAATTACTTACGACAGATATGAATTTTGACCATTTCGAATTTTATTTATTTTGGTAGGCAACCTTGCGTCATTATTTGCGCATGACTGTGACGTACACGCCAACTTAGACTGGACAGACTATATATATGAGTACAGATATATATTAAGATTTCTATGGCTTATCCTTACTACACTGTCCCTTTTTGCATTTTCTATATAATTTCAAATATTTTAATTAACGGTAAGATACTTTAATCTATGAGTAATTAGAACTCTTCTGATTCTCAACTTCTATATCTGCTGTTTTCAATTCCTTACTTCTCAATGAGAAAAGAAATAAAAATAGTTGATTTAAATATATTTAAACAAAATTAATTAAAATGTCACTAATATATGAAGATATCCTTGGAGGAATCCAGCAGACTATTCTACTCAATCGAGTACAAAAACATTTTGTATTATGAAATAGACCATGCAAATTAGTTTTTGACTTCAGCCTTTCAGTCACTATTAGTAAAAACAAATTAATAAATAGTGGAAATTTGGAGAAACATAAATTTCTCTACATCGAGCTCGTCATAACAACATGAAAACAAAATATTTCAACTTGCATATTAACCTCAAACATAAAATATCTAAACTTAATTACAGTAGAATATTTCAATAATGGGCAATTAGAACAGAACCACTTAATATTCTTTAAACAAATTTTAAGCTTTACAGCTTTTTTTTTCCTGTTTTAGTGGGCACATTGTTACTTTAATGAGAACTTGAATGTTTATTATATATATATATATATATATATATATATATATATATATATATATATATATATATATATATATATATATATATTTGTGACAAATATTATAAGTAAAATATTAATATGTATACTAAATATAAAAAGCAGGTAAATTAGTGCAGATATTTGATAAGGAAAAGAAAAAACAACTTAACTAAACAATTAAACTAAAACACGGCATAGAGTGTGAGTTTACAAGAATAAACACTGTAAAATTAATAAGGATTATAAAGGTAGTTATACGCGATTCAAATACAAACATTTTAGTTAAGGATTTTGAAATAACAAAAATATTTTCAGCAATACTAGTTAAAATGGTATGCCTACAATTATAAACAAAATTAACACTAAAGGATATAAAAACTGTAAACTTATAAATTAACCTTCAAAATAATTTTTTGAAACCTCATCCAATTTTGTATTGCGGGTACTGTTCGTTAGGTCATGTTAGAGGCCATTGCGCGACCTGAAAACTCTAACCCAAGACTTACCACCACAAGTTACACGACTTTACTTTGTATTGCTGTAGCCACTTTTGGAAATTTCTCTGATTATATCTTTCATATTTGAAATTTTTATATCCCCCCTCTTAATTTTTTTGTTGCAATGTCTTAACTTTTCTTTTATAAAAGAAACGGTGGAATAATTTTCAACAGGTTGGGCTTCCCTATTAAAAAAAGTTTTCGGCACTGTTGAAGATGTCGATGGTAAATTAAGATCTACGTCCATTGGCTCCTATAGTGGCCTAAAAAAATAAGAAAATGCAATAAAATTTTTTTGAAAACTCTTTGAATACTTACATGTCGTGTTGGTTCCTTTCGCGGTTTTGTGACGTTTTTGAGATGTTTTGGAAAATTAAAAACACTTGGTATGCAATCAAGTTTTAAGACTTTTCTTTTGCTACCTGGTATATCTTGGTAATCTGATGGTAAGACGGATTCCAACCATCCCAGCGTATGGCCTTTATCCAAAGTTTTAAAATTTCTGCGGGTTTGAAAGGAAAACTTCAAAAACATTTTTAAGGTTAGAATGATTCGAGGCAAAAAATATCAAAACCAGACTTACCCATGAAAAGAAATAGCCTTATTTTTGTCATGCACATTATTGCCATTATAGGCACCACAGTTTAAAACCATTGTTATTTTCGAAATACAACTTAAATGTTCTAAAAACCTGAACTCTCCAGAGTCAAATTTTAGTTCGGCTTTAAATAGCACTACTCCGAGTTTTTAACTTCATTAAACGTGCTAATAGTATAAAGTGAACGTCCTTCAATATACGAAAGAAATGATGAAGAAGAAGATGAAGGATTTCGTCTGTCAGTGTTTTGTATAGTTTATTATTTATGTTTGTTTTATTTATGTTGGTAGTTTTAATAACTAAAATGAGTTATTTTCCTTGAAAATAAACAACTAAAAACATCTAGAGCAGAGAAAGGCTGTGTAAGTGTGTAAGCTCAAAGCTGAGGGCAAGTTCGTTGACCAGCTTATTTAATGCATTGAATTTAAGTTTCTTATTGGGTATATTCAAAATTGGTCCATTTAAATATTCATAATACAACTGTTACTAGAAAGTGTGGTATACCGAAAGTGTTTGTATATTACGGAATTACTATTTTGTTAGTTGAACTTTTATCATCCTAAAATGTCTAGTAAACGTAAGAGGGCACCGACCAAAAAAGGTGCAAAAAGATCAAAAAGAAAAGATGAGGCCGACATGGATTCAGATATGTCTGAAAGAAGTGATACAGAAAACGGTACACAACCGGACGAAGTTTTAATTGCCGGCCATGGTGACGCTATGGATGAGCTTTCCCAACTTCCTGAAGAACTCTTGAAGACTTTGATCAAGCCAGCTGGACAGCTGATTATTTTCGGTCAGGTTCATTGGGATAATGTTGGGAAACGTGAGATCAAGCCAACTGGGAAAATGTATCCTAACCTCTTTTACCCACATCTCTTCACCGATTTGAAGGTTTTTATTTTTTCATGTTATGTCTTATTTTAAGGTATGTTAGCATACACTTTTTGAAAGATCTTCAAATGAATTAATTTAACCTTTTCCTAGTAATGGAAAAATCTTATGCTTAGAATTTATGTGGATTTATATATATATATATATATATATATATATATATTTATATATATATATATATATATATATATAATATATATATATATTTATATATATATATATATATTTATATTATATATGTATATATATATATATATATATATATATATATATATATATATATATATTTATATATATATATATATATATATATATATATATATATATATATATATATATATATATATATAATATATATATATATATATATATATATATATATATATATATATATATATATATATATATATATATATACATATAGGTATGTCTAAAATAATTTAACACAATATCTTATGAATTTTTAATTTTTCCAGAAAAGTTTCTGGTTTGCTTTGTATCGTTATTATTGTTTCAGTATATTTTTTGAGGTATTGAACGGTTTATCTAATTTCTAATATTTTATTGAATATTTTTTCTTCAGGTAGGAGAAAAATTCACTTATACAATTTGGATGAATATTATGAATGAAAGTAGAAATGGTGGTTTTTGAATGGTTCATTATAAAATATTTTGATAGCATTACCATTTATAGTATATCCTCTGCTTTACATTGGTGTGTATCAAATACCTTTTTTTATTCAAAATATTTGGATTCTATTTACTTGGATAGTATTTTGATAAAAATTTAATTGCCTTTTAATTTTACCTTTGAGTATTTTGTATTCTGATACATAGTTTCATATAAATTTTTATTTATGTTTTTTTTTTGCCTAGCTGATTTACTAGAAGATTCCGATTTATTATATTATCAAATTTATAATATATTTACAATTTGTAATGCATTTCAATTTTTTTTCATGTAGCACATTGATTATATATTCTTCAAATATTTTCATGTGTTAAAGCCATGGTAGTTTGTATAATAATTTGTTCATTCATCTATTATGAGTTTTATGTCATTGACAACAGTGCTCAAACATAAGTGGTTCCTTATTTGAATCATTCAATTTTATTGAAAAATCAATATTGGAACACTTTGTTCACAAAAACTGATTTGACATCTATCTTATTCGTAACACACGCTTCTCTGAAAGTGAAAATTTCAGGCAGTTGTAGAATTTTCACACATGTACATATTCCTGTCTGCATCACTAATCATTCATTAGAACACATAATAATGAAAGTGTATCAATGTTCCATGATAGTGACTGATACAATTTGTCCATTGTGTAAAACTTACAATTTATAATGAATGAGTATCATTTATTTTGAAAATATGTGACGATATATACTGAAGATCCTTAGCTAAGGAGTTATATAATTTTAACCACATGTACTGCATATTGTCCGATGTTATTGTTAAGCGATGTTTGGGATACAAATATTGATGAATTCTCTGTGTTCTATTTCCACTTTCAAACTCTTGAAAATAGATCGGGTGAGCACTGAAAAATAGAATGCATTCATATACAAACAGCCCTGTGACTGTTAATATGTTATGATTTGTAAAAACTCAACGGCCTGTTTCCCCGAAGAAGCAACCTAAAATTGTCCTTACAGTATATTTCTTATAAAATGAAAAGCTTGCTTTCCATGATGAAATATCACCAACTCTGGGATGTACTTTTCGGTTCATTAATTATTCTGAGCGCTAACACCTACAATTATGCTTCTAAAAATCTGCAGATAACTAATTTCTCAAATTTTTATCAATATCTATTACACATTTATATCAGGCATTGATAGACACCACAAATAAGAGGTCCAAGGATACTTCCTCGTGATCCACCAGCTCTGATAAATTTATGGCTCGATGTATATTTGTTTTCACTTACTTCCTGGATATTCAGTTATCAAAGTTACTTTGAAACACTAGGTGTTTTTCTTCATTGATTATTGAGAGCATTCACCAGAAGTGTCATTGTGTATATATTAAACCTGTTTTTATTATCTACTGCTGATAATGCTCAATTGGTAGTAGAAACTCACATGTTGAGTAATAAAAAAAGATTGGTGGTGTTGTATTAATGAATAAGTTTGCACCAGTGAATTGCAGTGAAATATTCAGTAACATTATTTGAAATTTATTATAATGCTATTGTCAATTTTTTTATTTTAAGGAAGATTATTTTGATGACAGTATTTTTGGTATTTTAATAAATACGTTATATCTTAAACTTGTTCTGAAGTTGTTTAAGATTCAGTGTTTTGTTAGTATTGTTAGATTTGTGTAATTTATAAATCGTAAATTGTAATTTATTTAAATTATTTGAATCATTGATTTGCCAGTTAGAGTGTTTTTTTCATTATATTGTTCTATAAGGTATTTGCGAACATTATTTCAAATGCTACAGTTGTTCATTTTTATTTAGGTCCGTTTCGCTATAAGTGGGTGTGTAGCAGCTCATAATGTCATTGTTACTGAAGAAGGCAAATGCATGACTTTTGGACGTAATACGTTTGGGCAGTTAGGTGTCGATGATACAAATACGAAATATGAACCGACCCTTGTTCCTGCTCTTGAAGATAAAAATGTAATCGGAGCTGCTTGTGGAAGAAACCACACTTTATTTCTAACTGACACTGGAACTGTTTATGCTTGTGGGGATAACAAATCAGGTCAATGTGGTGTTGGAAACCAACAGCCTAAAGTTTTGGTTCCCACAAGAATTAATTACAGAGGACCGCCTATTATTAAGGTAAGTTTAAAATTGACAAACTGCACCAAATATTTAGGAAGCTAGAAGAATACTTCATGGAGAAATTAAAATTTTCATTAGTTTTCGTATGCTGATTTGCCAGGTTTTGTGAAATTATTTTTAGGTTTTGTCTTCGAAAAGTTGGACCAAGATAGTTTTTGGTTTTTATGATGTTTGGCACCAAAAACTCATAATAATATAGATATATATATATATATATATATATATATATATATATATATATATATAATATATATATATATATATATATATATATATATATATATATATATATATCCGACATCCACCAAAAATGCTAAAGAACTTTTGCTGTAAAAAATGATCCATTTGGTGTTCAATAATTTACAATATTTACCCAGGGTTACGATGATTTAAATCAAAGTTTAAATTGCTGTAAAAACAAGCTAATAAATCACCACAAAATTAAATTGAAAAGAAGAGTTTATTTGAAAATTAAATTAAGAACATTTATAAGATGAGAGCTCAGACTAATGCATCCTGAATTCACAAATATTTTCAGTATACCAACAACTAATCTAAAGAAATTAAACTTAGGAAAACTTTTGAAACTTTTAATTGAGTATCTTATAACTTTTTAAAGGCACTGATCGTCCATATTTTAACGTAAACTTGACATAAATTGACTAATGCACTTTGTTTATAAAATAGACCAACATTACCGCGAGCCGTAGTACTACCGCTTATTGTACCAATTCCATGTTTTGAGTTGCGACCCCACATTCGAAAAGTACTGCAATAATATATCTGCAATTTCACTATATTATTATCTTGACAGATTGGTGGATTTTTACCTATAAGTAAAAACATGAAAATCCTTTTTTATTACTGTGTGTACATTTTGGTTCAGATCAGGTTTTGTAATTCAATACGGTATTTACATAATGCATAGAATTGTGACTGAGCACACGTAAACTAATTTTCTAGTTTAGCTCTGACTTCACGAACTAGTATACAAACAAGATGAGTATTATAGTATTATTATATTAGGGATTGCTTACATGACTTATTCAATAATCATATCATTCTATTGAACAAAAATGTTGATGAATAATTTTTTGATCAAATCTACTGAAAAAATTTGAAAATCAATGTTTCATTTCAATTTTGTGTTGAACACCTTTCAGGGTTGGACTAAAATAGGTAAAGGATTATCAGTGTAAATGAAACATGTTTTTGCAGGTTGGCTGTGGAGCGGACTTCTCTGTTATTCTGGACATCAAAGGAGGCCTACATACTTTCGGTCTACCAGAATATGGCCAACTAGGTCACAACACTGATGGTAAATTCTTCAAGACTAGCACAAAATTGTGTTACAACTTTGAAACAAGTCCAAAGAGAGTTGTCCTTTACATAGAAAAATCAAAAGATGGTCATGTATCTCCAGTAGATGTTTCAGAGATAGTTGATTTTAGCTGTGGGCAAAATCACACAGTGGCTATTGACAGTAAGAAGAGGGCATTTTCTTGGGGATTCGGGGGTTTTGGTCGATTAGGACATGCGGAACCCAAGGATGAGATGGTAAGGAAAAGCATTTCTTTACAAATAAAATTTTAGTCTATAGGATTATTTACCTACATTTTATTGTTAAACTACATGTTGCAATATGATACTGCGGATATAAATCCAATATTGAATCGAATTAATGAACTTGGCAAAAAATTAATCTCAAATCAGAACAATAGAAATATTGTGGAACCACTGATACATCATTACTATGAAGAAACTATAACGCAAGCAAAATTACCAGCATTACCACATTTTGAATATTTAATACCCTTAAAATCAGTTTATATGTTTTTGTAAAATAAAAATTCATGTAACCGGCTGGAAGACAGAGGCCATTTGATTTATAATCAATAATAAAGTTGATTTCTCTCTCTCTCTCTCTCAATATGAAAATTTAAAAACAGTTGTTTGTTGTATTAAAAAAAATTTTCAGTTTATTTGAGAAGCACTTGATAATAATAATAATAATAATGTTTATTCAGTCATTGATTAAAATGGAGTGCTAACAAACTAACGCAAACCATTTTTAACATGATCTTCGTCCTAATTAAATACAATAATCATGAAAGTAACATAAACCTCCCAAACTAAATTAAATAATGCTTAATTACCCAAAATAACAACACAATAATAATTCTTCATTGAAATGAGGGGCTAACAATGCATATGGGAAGGATCAACTATATATAGTTTAAAATAATCTATGTTAAATCTCCCAGGTAGTCTGACAACTTATATGGCTCTAATCTTACTAATAAGGAGAAAACCAGCTGTTTGTATTGTTTGAAATTTCTAGTAAGTTTGATAAAATTTGGTAGCTTGTTGAAAATTGCTATTGATGAGTAATATGAACCCTTCTCATAAATTCTAAGTCTATATTTAGGAACTGTATAGTTAAAATTTCAGGTATGAGTTGATATCAAGTAATACCAAGCTCCTTCAATTGCAATGAGAATGTCCTAAATATAAATGATAGTGCAAAATTTTTGGGTATATACCTGGATACTAATTTGAAGTGGCGGCAACATATCGATTACTTAAAGAAAAAGTTAAACTTGGTGATTTATACCTTGAGAGCTATTAAAGATCAAGTTGAAGTAAACGTTCTGAAAACTGTGTACTTTGCGAACTTTCAAAGCCTAGTATCATATGGGTTGATTTTCTGGGGAAGCTCCTCATATACCGCTGAAATATTTATCACTCAAAAATGGGCTTTGAGATCAATGTTTGGGCTGCCCTATAGGTATTAATGTAGGGGTTTATTTAAAAAAAATAATATTCTGACTGTGTTTGGATTATATTTGTATCAACTTATGTTGTTTCTACATAGGCATTATACATATTTTGAATCATATAGGAATACAAACAATACTAGAAGAACTAAATACTTCATCCTACCGCGCCATAGAACTACTCGCTGGGAGGGGGGTCCATTGTGTTTGGCTATGAGGATCTTTAATGGGCTACCGAAGCATATTCGGAACTTGAGTGATATTAATAGTTTCAAGAAGAATATATACAAGTTCATCTTAGATTGTGAACCCTACAGCATTAAAGAATTTAATGATTGCTGTGGGGTATAGGCATTGCTAATTATGTTTTGATTTTAATTATTGAGTAGGCTTTTTTGTTGAATTTGTATGACGAATTCGTATTTACTTACACTACTTTGATTTGCATTTGTATTGTTTGTAATTGTCGAAAAATAAATTTATTATTATTATTAATATCAAGTTATTAAATAATAAGTGTATAATTAATATTTCAAATATGTATAGGCCTGTAATTGTTAAAATATTATTCTCCCTGAAAAGTCCCCTACATGAATCAGTCTTTTTTAAATCTAACACTATTCTAAGAGCTTGTTTTGGTTTCATGAATACATCACTCATAACAGAGCTGCGGCCCCAGAAAATAATTCCAAATCTCAAAAGAGAATGAAAATTTGCATGGTAAACAACAAATAGTAGTTTCTGACTCACATATGTCTTTAGAACTCTCATGGAAAACAAAGCCCTGCACAATTTTTTATTTAGGTCTTCTATTTGTACATCCCACTGAAGGTTCTCATCCAGATGCAAACCTAGAAATTTCGTAGAAGCAGTAGCGCTAATCAACGTTTCATTTACAATTACTTCTTTCGGTGTTACCAGATTCGATCTTGTTGTTTTGAAGAATATAATTTTTGTCTTTTCTGTATCAAGCACTAGCTTGTTCTTCAAGAACCAATTCATAAGCTCATCTAGTGTGTTTTTATGGCTGTTTAACAGTTCATGAAGGTTATTTGTTCGTATGAGCAAATTTGTGTCATCAGCAAAACTTACTAGTGATCCAGAAGGTATTGCCGATTCAATGTCATTTACGTAAATTGTAAAGAGTAGCGGACCTATTACGCTGCCGTGTGGTATTCCAATATCTATTCCTACCAAATCCGAAACTCCCCCCTCACTCAAGACAACTCTTTGAGTTCTCCCGTTCAAGAAGGACTGTATCCACTCCAGTGCAAAACCTCTAATGCCGTACCTCTCAATAGGCGTGACGAAAGATTTTGAAATACTCTTCCGTAATGTGGGTACACATTTACTATTTACGATAAAACCTTTATTTCGGTAATAAACTTAAGTCTAACGAAGTTTAAAGCCATTTCTCTTATATTTTTTAAATAGTGCGCGTAAACAGCTCGCAGTTGTCATGGCGTCGGTCTGACGTCACGCTTAGGTAAACATGTCATTGTGTCTATGCGTAGCGAAGAAAGTAAACAAAACATCAAATTAATTCGTGTGATAAAAATGAATTCCAAAAATTATGAGTGGTGTGCAGTACCGCAGTGTAAAAACACATCAATAAGAACACCCAACAAAGTATTTGTACATGTTCCAAACAAGAAAATAATGAGATAAGTGATTGCAGCTCGCACGTCGAAACCCAAACGATATATATATATATATATATATATATATATATATATATATATATATATATATATATATATATATATATATATTTGCTCTGGGCAAATCTTGCACTTTACTGTACAAATTTTTCTTTTCCGTTTCAGTTGCATATAACTGATTGCATCATCCGCATATGATGGTCTTGAAGACCTGAAATACTTGAAATTAATTAGAAAAAATAGGTACATACACATTGTCTTGGTGATTTATCAGATTTTAGGTGTTTACTATGAGGAAAAATACTACTAGTACTAGTAGGTGTAAAATAACCTATGAAAGTAAAACCACATCACCTAGTTCAAAATGGGTTTGATTATATCTTAATTGATTGTATCTAGGGTAAAGATAAATACAAAATTTACTTACAAGGAAGTTCTCACGTTTCTAAACTCAGACGAGCAAAATTCTTCATTTGTTGCGAGGAAATCACCCAACATTAATACATCAGCCCTGGCCAAATTTGAGCTATTTGCCTTACCAAAGCTTGGTTCCATTGTTATAGTAGAGTGGAGTCGATAAACCACACGTAAAATAATAAAAAATCAATCCAAACGCGTAATATTACGTTGTTGTGAATAGTATTCACAACAACAAAACACAGTGAATAAGAGTATTGACTATTGACAGCGGTGTTTACCTAAGCGTGACGTCATGCGCTGTGATTGGTGCTTCAGTTAAAATGGCCCATTGCAGTATTTTAATGTTATATTTGATTGAAAATCTTAATAATCTGAATTTTTTAAATAAAACTGAAGCAGTGTTTAAAATTTTTTTTGATATGAATTTTCCCCTAAAACCATTAAATCGACGAGTTTTTGATACTGTCGTCATGCCTATTTTTTCAAGTATATGGACAAGGTTAAAATAAAATGTTTATTGTTATTTCTGAAATATTCATAATAGTATTGGTATTAATATAAATATTAATTTGCTCGGTTATAGATAAAAAAAAAATACGCGGTTTTCAAAAGAATTTCAGGATTTTTTTCTATTCACATTCTTCAAAATTTTCCGTGAAAATTTGTTAACTATTACATATTTCAATTCAAAATAAAACAGTATGTTTCCAGTATTACATTTGGTATTTTATCTACTTACTATTTTCAATAATATTACCTTTTAATTATCAATATATAGTAATATGGAATAACATTGATGTCGAAATTTGTAGGTGCCTCGTCTTATCAAATATTTTGACATCCAAGGAAAAGGAGTACGTTCAGTTCACTGTGGTTCAACGTACAGTCTTGCTCTCTCAGATTTTGGAGTTTTATTTATGTTTGGTCAAACTAAGAGAACAGGGGAGGCTAATATGTATCCAAAGCCCATTCAGGATCTCACAGGTTGGAACATTCATAATATAGCTCCTGGTAATACTTCCATTATATTGAATGCTGACGATGCAGTTATTGCCTGGGGAGCTTCACCAACCTATGGAGAATTAGGGTTTGGTGACATGCAGAAGTCAAGTACAGTTCCAAAAGAGGTAACTTTTTCTACCAATAATATATTGTTTTAAATTATAAAACTTTTCTTGAGGTCAGTGAACAAACTTGAAAATATTTTATTTTAATGGTGTTTTGATTGAGTGAGCTCTCGTCTTTACTTACCCCTTAGACAAGATTGACTTAACCGTCTGTGGTACAGATGTTTAGGAAATTGTCTAGGGCACAGACGGTACCAGGTTTGAATCCCGGATAAGATATGGGTATTGCAATAATTGCAATTTAAAATTATATATTCTACTGGGTAATGTACTAGATTACGATCCCATGAGGGTAGATGATGGGACACAAGCTAATACTCGCCTGTGTCCCATCATCCCCTTTAAAAAAAAAAAATTGACTGTTTAGGGACTTAAAGCAGTTCTTCAAATAGATCACTTATCCGTATACGTAACGTAACGGAGATACGTGATTAATCAAAAAGAGACATAAAGCAAATGCGTTCGCAACGTAACCATACACGTGTTTTAATTTTTAACCTAAAAAATAGTGAGAGTTGACATCTACTAAAAAATAGTGACCTTTCGCGTTTCCCATGTGGTTTCCCTTACATTTTTTTCTATAAAAGACCACCTGCTTGGATCTTCGTAGGGATTATGCCCCGATATCTCCCTCAGCAAAATTATATCGTCATTGCCAGTGTAAAAGAGTCATTTTCTTTTTAAATCCATTATTGTACTTTACTTTGTTATGATCATAGAATAGTTATTTTTGTATCTAGTGCGCGAAATGCTACTTTGGTGATCGAGAACTGATTTCGAATAGTCGAGTTCACCAAAGTATTTCGCGCATGAGATGCAAACAAAATTTTTTCTACAAACGTCAAAAATATTGTTCTAAAATAAGTAACATGCTTAGCTTAATATGAAAAATAGTATTGAACTGGCTTAAACTGTTTTTCCAAATCAAGTAATTACTGTAACTATGGAAATAAAATGGCATTTGTTGACAATTATTTCAAAGTGACAGTTCTTGATAATTATTTTGGAAAGACTTTTTATTCGCGTCAATTTCGTGCGTGATATTTATAACTGTAAAATAATGGAAATTTCGAGCGACGATGAAGTAAGCAGTACCCCACCTAACTTGACAGATGCGGCCAATTCAGTAATTTCAAATCTTTTACCGGAGAAATCGAGGCGCTAGTATGAAAATGCATATCAGCAATTTGAAGAGTGGTGTGAAGCAAATAAAGCCAGAAAAATATCCGAAAATGTGCTGTTGGCATATTTCGCAGAGAAGTCTAAGAAGCTGAAGTCTTCCACGTTATGGGCAATATATTCTATGTTGAAAGCAACACTCAATGTTAAAGAAAACATGGATTTTAAGAAATTTACGAAGTTGGTTCCATATTTGAAAAAATTGTCAGTTGGAAACCATCTTAAGAAATCTAAGGTATTGTTTAGAGAGGAAGTTGAACAATTCATAAGAGGGGCACATGATGAAACCTATTTGTTGGTTAAAGTAAATTTTTGATGATTGTTTGATGTGTTTTTTAAATTACTGGTTTCCTTTTAGGTTGTTTTAATACTGGGTATTTCGGGTGCTTGCCGCCGTGAGGAACTCACTAAAATGACGGTCGATGACATAGAAGATAAAAATTCCATTTTGATAAAGTACCCGATACAAAAACAAATATACAACGAATTTTTACAGTTTCAAATTCAGATTATACTGACATTTACCGAAAATATGCGGCTCTTCGTCCAAGTTATGCTACCAGTCGCCGATTGTTTTTGAAGTATCAAAATAAGAGATGTTTTAACCAAGTTGTTGGAATAAATAGTATTGGAAAGATGCCTTGCTTAATAGCAAAACACCTAAAATTACCAAATCCTGATGCCTACACGGGCCATTGTTTTCGGAGAACATCAGCCACACTCCTTGCTAATACGAGGGCCGATATATGTGTTTTGAAGCGACATGGAGGATAGAAATCTTCGACTGTGGCCGAAGGATACGTGGAACATTCTATCAACAATAAAATTCAAATATCAAATAAAATTTTAGACTGTGAAATTTCAGGATCAAGTGCTGTCACCTCTACGGCAGTTGCTTGCAAATCAAAAATGGAAAGTCTTCCAACTCCCAAAACTACGATATCACGAGCTGAATCTGATTTATCTGGTTTAGGAATAAACATTGGTTCGTGCACTGGCTGCACCATTAATGTTAACATTGTAAATAATAAATAAAATTACACAATTTGAAAGCCTTAATTATTGTTATACATTAATAAATAAATGATTTCTTGGATTTTTGCTTGATTGAGGAACATAAAGGTTTAAAATATAAAAATCCCATATAGTTTACATGCAGTGTGCGAAGTAAGTATTTCGCACACTACTTCGCGCACGGTGTCATGGTAACGAAGGAAAATGAAAAAAGGGTCACTTCGCATATTGTTGTCAATGCGCGAACCTTGTCATTTTTTGACGTTTGTAGAAAAAATAAGGTTATGATTATTGAGCACACAACATCACTTTTGTCGTTGAAAAACGAGAGCACGGAACACAAAAAAGCAATACGTACGTTAGGTACGTGTGACGGATTGATACGTTCCACGTAACGTAACGAAGCACACGTATCGCTTCTGCACATGCGCTTTGCGATACGTATACGGATAAGTGGTGATTTTTAGAACTGCTTTAAGTCCCTACTAATCTAATAAGGTGGAGTGGGGTAAGTGGGGATCTGGGGCAAGTGGGTATTTTTTTATAATTTCGAAAAAATACTGAATTTGGGAACTCAACTCGGAGAAAAATATTCTTCAGATCATAATTCAGTTACGACATATTGTTTCTGATTTCCAAAGCCATTATGAAACAAGTACATGGTCATTCTAGAAGTAGCTGAATTTTATCGAAAAATTGAAGTTACCCAATGGAAATTCAAAATATTGTCTTAACCATAATAAATCACTTGGGACCAAATTGTCAAGTTTGTTCTTCTTTGTATTACTCATGCTATTTCTAGTAATTTTTTAATTTTTTTCCCATTCTTTTTGTCATTTTTATTGCCATAGTTCCCACTTGCCCCGCTACTTTTGTTAAGGGGGCAAGAGGGAACTATTTCTTTGGGGGAAGTGGGTATTATTCCCCACTTGCCCCAATACCACTCTCCTGTTGAGAGAACAAATCTTGTTCCGATGCACGAAAATCTAAATCTCCATTCCGTATCATTTGAAGATTTGTTGCTTCAATCTATAAAACAAAAAAATCGCGAGGAGAAAAAACCGAAAAAAAGAGTGGCTCCAGGGGCTGAAGTGATCACCACAAAAGATGCTTTGGAAAGAAAATCTGTTTAGAACAACAAACCTTCGGAAAAATCAAAGAGACCGAAAAAGTGAGCATCGCTATTTATATCCGATAGTGACGAAGAAACCTTAGAAGATCTGCGAAGGAGATATGAAAATGAAGAAATAGGGAGACAACAAGAAGAAAATCTCTTGAACATTCATCACAACATCAGAGTTGGAATTTGGGTTTTGGTTGAATTTTCAACTAAAAAATCCAAGAAACACTTTGTTGGACAAGTTCTAGAAGTGAAAGCAGAAGAATTGAAAATGAAATTCACGAAGAAGAAAGAAGATACTTCGAAACCAATATTTTATTGGCCAAAAATAGAAGATGAATCTTTGATCACAGAAGATGCCATTTTGAGAGTAATGCCTGAGTCAGATCTTGGGAGAAGAGGAGAATTAATATTTCCTGTTCAATTCAATTCGTTCAATATGAAATAATTTTCCTTTTTCAACATGAAAAATCTGTTGTAGAAGACAGTCATATTATTTTAGTTCGTTTAAGCCCTAAATTTTCACAGTTTGTCTATTAATGAAATAAATTTTCCAAACTATCATTTCTGACCAAAATAACCTCTCCCCAAAAAAGTTCATAACTTTGGTAATTTTGCTTATATTTCGAATCTAAAAAAAGCAAATTGAAGCTTAAAATATGTAGATTGACTCACTTGCCCCACTCAATAACATCACTATCCATATGAAAAGTATAAGCAACGAACCCACTTGCCCCAGATACTGGGGCAAGCGGGTTCTACAGACAGGTTTCTATATAACAATAAAATTTTCGAAAACTTTTCTTTTTTCAGACGAAATAAATCAATGGGATGTTGTGTTCATAACACAGCATTTCCCGTTCAAAGCGCACTTTTGTACATCAAGTTTTCTTAAAGTTATGTGGTTCCAAAGTCAACCTATTGAAATTTTAGTCCCCACTTACCCCACTTCACCTTACATGTTTATAGTTTCTAACTATTTTGTTCAACTAATAACAGGTCAGCCACAGGCTTATTCAATTTGTTGCCCAGTGTTGCAATAAATCACGATTTTATTGCACTGATTTCATCCTTAAATATTGCAATAATGAATTTCAAAATCACTTATTTTCAATGTTTTTTTTCTATGCCCCTAAAAATATTTGTTGTCTAGATTTACACTTAGAAAATCGCCATACAAAATAACTTGTATTGACATGAATATTTTCTCCAGCGTGTGCCCCTGCTTTTCTGTCACAACAAGAAAATTCGTTCGTCTTTATAATGGGCGGTTGACGCGAGACGGATCATTTCTTAACTTATAGTCGGCCCGTAGGTTCATAAAAAAATTGCGTGTTCCTATACTTTTTTGTTTAAATCGTAGTATAATATCAAATGATAGCTGAAATGTCCCGAAGTGGTGGTAGAAGAAAGAACCTATTTGGAAATATTTTATTGAAAAATTGAACAAATCAGACGGAAAAACGGGAAGCAGTGTCTCCTGTAAAAAAATTTATATTTTTTACCCTGGAATGATTATTTATGTTTTTGCACTTACATAATGTATGTATTGTATTGTATTTATTACCAGTTTTTTATAAAAGAAAAATATACAAAATACATAGCTTAAAGACTAATATAAATAGTATATCCTCACAGAGGTAATCAAAGTTACCTGTGCGTGAGGCCGGTAATTAAAACTAAACTAAAAACTAATATAATTAACTCTAAGTAACTTAAAAAAACTAGGCTTTAAATATTTTCTAAAAATCTTCTTTAGTTTGTATCACAGTCGTCACCTGATGCACAATTAAATATTATTACGTCTAATATATTCTTTTAGCTGCTTTTTTCTTTTAATTTTATTTTCAATATTTTTTAGTTCATTAGGTAATGCATTAAAGACTAGGATAGCTTTGATATAAGATCTTTTTTTACTTATTTTTAATGTTCTTTTTGGCAATTGTATAGATTTATTTCTAGTTGCACTTGTTGATTTTGAACATAATTCTGATAAAGTTACATAATGATATAATAGAGATTCAAGTGAAAATTGTTGTTCTATTGTGCAAGGTTGATTTTCATATATGAAGTTTTTTTTGTTGATTATTTTTAAAATTCTATTCTGCCTTCTTTGCAGCAAAGAGATTTGCGTGGAATAAGCTCCACCCCAAGCTATTATACCATAGTTGAGCACACTATTAAATAAAGCGTAATAGACTATCATTAACGTCTTATGTTGCATTATTTTTGATAACTTAAAAAATATAAAAACCAAATATAGTTAACATGCAAATTCCAACTCAACCTATAGTCTACTATTAGACCCAGATATTTACAACTTTCAACTCTCTTAACTTCTTGATTACTTATTTTAACGTGCAATCTTTCAGGTACACTATCACAATAATTTCCGAAAGTTACAAATACTGTTTTATCAATATTCAACGACAATTTATTTAAAGCAGGCCAATCTGATATTTCTTGTAGTTGAAAGTTCATTTTTTCCTCTACTTTTTTCCAATCTGATTCCTCAGTTATGACTGCTGTATCATCAGCATATGAGACAATCTGGCCCTCAGGTGTATTCATGAGCAGATCATTAACATAGAGTATGAATAAGAATGGTCCCAGGATTGTTCCCTGGGGAACACCCACATTCACCTCCTCAAAGTCACTGTAATTTCCATTTATTCTGACCTTCTGCAGCCTTCCTCTCAAGTAACTAGAAATCAAAGTATAAGCATTTCCTCTGATTCCGTAGTTATATAATTTTTTTAGCAAGATTTCGTGATTTACGGTATCAAAAGCTTTGGCAAGGTCTAAAAAAGTGATAGCTATTGGACTACTTTTATCAAGTTTAAGCAAAATTTTATCGATTATGAAATTTAATGCGTCTTTCGTACTTTTATTTTTTAAAAAGCCATATTGTTTATTAGAAATGACGTTAGATTTATGTATAAAATTTATTAATCTGTTGTGAAAAATTTTTTCAAGGATTTTTGCAAAATTTGAGATCAGTGAAATAGGTCTGTAATTGGAGGGTTTATATTTTTCTTTAGATTTGTGTATTGGTACTATTTCTGCACATTTTAGTTCATTAGGCCATTTACCATTAATAAAGCAAAGGTTAACTATATGAGAGAGAGGCTCAGCAAGAAAGTCAGCTAAAGTTTTGATAATTTTAGTACTTATCCCATCAATACCACCTTTTTTATTCTTCATTTTCTTAACTATTTTTAGTACTTCATTATGATTGGTCAAGTGTAAAAAAATAGTTTTTTGGTTTATAGGTGGTAAAGTGAGTTTTTTATGCATAGGTTCTTTAATTTTATTAGCTAAATTCTTTCCAACATTACAAAAATAATTGTTCATAACGTTAGACATTTGTTGAGGGTCCTCTATTTTCAAGTTAGTTTTTTCGTCAATAATATATTTAATCACTTCTTTTTTAGTTTTGTGTTTACCAATTTTGTCGTTAATGATCTCCCATAATGTAAACACACAGTTCTAAATAATCTATCTTCCTTTTTTGAATTTCCTGCTTTGGTGACTTGTTTTTACCTAAATTTGTAATTTGATTTAAATCCCGATTAAAATTGAAAAAATTAGTTGATTTAAATCATGATTTAAATCTTTGCAGTCTTGTTGTTGCTCATGGCTATTTACAAGATCAGAAGTTATTTAGGATATTCATTATTTCTTATGATCGTCTTTCTATTTCATTGGGTAATAGGTTGAGGGAAAATATGTTTTATTGTAATAATTTCAGTAAATCAGTTACTGATTTAAAATATTTCGTTTCATATTTAATGTTATTTTTATAGGTTAGCAAGCTCAGTGGGCTGAAGGTGATCTGTCTTACTATGGGATTCAGCCACACACTAATGGTTGTTAATAATGAAACCCCAGAAGCCCAAGAAAAATTAAAAACTCTTCAGACTTTCACAACTTAAATATAATCAGCATTCCTGATAAGATGTAATATTCATGTCTTATAATTAGGTCATATTTATAACAAATTGGAAGAGGATAGATTAATAATGTTTCATCACAGAAAAAATACAGGGTGAACGCCAGCTATATATTCCCAACTAATTATTTATTAGAGGTCCGATATAAAAAGTTCACAAATGGTACAATCACTTCATGTGTTTGTATTCTTGGAATTTTAAATTTCATCTTTCATAGCAATATCAAATGGTTTTGATGCTCAAGAAGTCAAGAAGGGTTTAAACTTTCATCTTTTTTCAAACTTGATTAATATTAAAATAATTGTGATATCAATTTATTACGTTATGAGTAGGATTAAATACACTTGACAACTTCTGAGTAGCTTTATGCTTTTGAACGATTTTCCAAGTCTAATGCCAAATTTGAATGTGTTTTTTACAAAGGCTCGTTATTTTATTTATAGTAATATACATACAAGTTGCAACGATTTTATATATTCAGCTCATCCAAAAATATTCAATGTAAACACATTAGATAATTGATTCCACATCACTGCCTTCATTAAAAATACTTTTTTAGTATTGTTATATCAAGAAAAAACTTACTCTTTAATAATTAAAATGGAGATGTGTTCATTGCATTGAGTAATTATTTTACGGGTAGAAGTAAGATTGTCTTGGACGTTTGCTTTTTTCATTAAAATAAAGGATGTTCCTCTATTTTAATTTTGACAAATGTTAGCAATTAGTGCAGAACAAATTTGTCTTTTATTATAATCCGTTTTTTGTATATCAAGTTGTGCGTATTTAGTCAGCAATCCCCCTGTATATATAATGGTTATTATTCTAACAGATAGATCATTCTTAGTGGCTAGCTTACTCAGTTTTGAAAATTTTGTCGGTAAAAAATTTGAATAAATACAATATTTTTTTGCAAAATAAAATAAATAACTTAAATTATCAAAGCAAGTTAGAAATAATTTGAAAAGCTAAATGATTTGTGTAATTTTTAATTGTTGCTCTACAGCATAATTGAAGTAGGATATATAATATTGAGGTTTTCAAATGCATTCTAGGTCATAATCATGAAATATTACACTATTATTTTTACTGATATAATAATTCAAATATGGCTATATGGAATCAAGAACAAAATAAATCTAAGGCGTTCTTGTTTGATTAATTTAAAGTTCATTCAGCGTAGCTAGAAGTAAGCGATCTGTCAGTTAGAATATCCTTTATTTTTTTATTTAATATATATTTTACATCTTCAGTATTTTTGTATTTATTGAATTCGATACAAAATGTGTGAATGTATTTACTCATGGTTTTTTCCCAATTTTTTCATTAAAGATTTTTTTCAATATTTACTTGAAATTATTTCAGAAACTAGAGTACTTATTTTTAAGCAATAAAGAGCACCGTAAGAACTATTTTAAATTCACTTTAGTAATATGTAAAGTGGAAATAATTTATTGAATAAAGGACCCCGCATATTTAGTTAGAAAAAATGACGACAGCTAAATTCGCTAATTTTTGGATATATTATAGATACTGGCCAGCTATGAAACATATCAATTTTAAATTTTGTTCCCACGACTGGTTTGGGATATAGAGTGGTCCAAATGTCAATGTCTCGATAAACCATCTTTACAATTTTAGAAAATGCTGTTAACATACAGACTTTCTGTGAAATGCGATAACCTCAGTGGGAAGCTATAGCTTGACGATAGTCACTCATATAACTCAAAATTGAGTCCGACATATACAGGCTGTTTACTCGATGGGTTTGTGTACACGGTCTCAACTTCGACAATTATGTTTCAAAAGGCTTTATTTCTTACTTAATAATAACAAAGGATACCCGAAATAGTAGACGGAAAGTACAACTGTCTACCATGTACAATTTAGAAAGAAGGATGGTCTAATTTGACATCACCGAATTTTTCTTCTTTATATTTTGTACAGGGATTATTTGTGAGGTACTGGAGAAATAAATGAGTTCATTGCCAAATCGAATAGTTAAAAAACAGGCCACATTCATGTTAAAACTTAAGTTCATATACCGTATGTTCGTTTCCTAATGTAAAATGAGTGTGTATCTAATGAGTCTAATGGGACTGATTGGATTTCAACGAGACAAGTAAGAATAGTATATTCAGTTTGTATTGTTCAGGGTGGTTTGGAATCGCTTCTTTCAGATCCATAGACTAACTTTTCAAGATACGGGTACAGTGAAATACGTTCTTTGACCATAAGTCTAGTATCCTGAGTGAATAATTATTTTCACATTTGAATATCAATTGAAATCGCGTTGTTTACCGAATCTATAATTTTAGTAAAAGGATATTTCACGTGCGGGGGCATACCAGAATAACCAAGGTACCACAACACCATTGCCACATGAGCACATGTTCCGAGTGTTCTTGGACCTGATTTACAGGTACAGTAGTACCCCGACACCGACTCGCGGTCTTCATTATTTTGAATCCATAGCTGATACTTTGTAACATTTTTATATCTCGAAAATAGTCTCAACCTAACAAGGTTAATATCGAGATGAGCTTCATCAATTTCTAAATTAATATCTTGATCACCTCAAGATGAAAAATAATTAATACATGTTTATCTACGAGGTATGCCTGTAAAAATGAACAAACGGTATAAAAACGTCAGTTTCAACATGATATGTACTTTTTATAGACTATTCGACTTACTTACTCTCCAGTACCTCACAAATAAAAAGTTTTCAAGTACTAAAGAAAACAAATTATGTGATTTTAACTTTTGGACCACTTTTTTTTCTAAACTATACATGGTAGGAAGCTGTATTTTGCTTCACTGTTTTAGATATCGTTTGTTATCAATGAAGCTAGAAATAGAGTTTTTTGGCATAAAACTGTCGAAGTTGAAGCCGCATACACAAACCCATCGAGTAAACAGCCTGTATATGCCGGGCTCATTTTCAAGTTATTTGGATGGCTTCCTTTAAATAACGGTTTTTTAGTGAAGTTATCATATTCCAGTAAACATTTGTATGTTAACATCATTTTCTGAAATTATGAATATGATTTTTTTGGACATATATATATTTGGACCACTCTATATCCTAAACCAGTCGTGGGAACAGACTTTAAAATTGATATGTTGTGTAGGTAGCCAGTATCTACAATATATCCAAAAATTAGCGAATTTAGCTGTCGTTATTTTTTCTAACTAAATGTGCGGGGTCCTATCAAGATCAGATGAAAGGAGAAAATTGTAATTGAATCTTTGGTTTTTAGGTTTCTATAAAATAATATTTCATAAAAGCTTATCTTCTTCAAAAAGAATGCTTGATCGACGTGCCGATATTTCCAATATCTTCTTAAGCATAAATATACTACCAGTTTTTAAATAAATTTTTTTATAATAATGCAATTATTTGTTTGTACTAAATTTCATATAAAACGTTTATGATTTGTTGCTTAAGTTTAAAGATACTATCAACTGAATAAGTTTTAATACAATTTAATTTCTTGAGTCTGAATACTACAAACTCTCAAATGAAACCTATTAGCTTACTAATTCAACGGGTGTACTGGTGTTTAATTCGTCGTATAGATTACTATGGACGTTGCATACGACTAAATTGTTCCTTTTAATTTAACACCACGTGTTTGTCATATAATGACTGAATTAGAAGAGTATTACATGTGATATAGCTAATTATTGATTCGATAATTGAACATCTCTCAACCCCAGTTGAAGGAGTTTAAGCAAAATAAGACGGAGATGCTCTCGATGGCATCTCCATCGGCTGCCATCGAGACAAATTAGCTGAAATTTGGTATCTGGGATTGTCTTCGTTGCAGAACAAAGCTATCGAAATTTGGTTAAATTTTTCCAACCGTCGTCATTTTTACGTAGATATTTCATTTTTCGTGGTTTTTGAAAAATTACCGATCTCCACAGCTCCTGCAGATTGAGTAAGAGGGTTGAAGTTTGGTACGCAGGGCCGTAGCCAAGGGAGTGCCAGAGAGGGCTGAGCCCCCTCTCGAATTATTTAAGCCCCCTCTAGAAAAGATACCAGAAATATTACAAACCAAAAATGTTTATATCTTCGTTGAAACATAAAACTAGCCTAGTTACAAACAAATCTTCTTTATTGACTCGACAGCCCTTTGTGGGCCAAGGCCTTCTTCAGAATCTTCTCTCATTCCAATCTTTCTTTGGAAATCGACCTCCACTTTCTGACCTTCAATGCTCCAAAATCGTCGTCGACACATTCAATCCATCTAAGTTTGGGCCTCCCTCTAGCCCTGGTGCCGATTGGTTAAAAGTGAAAAACTCTTGATGTCAACCAGTCGGGATTCATTCTACACAGGTTATGTAGTTGATGATATTTGCCTCTCTATACATCTCATACAGTTCGCTGTTGTATCTGTGCCTCCATGCACCATTGATGTTCACTGCACCCATAATCTTCCTCAAAACCTTTCTTTCAAAGATAGCCAGTCGATTTTCGTGCGATTTTGTCATGACCCAGGTTTCTGAGCCATGAATAAGCACTGGTCTTATAATGGTTTTATGAAGCAATATCTTTGTTTTTCTTTTAACCAACTTGGAACGCAGGAAATTTCTCAATCCATTAAGACAGCGATTAGCAGCGACAGTGCGTTGTTTTATCTCAGTATCTAAACTGCTCTGGCAGTTTACATTCGAGGGAGCCATCTACACGTTCCAATTCATTATTTTCAATTTCCAGGAAATTTAGGCTTTGTGTTGTCTTGCAGACAGGCATATATTTTGTTTTGCTTTCGTTAACGCTTAAGTGTATTTTTGTTGCAGATCTTTCAATGTCAGTAAATGCATCCGACAATGCCTTCTTGGTTCTTGCAATAATAGCAATGTCATCAGCATATGCAAGAAGTTCCACTGATTTAGTGAAGATGGTTCCTCTGGTATCAATACCAGAATCTCGAATCGACCAATCCAGGGCCAAATTAAAAAGGAGACATGCAAGTGAATCACCTTGCCGTACGCCATTTTTAACTTCAAAATATTCTGTTAAGTTTCCGGGTAATTTAACACAAGAGTGGGTTTGACTTAAAGTTATTTTCATGAGTCTTATAAGTTTTTCTGGAATTCCTAGATCGCTCAGAGCCCTCAAAAGCATTTGTCGATTTATGCTGTCGTAGGCAGCCTTGAAGTCTATGACAAGATAGTGTAAGTTAACTCCATACTCTCTTGCTTTTTCAAGAATTTGGCGTTAAAAATTTGTTCACATGTGGATTTTCCCCTCCTAAATCCACACTGATATTCACCAACGATGCTTTCAACCAGAGGTGAAAGCCTTCCAAATATAATGTTTGAGAAGATCTTGTAAGATGTATTCAGTAAACTGATCCCACGGTAATTAGAACAGTTTGTTGGGTCGCCTTTTTTAATATAGGACATAGTATGCCAGTCCAATCCGTTGGTAGGACCTCGTCTTCCCAAATTGCCAAAATAATTTCATGTATGGCCTCGTTCAGCCTGGAACATCCCCCCTTAAAATTAATGCGACGCGACGCAGAGAGATATAAGGAAGGGAACAGGTTCTAGTGCTGACCGCAGCACGAGAGTAGGGATGAAACGATACCATTGAGGTATCGATACTTTTACTCAATACTGTATCGGTCGTCAAGTATCGATACTAACTCAGTATCGATTGAAAAGTATCGATACTTACTCGTATCGAATCATTTTTGGAAAATTTAAAGTAAAAACCGTAAAAAGTATTAGTAGTCTTTATTGAAAATTACTCGTCGTTGTTTTTTGTAAAATATTTCCACACACTAGACTTTGTAGGCCCCATTTTCAATCACTCAAAAAGTTACTATAAAATGCTTTGAACACGAAACAAACACCGGTCACCGACTACTGTTGTGTTGTGTTAGAGCTAGGTTAGGATTAACGAATATGCGAAGGATACGTAAAATATGTATATATATGTGGGTATATCGTGCGTAAAATACAGAACATTCAAGCAATAGACGCAATAATGAGAGAACGATTCCTAGTTGGTTGTCTACGGTGTGTATATATCGTGGTTGTCTACTTATAACAACGGAACACCATAGAGCATAGCGCAGATCTTCTTCTTCTAATGATTACATAGTCAATTGCACGTTGCACGTAGTTCACGGTATATACAATATGTCGTAAGAAGTACTGTAACTTAACATTTAAGATATGAAATTTTTTATCAATGTTAAAATGAAATAGTCACAATAGGATACTTATATGAGTACTTTTGGCCGATATCTACTCGATACTTAATTTCAAAGTATCGATACTGAAAGTACTCAGTATCGGAGGAAAGTATCGAGTATGTACTTGTATTTACTCGTATCGTTTCATCCCTACACGAGAGTCCTAATCTAAGTGTGTGACTGGAGGTTTAGTAGGCTAATGCCCGGAAACCGAAAGAACAGAGGTGTTTTTAGTGGGTAGGAATGTTGATATATATTTATATATATATATCAATTATGGAATCCCACACAGGCCGGGTTCGCAACCGGTATCGCTTTTGAAGTTTTCACCTCGATAAAAAAAAACCCAACAAAAAGATATCTTGGATGGGATTGGTTTTGGTTCAAATTGGTTGTCCCCCTGGGGGAAGAAATAAATAATGTTTATATGTTAAAGGGCGTAATTTTGCAGCAATAGGATTGAAAGTTTGTGAGTGGGTAGTTTCTATGATATATTGGATGGGATTGGTTTCGGTAGGAATTGCTTGGAGGGTTGACCTCCCAGGAGAAGAAATTAATCTTGTTCACACGATAGAAGGCGCAATTTTGGGAATATAGGGTTGAAACTTTGTTGTAGGTAGTTTCGTATGATATCTTGGATGGTATTCATTTCGATATAAATTGGTTGGGGAGTTAACCTCCAGAGGAGGAAATACATATTGTTTACACGATGAAGGGCGCAATTTCTGTTTTTTGGATTTGGAAAAAAAATCATAATTGAATGAATAGTTTTTTCAAACTGGATTCGTTTTGAAAACCTGCTTATCTAATGCAGCTCGCTGCGATAGAGTTTTTTAAATCTATAACCTTCCTCCAAAAAGTGGCTCTATGATATTAACGTCTAAAGATATATTTATTTGTTTATATTTAATGAGGAAAGTACATTTTTATTTTTTTTCAAATATTTTCTATGAGAGATTTTTTATTTATTATTTTTATTAGAATAATTTTTTTTATTTTTCCAAAATATTTTTTAATGAATATTCGTTTTCCAGTATACACTTCTAGTTGAAAAGACAGAAAAAACTGTATATTCCTTTCTTTTTTCACGTATATTTATTTTAGTACTATGTAAAAAACAAGCCCCCTAAAGAATTTGTTTAGCCCCCTCTAGAAAGCAGTGCTGGCTACGGCCCTGTCGGTACGTACATTGAGTTTGTTGACTTAAAATCCTTTTTTGGTTTCAACTCTTTTTCTCAACCGCGCTGCATTCCTTGGTGACTATTCCGTTCGAATTGCACCTCGATCTGCCATCTGCCTCGATGCACCTAGCGAATTTTTTTTCACAATAGAGGGTTGAAGTTTGGTACGTGGATTGAGTTGATGTTGAGGTTGGTATCAACTTTATTCTTCAAAAACGATGCATTGAGCATTTTTTTTATAAAACAAATTTTTTTATTTTTCAATTGGGTTAGTAACGGGTGATTCATTTAGAGGTATTTTTTTTTTAATAACAAAAAATGAATAAAAACAATTTTATTTTATAATCTTTATTATCAAACAAAAGAACCATTCTTTACAATTAGTTTTTAAAGATAATTTCTTTCAAATGTTGTCCGCGACTACGGTCCATTCTGTAATTCCAATTTTCAATGACGCGTATGAGTATTTCGAGTGGTATTTGGCCAATGACTCGAGTAATATTGGCCTCCAATGCCTCAATCGTAGCCGGCTTATCCACGTAGACTTTGGACTTCACATAGCCCCAAAGGAAAAAGTCAAGAGGTGTGATGTCACATGATCTAGCCGGCCAATTCACTGGTCCAAAGCGTGAAATGAGCTGTTCGCCGAATCGCTCTCGCAGTAAAGCCATGGTTTCACGGGCTGTATGGCAAGTGGCGCCATCTTGTTGGAACCAAATTTCGCCGAGACCACGGGCTTCAATTTCTGGTATCAAATAGTCTGTTATCATGGCGCGATAACGGTCACCATTCACAGTAATGTTCCGGTCGGCCTCTGTTTTGAAGAAATATGGACCGATTATTCCACCGGCCCATAAACCACACCAAACAGTTGTTTTTTCTGGGTTTAATGGTAGCTCTTGAACCTCTTCGGGTTGTTCATCACCCCAAATACGGGCATTTTGTTTATTCACGAACCCATTAAGCCAAAAATGGGCCTCATCGGTGAACAATATTTTTGTCGAAAACAGTGGATCTTCTGCAAGCTTGTCAAGAGCCCAGCGACTAAAACGGAAACGATTCGGAAGGTCAGCCGGCTTCAGTTCTTGCACTAATTGAATTTTGTAAGCTTTTAAAGAAAGATCCTTACGTAAAATATGCCAAGTTGTTGAATATGACAGGCCAAGTTGTTGAGAACGGCGACGAATTGACAATTCACGGTCTTCGTGTACACTCTCCGCTACCGCCCCTATATTTGCTCCACTACGTGCTGGATGAGGTCTATTAGGTCGAGTATTATTCAGTAATGAAAATTGGGTCTCAAACTTATTGATAGTAGAGCGAATTGTGCGTTAGGTAGGCCGATTATGTGGACCATAAGATGCTCTAAGCGCCCGAAACACATTCCTCGTAGAACGCCCATTTTCGTAAAACAGTTGAACAATCTGTAGACGCTGTGTTGGGCTAAGTCTTTCCATTATGAATTGTCAAACACTACTGAACAATAATGTTACTTCAGTTGACACGAGGCATGCGCAATCTGCAATTAAATCCCCACCACAAAAAGTACCTCTAAATGAATCACCCTTTATAATAACCCTTGTGTTCACACTTTCAATTTGAATTATCTGGTATTAGCAATTAGAATTTTAGTTGTTTGAATGATACGGCAATTTGAAATTTTCTTCTATAAAACAACACTTTCAATCCTTTACTCTAAGAAAGTCGTAATATTCAGTTATTTCTTTTGTAAGATTTATTTTTGCAAATATCACAATTTATATATGAATCTGTTTAGTGTTTAAATAAACGAATATGGCCATAAAAGTAGTATTCAACAAATTCAGTCATACAATACATTATATATAAATAAGACGAACAATAAATAATATTTATATATGCTTATATTTATATATATATATATATATATATATATATATATATATATATATATATATATATATATATATATATATATATATATATATATATATATACAGCTATATATTACACAAAAATAACTTAATGTTACATGAGTATTTCTTAACTATAATCATATCTTACATTTCAAGATAATTTAAAAATATTCTGTCTGTCTGTCTGTCACACTATTCAACCGAGAGCACTTTGAAATTAATTGTTTGAAAACAGCATATAGAAGCACTATAATTGTCAGGTGAAGTTTCATCCGGTTCTCGCTGAACGGAATCATAATATGATTTGTGCAATCAGAAATCCTGGTGATTCTGACCAAGATATTCAATATTTTCTATTAGAGGAAGTTCCTCCCAGAACTGTAGTCGATCATTATAAATTCCAGTATCCATTTGAAATGAAGGACTCTCATTGTTAAAGGATCCCTTGATATGCAGGAAAGTTATATTTTTATTAATGTCTAGTCTGTCTATTTCTTTCCTATTCATTATTGGTTTCCACTTAAGACTTTCTTTTGGAGTTGGATTTCTGAAATAGAATTTTCGCATTGATAAGAATACATATGTTTCTTAGATATAACTCTTACCCAGAAGTGGCGAAATTCGTCCATAGGTTTATCATATGGTCTATCATTTTCTGATCATTTGGCTCTTTTAAATCAGGAAACAAACCCTTCGATTTGAAAAGATATAGAAGATCGTCGCAATGACTAGCACCTGCAAGAGTTAAGTGTAAATGATTTAGAAATATGTCTTGAACCAGATGAAATGAAAACGTGTGAGAAGTAAGTATTCAAAGTCAATTTAGAGAGACTGGAGAGATGCACAAAGCTTGAAAACCTGCAAAAAAACGCATGCAATGGCGTTAGGAGAATATATATATATATATATATATATATATATATATATATATATATATATATATATATATATACACCGCTCAAAAAAATTAGAGGAACTCTTTTGGATAACCCTGTAACTTTTTCGCTTGTTGTTATTAACAAATGAAAATTATATTTTCATAATTGATTTGCATTTTATTTTAGTGATTTGTTAAAAAAGAAACGTAATTATGTCCATTTTTCGAGATAAGTTCAATATTTCACAGCAAGTACAAAAAATAGAGTGATTATAAAAATATTCCTATTTAGGTTTTATGTTGTGGCAGGCTTAGACAGCTTCAATGAGCAACGGCATGACAGTTTGTAGTTGCTGAATTCATTATCTGTCAAAATGAGAGATCTTAGCGAGATAGAAGTCGCTCGTCCTATAGCTTCAATTGAAAATGGTGTTAAAATTCGACAAGTAGCAAGAAATTTTAATAGCAGTCCGTCAGTCATTAAACGTGTGTACGATCGCTATAGAGAGACAGGACTATATAAAAGACGAACCGGACAAGGTCGAAAGCGTAAACTACGCAAATTCAGGATCGATATTTAGTACTTTCTTCTTTGCGGAAACGGATAGCGACAGCGAATGATGTTGAAATTACACTTAGGATGGCTTTCAGGTAACCATTCCTGACCAGACTGTTAGAAACAGGTTACGGGAAGCACATTTAAAACCAAGAAGGCCGGTGGGAAAACCTGTTTTAACACGACATCATAAAATTATGGGATTAGACTTTGCTCGTCATCATTTGAGATGGCAACTCCGACAATGGAGACTAGTACTGTTTACAGACGAATCAAGATTCCGTCTCACTCGTTGTGATGGCCGGGTGCGTGTGTATAGACGCCATAATGAACGATACTCCGCTGCTGCTATACAAGAAGTATCCAGGTTTGGAGATGGTTCGGTAATGGTCTGGGGTGGAATAAGTTTGGAGGAAAAAACCGATCTCGTAGTGATACAAGGAAGTCTTACAGCTGCAAGATATATTGTATCATTCTGTCAGATCACGTTATTCCTGCAGCATATGGTATAGGTCCTGATTTTCTTTTTATGCAGGATAATGCAAGGCCTCATACTGCTGCGATTACTATAGATTTTCTTAGCGAGCATGAAATTCGTAAAATGGATTGGCCATCGATAAGCCCTGACCTTAATCCAATTGAACACTTATGGAATATATTCGATAGACGTATTCGACATCGTCTAAATCCTCCTCAAACCCTTCAGCAACTAACAGAAGCCCTGGTCGAAGAGTGGGACAGTATACCACAGGAAGACATTCGAAGGCTCGTGAGGAGTATGCCAAGAAGATGCCAAGAAGTAATTCATGCTGCTGGAGGGCACACGCGATACTGAAGCCCATTGGGTGTCAGATAGCGGAACATTAGTATTGAAAAATCTCTTCATTTCATTTTGTTATTCGCACTTTTTTTGAATTATTAATCTTAGTTTACGAATGAAGAATTAGCTGAAGGTTCTACAAATCGATTTATTAGAAGCAAATATGTGTCTTTAAGAATATAAATGTTCATCTGTATATAACTATCACTTCATAAGTTACAAGGTTATTCAAAAGTGTTCCTCTAATTTTTTTGAGCAGTGTATATATATATATATATATATATATATATATATATATATATATATATATATATATATATATATATATATATATATATATATAGGCCAAGCTACAGAGATCCAGAGTGAGCATTTTGTGCAAAAAGTGTTAGAAGAAAACCAGCTCCGCCATTGTTTGTCAAATAGTTCCACATGATATAGTGATATGTTTTTCACTCGACTTTATTATTTATATCTTTGTTATTAACAATTTTATGCAAAAAATCGCGTTTTTTTTAGTTTTTTGCATATAAAATTGAAACTATCAGAGTAATCGTGATGGTGTCAATAGACTTATTGTAGAAAATGAAAAGATGAAAGAAATGAGAGGTCGGACGACTCAATCAGACCCTCAGTCTAAGGGAAAATTGGAAAAAACCGGCCAAAATGCAGTTTTTTCAAAAGTTCATAACTCGGTTATTTTTTGAGTTGTAGCGTAGATCCTCCGGCCAGTATTAGCTATTGATATGAACTTCATTTGTGCGGAGATCAGGAACTGTCCGATGCACAGTTTTTGATCTATGGCCATTTGATTATGTTACTATGCAATTTTCCAGCAGACCTGAATGCGACAGGTATAGTCCGATCTCAATTTACTAAAAAGATTTTGAAAGTAGAATTCTCATAGTTCAAAACGTTCATCTTGGTTTTTCATAAAAACGCTGAGAAATATGTTAAAAATAAAGCTGAACATGACAAAAAACGACCGAGCGCGTGAGAGTAGTTGAAGAGTGGGGGTTTACAATTATTATCTGACAACGTCTAGAAATTACTGTCACGTTCAAAATGCCGACGCTTTCGAATGTCATACTTCTCCTTGCCTGCTGCTCTACCCCCACTCTTCAACTACTCTTACGCGCTTGGCCGTTTTTCGTCATGTTCAGCTTTATTTTTAACATATTTCTCAGCGTTTTTATGGAAAACCAAGATGAACGTTTTGAACTATGAGAATTCTACTTTCAAAATCTTTTTAGTAAATTGACATCAGACCATATCTGTCGCATTCAGGTCTGCTGGAAAATTGCATAGTAACATAATCAAATGGCCACAGATCAAAAACAATGCATCGGACAGTTCCTGCTCTTCGCACAAATAAAGTTTATATTGATAAATAATACTAACCGGAGGATCTACGCTACAACTCAAAAAATAACCGAGTTATGAACTTTTGAAAAAACTGCATTTTGGACGGTTTTTTCCAATTTTCCCTTAGACTAAGGGTCTGATCGAGTCGCCCGACCTCTCATTTTCTTCGTCTTTCCATTTTCTACAATAAGTCTATTGACATCATCACGATTACTCTGATAGTTTCAATTTTATAAGCAAAAAACTAAAAAAAATAAATTTTTTGCATAAAATTGTTAATAACAAAGACATAAATAATAAAGTCGAGTGAAAAACATATCACTATATCATGTGGAACTATTTTACACACAATGGCGGAGCTGGTTTTCTTCTAACACTTTTTACATGAAAAAATCTCTGTAGCTTGGCCTAATATGATATCCTCAAATATCTCCCAAACATCAGAAAAATTCAAATGGCTGTAGAGATGCGCAATTCTCGAAAATCCTCAAAAATTCTTGAAATTTTAAGAAAAATTACGGCGATAAAAGGAATCAATTGAATTTCCCCCAATGAGCGGACACTTCAAACATGAACTCAATCCACTTATCAAATTCAAACCCTCTAACTCAACTTGGAGGGGATTTGGTGTCCATAATCCGGGTTTTCTAGCTCTATGCATCCTCCAAAAAGTTCTAGAAGGCCGAATTTCGGATATGTTATTCATAATTAATTGCCACATCTTTTGCCGACAGTTTGAAACCGCTCATGCATCACCCGGCCATTCCTTCTTTTAATAGGTCTGTCCACAAAAAAATTACTTTACAATAAAAGTAGTGTAAAATCAAGTTTTCAATGTAATAATAACAATAATCGAAGTTTGCTTTAAAAAACATCAATTCGAAATACAACAGGGGCGTTTGAGGTTGATTGTTTTGTTTGGCTGAGATAGACGCCTTCTCACAGGCGTGACGTCACATACCTGCTGCCTCGTCCGGCGCCAAATTCTCTCTATGCTGCAGTGCACGTTCGTTAGGATAATCTATGTCGTTCATATCCGTTGTTGCGTCGCAAGAGAGATCTACAAAACGGCAAACGGTACTTTGGTATCTCAAATTATAGCAGTTTAAAAAAAATTTGATACTCCAGCCATGAAAAGAGGAAGAAATTTAGAAAAAAATGTGATTAGTGAACTGGAAAAAAAGCTCAACATTAAGGTGAAGCAAGTTGGATTCATTATTTTAGATTCGGTTATTGAAATAAAATGTCCCGTTTCAGAAAAATCTTTTTCGCGGTATATTAATTCTAAAAATGAAATAGCAAAAAATATTTAGCCCAAATAAACTTGCAAATGTTAGCAAAGGGTGTTAAAAAGGGCATATTTTGTATAGCACATCCAGATTTTGAAACAACCAAAAAAATTACTGTTGTTGACGTAAACTATGATGCGGAATTCACGGAACTCCTTATTAACTCTGCAATACAGTTTTGGAAAAATAAAATTTTTAAATTATTATATACAGTTTTTATTGAATGAACCTATAGTTTTTTATTACTTCGGCAAGAGTGTTATTTTATTAAAATAAATTAAAAACTAACCCGTTTATTGTTTCATGGGTGTGTCGTGCCTTCCGTCGCATATTAGCAGCAGGTAACTGACGTCACGCGCCTAGCCTTACGCCGGGGTAACGTTTTCTAGCCTCGAACCGGTCAGTTATTTCAATAATTAAAAATAACTCGAAAAGTTATTGATTATATATTTTTAAACTTTGTAGGGGTTTATTTGACCTAGAAATCTATCATTTCTTTATGTGTGTGTGTGTGTAAATATATATATATATATATATATATATATATATATATATATATATATATATATATATATATATATAGATATATATAAATATATATATATCAATATATATATATATATATATATAATCTCGAAAATGGTCGTCCAAGAGGTCTAAAAAGAATTAAAATGCACCTCACTGTTGACTTTCGATTCATTGCAATACCTAGTCTATTATTTCAGGAAAAATAGCACTAAAAATAGGAAAAATTGTTCAAAAAAACATACACGTTTGAATTGAAAAGGCCGATACTTGGTCAATAGTGAAAAACATCATAAAAAATAAAATAAATATTATATTTTTACTCATTTAGTTTAACATCATCTTTGTATCTGATGATGATATTACAGTGTACCGAAACGAGTTACACATGTTAAATTGAATTTAGTAAAAATTAATTGATACTTTATTTTTAACAATGAAAATATATAGGTACGATATGCTCAGGCGCGGATCCAGGTCCGACTTTTGGCGGGGGAACTTTTAGATATTCAAAAGCCAAAAGGTACCTACTGGTATTTTGGGCAATGGTGAATCGAGTAGCTCCCAAACAAAACAATTAGGTGGGGCCAGGGCAATTTGGGGGGTGACGTCCCCCCACTGGATCCGCGCCTGTATATGCTATGTAACTTGGAAATTGATTTCGTGATGAAAATAAAATAAAATAAAATAATATAATGATTAACTGACTGTGAGGATAACTTGAATTAGTATCATTGACTCCAGAAAAAAGTGTCTTGTAACTGTGTTGTCCTTTATAACTGAATTTGTAGAACCAGATTGGATTATGCCCTTTTACCGAATGCAAAAGAGTAGATTGATAGGTGGAATAATGGAACGCCCGATCAGTATACAACTATAAAAAAAATTATATGAAATGTATTATCCCAATGTTGCTTCACTTATTTATTACGTCTATAAGTCCTCTTATAGTTTGATATTCTGTAAGATTTCCATCATAATTTTTCTTGAAGTAAAACAATTTTATTTTCTCCCAAAGTGTTAGTATCTCATTTTCTGGAGCACTATTACCCAGCATCATCATTTTTGGCATGAGAATATCTAATTTTTTATTGAGTTTTTTCCATACTAGCTTCTGTGACCACAAAGCTGAAAAACGCATTCGTATAATAAAGAAAAAGATAACTATCAGGAGGGGGGTGCGGTCTGGAGTAATTTAAAACTAAATTTCTCATAAACTCATAATTTTGTCATTCATTTAGAACATCTTGAGGGGTATACAAAAATAAAAATCAAGGTAAGTGTATTACCATATTTTCAGGAGTTATAACTATAGAACGGATTGAGCTATTGACATTCGATTTTCATTGTACAAGTTCATTGGTGTTCTTCTTTGTATCGACTGTGTTTCTAGATTTCAAATATGTCTAGGTATAATCTGAACAAAAATTAAAATCAAATACTTTATTTCCAAAGTTGAAGTTGCAACTTCATTGTTGTACGAAATTTTGACGGTTTTTATTTATAACGAATAACGACTACGAATCCAGTGGTGTAGTCAAATTAGAAAACAAAAATTGCCTAATACACTTTTGCCGTTTTTGACAAAGAAAGAAAAACATAGAATGCCTCGGAAATGAAACAAAAGTTATGAAAATGAGATTCGAAATACATTTTTTGATGCTTACTATTAAAAAAAAAGTGCATGCGTACAAAGTACACATGACACATGTGAGAAGTGAAACTTCTTTGGCAAATTCTTCTAAAATTAAAATTTAGAAAAGAGAATATATATGAAATATTTTTATTTTGTGAAAAAAAGTATATTAAATTCTCTAATGGGGGGTGGCAAATTGAAATGCCATATGTTATTTGTAAATATTGAAATTTCCTAACCTTCAAACATTTTTAACATAAAAAATTGTAAATTAACAAAAATATAACAAATATATAACTTACTCTGACAACTGCTTAATATAGGATGATTTGCAAATTTATCACAAAATGTTTATTTATAAATTTAACTCACTGATGTATACATAATATTATGTAAATAAATAAAAAAGATCTGCGTTTACTGTAGTATAAGACGTTATGCGACAGAATTGCCATCTAAAGTTCTGATATTTAACTACAAAACGAATACATCAACAAATAACGTGTATTTTTCTCGATCTTCCTTTCTCTCTCCCTCGGCTCGCTCCATGGCTATGCGCTTCATGTTACGTTCGCCCTTTCTCACTCTCACTCAATCGGTTTCAATCGCTCTCTCCCTCTTCTTGGACAAAAACGTCCCACATTCGTTTCATTCGTAAAAATTTTACCCTCATGCGCGCAAAGAAGTTTCACTTCAAAAATGAAATTCATGGAAAAATGCGTATTCTACAAGGCTGGTTCCATTTTAAATGGGTCACACTGTATAATAACAATATCAAAAAAAAAAAATTCCATAGTTAATGCGCTATTTATTTAAAGTAAATTTGATAGTATTTAGTATTTCATGATCTCGAATAAACTACACTTACCTGATGCTCTCAGTAGTCCTTCGTCTGAAACAATTCCCACAATCCAAGGGACACTAGAGAAGTTGCCAAACTTGACATAATCAATTGGATGTCTTGTTAAGAAAGGGTTCGGATTATTCTTTGTCTTTCTTTCAATTGCTGGCAAATAAACGGTGAGTGGATCGACTGAGAAAAACTACATAAAATTCGACAATAT
>JARQZK010003612.1:357500-360000 GCA_030704885.1 Cynegetis impunctata
AAGTCGATAAAAATAAACGGTTTTTTGTGATTGCATAATCTCAAATAACTTTTGAATCCTTGGTTCAGTGCTACTGAAAGCCAAACACATTGCGGCATGATTTCGGTGCTTGTTTTTCATTATCAAAAGCGTCGAGGACCCCTGTTCACGTAAATATGTAGATGAAAACAAAGTCAAATGAGGTATAACTTGAATCTTTGCGAAAAAAACTACCTTTTGAATACAAAAATCTTCAAGATTTATTCCTGCCTCGAATATATATATTTCAATTTGTTTGTCATGTTGCATTTTGATCAATTTTTCTTCACTTTCATCAAGAACTAAAAACTTTGACAATGAAAGGATTGTGAACCAGTTTCTGAATACTTTTTGTCCTCGTAGTACGGAAAATAACAACTGAATTCACTTTTCAAATTTCTTAGATGGAGTATCATGTTTGTTTTGTAATTCTTCTCTTTCCTTGGCATTGTGTTCCCCAATTATTTTATACAAATTATCGAACGCAGAAATATTGTCAGTTTTGATCTTGTTGATCCATAACTCGCTGTTTGCGATAAACGCATTGATTTTACCTTCATATGCAAATATAGGTATTGTCAATGCCGTGAAACTTTAAATTTCTCGACTCTTGGATTTGAAGGTTCAATTTATTTATTTTAGCAAAAAAATCAACTAAATAATACTGGTCATACACGCACGCACGAGACTACCTAATGAAAAAAGAAGAACCACCAACTTGCGTAAACTGCTGCAAGAGATCAACTACTCTACAGGAAACTCTTAAAATTGACGATAACATGGCAGACATTATTGAATAGAAATTATGAAAATACGTTAATATTTCTGAAAAATATACAAATGTACTTAAAAATGTAAGAAACCTATAGTCCGCTAATGACTCCACGCGATCGAAGCAGTAGACCAAATGAACAAATTAATAAATAAATAAATAATAAAAGCTTATTCGATATTTGGCCTAACAGAACTGTTTCAGCAATTTTTTATTTTGCTTAAGAGTTACAAATATTTTCACTTCTTCCCTCAGTTCATACATCCTTGAAAGAATATTTCCTTGGCAAAGCCAATGCACCTCTGTGTGGAAAATAAGAAAGTGTTCAGAGTTCATATCAAAGCATAATTGTTTGAAAAGACGAGTATTCAGTGCAATGATTTTGATGAAGATAACAACTTTTATAGTTATTTTCAACGCAATAGCCAAGCATTCTGGAAGGGTTTTTATGCAGCCAATGCTTGGCGACGGCTAACTGAATATGTTGATCTTGCAGATGGATTTTTAGTTTTATCAATGCAGCAAAGCCAGAGCTAGAATCAAGCATAGCAGGAGCACCATCCGTACAAATTCCCGCAAGCATTTGCCATTTAAGGCGATTTTTCTCAAAATATAGACTTATTTCATCCATAGCATCAACACCTTGCCTCGTTTCCAGTCATTTGGAAAACAGTTATTTTTCTTTTAATGCTTTATTGTCATGCAGAAATCGAGCAAATATAAGTAATTGACAGTATTGTCAAACGTCGTCAGATTCATCACATTGCATATATTAAAAAGATTCGCAGAGTGAAGGGGACTGAAATGACCGAACGCGACTTATTCAGTTATATTACTCATTCAAAATTTTTGGGATGGCTTCGCGGACCACCTCGAGTGCTTCCAGGGACCACTAGTGGTCCGCGGACCACCGGTTAAGAACCACTGATGTGAAAAGAACAAAAATGAGAGTATATTTCGATATCATTGACTCACGCGTCTGTATCTCTTACCTTAAACCACGTTTGTATCTCTTACCTTAAACCGATCTCCACTCTGTATTAGAGTTTTTACATCTACTCTTCTCAAACATTCCACCAAGTTGCTAGAATTTTTAACAGCATGACCACAATCTACCAGTTTTGCTTGCATTTGTGGAAGTTGACATTTTGTTCCGTCGAAAGGCTGAGCCCATAAGGCTAAGGCTGTTCCACTTTCACTTATAGCCCTTTGAAAAAGACCTTTGGAGAAAAATTCAATATCAATGAAAATGAAAAGCTGAGATGGACAAAATTAATAATAAAGATTATTTGGTTTTCTTCTTCTTTGAATACTCTTAAATGCTGCTTCGAAATATCGATACTCCTCTTCAATTCCATTTTCCTCAATTAAGCAGGTGTAATTGATTGAGAATTGTAAAGAAAAATGTTTACTCAGAGAAGTAGCAAAGGGGGGAGGTGTGATCGAAATAACTTGGAACAATCTTTCTCAGAGCTTGAATCAATTCAAAAAGCTTCATACAGCAAACTGTACGCTTGAATTGATTAAGTTCATTGTTCAAATGCAACTTGAGTTCTTTGTAGACGAACCTAAATGTATTCAAGCCGATTTCTAAACGCACTTTGAGTCGTGTAAATTGTCAGGCTTTTGTTGATATTTCGAAAGAAGCTTACAAATACTCCCCTGTACTTATGGAATTGTAAAATTTGTGTTCTAGAATATCTAATTGAT
>JARQZK010003612.1:362500-652500 GCA_030704885.1 Cynegetis impunctata
AAGGTACAAACAATCTTCCGAACCTTCCACACTATGTATCCCAAAAAGATAATTTTTTTGGGCACATTTCGGAGGATCTTCAGTTGCATTAAGTGTACGATTCCATTTTTCTATATCTTGAGGCTCCTAGAAAAATTCTGATTGAATATTGTATCAAACTTATTATTATCGCTATTTACTCTAAATCGCAATGATCCAACTGGTGGTTTAGCATATGGAATGCTTCGGAAAGCTGAAAATAATCTTCCTTTTCTGGATATCGAGTTAATGCCAACTATTTCACCATAAGAAGTGGTAGCAACAGGATCCAATTCCTCTCGGTAGGATGATATCAATGGTAAAACAATGAAAAAGAGAAAACAATTCCTCAGGCAGACCATAACGCTATAATAAAAGTGTTCACGTTTTGATGACAGTAATATCATACTAAGAATACCAACAACTGTAACTCCACATTTGTAGGTATGTATATATATATATATATATATATATATATATATATATATATATATATTATATATATATATATATATATATATATATATATATATATATATATATATATATATATATATATATATATATATCAGGGGCGGCGAGACAAAAGGGGGTAAGGAGGCTATGCCTCCTCTATAATATTCTGTGTATCACTAATATATATATATATATATATATATATATATATATATATATATATATATATATATATATATATATATATATATATATGTATATATTATATTGAATAGTCAGCATTCAGCATATTCATATTAATCAAAATCATATTATTTTATGCACCAAAAGGTATATTCTCAACGTTCATTATGCCTGCCACAGAAAAGTAAACAACGGTGCGAATACTGCCAATGAATACTTCATTGCAATAGAAAAGCAAAACACATGTAAATGGCAACACCGATGGAGCCTGCGTCTCATACAATGTCGACCAATCACAACTATAGAATTTCGGGTAAAATCGGGTGAATTCTTCGGAAAGCATTAATTTAATCGTAGTGTGATCGTAGTGACTAATGGCCGAAAACAGCTTGTTTACTTATATTGTTCGCGTATTGTTTTAAAATGAGTTTGGTTACTGAAGTTAATTTCAAAAATTTCAATGGTGACTTAGTGGAATATTTGTTATCCCATAACTTTAGTGCACTAAGTTATGAGGACAAAGTTTTGATAAACACATTGCGACCTACCCCTGAATTAAACAATTTGGTGCAGCGTAACAGACAACAAAACCGCGGTTTTAATACAAGAAATTATGAGAGACATCCTTGCCTAACCGGATCACAGGTAAAAAATAAATTATTTTGTTGGCAGTGTTTACTTTTTACTAGGGAAAATGTCTCTGTTTGGGGCCGCTTAGGATTTGTGGATTTAATTCTATAGTTGAAAGTGAGGAATTTTTCACCGATAAAGTAACTTTAAATACCGCACGCGGATTAATATCTTACTTACAAGATAAGGAATTTATATATTTTTTAAACATCTTTAAATTAATTTTTGAACAAACAGAAATAGTTTTTCAAATCTTACAATACAAGTTTTCAGATGTAATTTACTCACGAAATCGGCTCAAGTTTCTTTTGGAAAAAATTTCAGAATTTCGTGCAGAAGTTTATTTTAAAAAACTATTTTCTGTATTTCAAACTACTGATGATACAACTCAATTTAGCCCAAAACGAAAGAAATTTAGTTACGCAGATATGGAGCTTCACTATAAGCAAATATTTTATAAAATTTTGGATACTATTAGGGGTCAAATAGAAATAAGGTTCTCTGATTTGAAATAACTGCATTTCTTCGACTTACTCAATAAAAATTTGTTAACCGGATTTTCGGCTAATTTTCCAGATAACCTTTTGGAAAATTTATGTCAAAAATACACTTTTTTTGATAAGGTGGCCTAAAAAGTGAACTGTGTGTTGTTTATAATGACAATGAAATTTTGGGGTAAAATGAAAATCATGTGAGGACTATTAAATACCATTTTGATAATGATTTGAATCAAGATTTACCCCAAGTTTATAAACTCTTATGTCTAATTGTTTCTATCCCGGTGACATCGGCTTCCGTAGAGCGCTCGTTTTCCACTCTTAAGAGAATTAAAACTTATTTACGAAATTCAATGAGCCAGGATCGTTTGAAAAATATTAGTTTGTTGTCTATTGAAAAGGAATTGGTAAAACTTTTGGCGAAAGACAAAAAATGTTATGAGGATATTATAGATCATTTTGCTAACGTTAAAGATCGCAGAATCCCGCTAATCTTCAAAAATATATAATAACTTTTTATTTGCTCTCACCAGCTATTAACAAATTCGTTAAGTAGGTAGGTAGGTACCTATTTTGTGAAAGAAAAAAAAATTTGATGAAGATGTTGGCTGAGAAGAGTTTTTGTGAATATTGTAAATAGGAGTTGTAGGTCTCAAGGTAGACACTCGAAAGTGAAAACAAATTAATAGCTTAGGGTGCTTGTTTTACTTTGATTTTCTTTAAATTATAAGGCGGTTGACCTTGAAATCCTAAAAATTTTCGCCTATGGTGTATTTTTTAACACCTCTTGTAGCCTCCTTAAACCAAAACCTCACGAGCCGCGATATATATATATATATATATATCGGGTGTCCACGGAAGGTGGCTCGCCCCTATAACTTTTTTGTTTTCAGAGATAATGAAATAAAATTCAGAGGATCTGTTTGATGCATAAAACTGCATGTTTTGACAAGTAACTCAACTTCATACAACTTCCGGTTTCACCGGAAGTGAAATAAACTTTAGATTTTTAAATGGGACACCGGGTATATTTTCAATTTTTATGTCTCCATATGACATTTAGAATATAACCATGTATCATTTGTTACTTTTTGTAACCTTTTTTTTTATTTTTTTTTCGAAATAAATTTTCATTCTAGAGGGCTATGGATGCGTTCAAATAACTAATTTCGGTCCTAAAATGTAAAATACAATTTCACTGTTTTCGATCAAAATGTTCCAGCTATGTGAAGTTTAATTTTAAAACTTTTTTTACTATTTTTTTTTCAAATGGCAACATGGTGGCTCGTCGGGTTGAAAAAAAAGATAATTTTATTACGATTAATTTGATACCGCACTCTAGGTATTAGGTTGAAAGAAAACTTTCGATAAAAACCTGAAATCCCATTACCTTAGAACTTTCTTTAAATGAAGAATCTTATTGAGATTAAAATAATATTTGAAATCATCGAGTAGCCTGTGACCAACACAACTGAAACAAAGCCACGCCCACAAATCTACGTCCCTGGACGGCAAACAGGGCCATCTTAGGACCGAAATTATTTATTTGAACGCATCTATAGCCCTCTACAATAAAAACTTATTTCGAAAAAAAAATTGAACATCGGTTACAAAAAGTAGCAAATAATACATGGTTGTATTCTAAATGTCATATGGAGACAAAAAACTAAAAATATACCAGGTGTCCCATTTAAAAATCGAAAGTTTATGTCACTTCCGGTGAAACCGGAAGTTGCATGAAGTTGAGTTACTTATCAAAAACGCATTAAAACGTTTTATGCATTAAACAGATCCTGTAAATTTCATTTCATAATATCTCCGAAAACAAAAAAGTTATAGGGGCGAGCCACCTTCCGTGGACACCCAGTATATATATATATATATATATATATATATATATATATATATATATATATATATATATATATATATATTTATATATATATATAATGTATTCATTTAGATATTTTTCATTATTTCAACTATAAATGGGCTATGAAAATCAAAATTGATTATAATTTTTTGTTACGATACGAAATTCCTGACTTCTTCAAAATTTTTTAGAGTGTGAAATTATAATAATTTAATGAAATTTTTAATTCAGACACAGTGTGTCCGAAGAATCCTTACAAAAGGCGAAACGTGCGCCACCATGTAATAAACAATATTTAGCTTTCAATTGAAATGGATTAACATCAATGACGTATAGCAGTTTGAATTTTTTTTTAAATTGTTCGAAACAGAAACATAGTTCGCCTGTGTGCGTATTCTGTGAATACGTAATTTTTATTAAATATGATAAATGTTTCCTTAAATCGTAAAGCAAATTGCGTATGACCTCCACGCTATATATTTTGAAAACAGCACGTGTATTTCGATAACTGTTCGACGAGGCACTTATTGATTCGTTTGTTTTTATAGTTTATCCAAGTATTTGGAATATTTGATTATTCCCGAATGGAAATCTCTATTAATATTGCGTTTGGGTTAATTATTATAGAACAATATTTAACTTTCTATCGTAGGAAAACATCAGATTATCTAATTTTCCGTCGTTCATGTAATGAAAATAACTGATTCAACATTTAAATGGTTGAATGATACTTTCTATTTGAGTAATTCAAGATTCTTCAGTGTCGTTAACAAATTCCTCAAGATTACTTTTAATATTGCCGTAGAGCTAAGATAAGAAGATACGCTTCCTCCTAATCTTTTGTTTATGCTTATCAGAATGACTTTATTCTCAAAAATATTTTGATGAATAAAACAAGTTTTGTAAAGAAATAACAAAAGCTTTTTACTGGTAAAAAAATCAATGAAAAAATCAGAATCGAACATGCACAGACTTTTCAAAAATTGAATGATTTCACCATATCATAAAAATTTTGTTCTCTGAAAATGTTTGATAAAGTGGGTGACAAATTTTGTGTTGAAACAGTAAATATTCAAATAAACTTTTTTTATTTCGTTCAAACACCTATTTTAGCTGAAAAAAATTGAAACATGTAGTAAACTAAGTACGGAATACTAAATACTGCATGCTGGTAGTGTTGTAGTAAAATAATTCGCTTTAGTCAATATAAAGTAGGTATACTCGTTTGGCAAGCGTTTTATGTAGAAACATTATAGCAGAATTTTATTACTACAAGTTTCAGTAGTAGAGATTAAACAGCTTGTTACTGTTTATTTTTCAGGGGTTGCAGCAACTTTCCGAGATTATAAGATTTACAGCAAGTTATGGTTTGATAGAAGGTAATATAGTGTTTCCGTTACATCTTATATTATTTAATTATTATATTTTTTACTATGTAATTTTCTTTTCTCTTGTTATTGTTCTTGCTACTGATTTAAATAATAAATAAGCTTATTTTTTGTATTAGGTTTAGTTTCAGCTTTCGGGATACTGGTTGATATTACTTTTGCATTAATTTTGTATTGTCTCATTTAGTTCATATTAGTTTTTTCTTTTTGTCTCTGGCGCTGTGGTTTGATTTCTTTTCTATATAGCTATAATTTAAATATTTTCTGTAATTGGGTTTTATACCTGTTGGAAATAAAGAACTTATTATTATTATTATTATTATTATTATTATTATAATATCAAATTGCGAAAGAAACTTCGAAATATTAGTCGAAAAGTTTTATTTATTATATCTCAGACTTAAATTTCCATCGCATACTTAAATAAATGCTTCATAAGTATTGCCACATCTAGTTAACTGTACATTTGAATGAACTATGAACGAACATAACTGTTTGAATTAATGAATTCAAGCATGAGGTCTTATTCCTTTCTACTTACCTTGATGCCAACATTCAGAATACAAAACTTTCAACAGTTTGCCCAATATGAAACTGAAAAAACTCCCCTGTTTTTGGAATTTGGAAAATTAGAACTAAGAATACTGGAATATCAGTTTTCAAGACTGGACACTAATTGCGTTCACAAATTTATTGAAGTTCAACAGTCTCATCTACATTCACAACGTAATATATATAACTAAGTCAGTTCTTCCTAGAGAGTTTTTAGTAATTTGTTTTTTTTTCTGGATATTCGAGTATTATATTGAACGAGTTCAATAAATATTATTACAATTTTGAACTAATTAACAACTTATCATCTACCAACATAGGCGTGCTGAATGATATAACTGACTTATCCTGATAGCCGATTAAAAAAGTTGTTCAAGATCACTGCGGTTGCACTTCAGATAATAATGAAGAAGGAATTTTATCAGGATATTGCAAATAGGTTTCAGATACATCTTTTGATTTTTAGAACGAATCGTCAGTAAACATCTTCACCCAATGAATGCAAGACAATTTTTCAACTAATCATTTTATTGCCAACAGAGGAAAAACCCGGATCTATAATTGCAACTACACTTTGAGCGGCCGGTCTATAAAATCAATAAATAGATTTTCTGAGAATCCTCTGGAATTATGCTCCAACACTTAAGGTATTACCTCATACAGTTTCCGCACGTTTCCACCACAATCAATTGTTACGTCTTAGTTGAAGAACATTTAACTTAATCTTCTTGATTTTGAAATCCATTATTAGCAAAAATAGTTCAGATTTTTTTTTAAAACTCGAAGGACCTACAGTTTAACGCCGGTTCCGAATGGCCAATGGGCTTTTAAACAATGTACATTACCCAACACTCAATCTCATAACTAGAACCACTAAATTCAGGACATACACAACGCCCAAGAGCAAGGTGGGACTCGAACCCACATCCTCGGTCAACAAACGGTACAAGGCGGTACTCGCTCACCGCTGGTCTACCGAGGCCCAAAGTTCAGTTGTTATAAACAGTTTTATTACTACAATTTTTATCTAACATTATGTAACAATGTTGGTATCCTGGATGTCGTAACATCTTAGTTCTAACTTCACGAATTTATATACATATTCCTGTCAAATTTTAAATTTATTCAAATTTACAGTTACAATTCAAAAATTTTTGGGCAATATTGTATCTTTTATTATGAATAGCAACAACAACAACTTATGGCACCTCAAAAACTACTGGATTTTCTCCACAATTTTTAATTTATACCCATCTTCCATTTACCCCTCCCCCTCCCTTCATAATTTTGTATTACATTATGATATAGTATATAAAATCGGAATCAGTGTAGATACCTTAAATCCCCTAAAAATACATATTACCTACTCAATTTTCAATTTCTATACTCTTGTTCTTTGTCCCCTCCACTATTTTGTGTTAAAATGTCATACCGAATATAAAATCGAATTCTGCATCCAAAAAACACCTCAAACGACATATGAGGTACTCGATTTTCAAATAATTTTTTTTACATATAATTAACATCTCTTTTCACCCACTAAAACAAAGTGCTGTGGGGCTGTGCGAGCGGCGGTGTAGGGGAATGAGAGGCATAACCGCATAGCGGGGTAGAACCGTACACCCCCTATATTTCCTAAAAGCGCCACCCGTCATCACTAACTCGTTTCGCGCTTTTCTCTTGACCTTGTCGACACATGGCAAACGGTTTTTAAAGGTGATGCGGGCGGTGATTTATAGTGCAATTGTTTTGTCATCCAATTTAAGGTACGTGATCTTATTTTACCTACTTTTCGATTAGCCAATACTTTACTATGTGTATTATTTTTTATTTTTTGTATGGCGTTCGGTGTAGACTAACTTTTATGCTTCCTAAATAAGTCTTAGGTGTGATTCTACGATTTTCTATTTTTGGGTTATGTTGGAATGTTTACCTGATCTACATTTGGGGCAAAATCGGACGCTATCCGGTTTTACCCCACGCAGTCAGTTTTGCCCCTCGATTAATTATTACGTTCTTTCTAGGAAAAATGGTGAGAACATATAAAAGAAAAACGGAAAGCCAAGGTTGGACGAACGAGTCTATGCAGGATGCCATTGAAGCAGTTATCTCTGGAATAATGGGGTACCAGAAAGCTGCTGATTCGTTTGGTGCGCCTCGATCTAAGTTGGCGGATAGAGTAAAAAAGCAAAAATCTGGTGCTTCAGTCGAGGCAGCTGCAAGAAAAGGTTACTTAATTTGTTTTTTACTGTGATTCATACGAAGAACCTTAAACTAATTGACCTTGCAAGAAAAAATAGAGTAGTAATTTTATGTTTGCCACCCCATTGCACAAATAAATGTCAACCTCTAGACGTAAGCTTTACAATTTTATACTCAAGAGGTTAAGACTTGGCTCCGAATGAATCCTGGGCGAGTAGTATCTCAATTTCAGGTAGCGAGTTTATTTGGCAGAGCCTTTCAGCGCACCGCTACAATGAAAACCGCCGTCCACGGGTTTGAAAAAACTGGGATTTACCCGACAAACCGACATGTCTTTACAGAGACAGACTTTGCACCATCAAAAACAAGAGACAGACCTGAAATCCAAAATAACTCAGAGGTCAATATTCCCACATCACCTGTAGAAGTCGGCTCACCAGTTGTAAGCCTATCTGAATTGAATTTGTAACATGAGAAAATTGCTGGTTCATCTGGAATTTTGCAACCTGATGCAGTTGCTGGACCATCTGGAATAGATGTGCAGTCACCCAATAGTGTGCATTCAGATACGAAATCTCAAGAAACTGTGACGACTCAACATCAAATTGAGACTACTGATATGAAACTCTTGATTTCACCTCAAGTTTTAATGCCCATTCCACATGCTAATAGAAAGGAGGGTCAAAGCAGACGTAGAGGCAAAACGGTGATTATAACTGAATCGCCATATAAACGAGAATTGACAGAAACATTATCAAAAGAAAAAACTCCCAACAGGGTAAAAAGAAACAGTGTAAAAGGAAATATAGTAGAAAACAAGTCTCTACCTACAAAAAGGGCCAAGGCGATAACCAAGAAACCTAATGAAAACACTACAACAAAAAATCAGGTTAATGACACTCTTTGCTTTTATTGTCGATAAAAATACTCAGAAACAAGTAAGACGGATCAGTGGATTAAGCGCACAAAATGTAACAATGGGGCACATGAAGGTTGCACAGGTTGGCTTTTAGAGGAACTCAACAGTTTTGAATGTGATAGATGTATTATGTCTAATTAGTCGAATATGCGGTTTTGCCCCCGATGACATCCGCTTTTGCCCCATGGTATGGAGCACAACCGGATTTTGCATAATTTCTGTTATTTTTCTAATATTTCGAAATGTACTAAGTTCTTTTTTTTCTATATTACGTCCTAGATTCATAAGGCATTGCAAAGTATATTCCAATAAAAAAAGTAAAACAAAATGTATTACACGTTTTATAATTTCAATTTCTCCTTAGATATACGGCCATGCCCCTCCTTCCCCTACGTAACACACCATGAAATTCTCGAATTTTTTTTCAGTTTTTGCTCAATATCTAAGTGAAGGAAGAGTTTGATTGGTATAGCCGTTTCGTATACTTTTGAAGTAGACTAAATTTGCTATAATTTGAGACCAGGTCGAGCTCTATACAGCTATTGGTCCCCAATATACATTTCTTAGAAAATAGGATAGTTACTCAAAATTTTTTTCGAAATGGTCACTCATTTTTTAAAATATCTTCTGAAATACGCACGTCAAATGCTAGTTGAAATGAGCATTAGCAATTTTAATTTCATTTGAGACTAGACTGGTATTTATAGGCCCAGCGGTTCTCTCAAAAACGGCAGATAACCAAAAACAGAAATCGACGTGGAAGATATCCCCACACAAGTGTTTGACACCAGTCAGTAACCCTCCCTCGGTCGACTTCTTATCCAATATTGATTCCTGAGTCAGTACGTCTATTTTTGAGACTGTTGTTCTCAAAAACAAGTTTGGCGTCATTGAGGCATCGAAGAGGAAGCTGTACGACCTCGATCTTTTGTTTCCTCCCTTCTCATAAGTGAGCTTCGGAGGGAAATGCAAAAAAACTGTTCTCACGTCTTTTTATGGTTTTATTTATTAAACAGTTACAAATTATTTATTTTTGTTGTTGTTTGATGAAAAAAGAAAAAGATAATATGCCTATTAGGATTTGCGTCATCACTGCCATTGGTAGAGGACTGTGCAGTGGAGCCCAGTATTTTTGCACGAGCAGCTCCCAGAGCACCCTTTCTTTCATTTACATGAAATTTGCAGAAGGGCGGGAGGTGCGGTATTCGTGGTGGTGAGGATATGGATGCGTCCCTGAGAAGACAGCTTCCATTCTCAATCAGTAGGATTCAAGTTGACTCCCCACCACTTCTGCACTTGGAGATAGCACCTTGCTGCATGGTGGTCTGCGGCGTCTTTCGTCGGTGGCAAACCGGCGAGGTTTATCCTCGTTGAAAAGAAAAAGGTATTATACCTCAGGAAATCTTCATTATACCTCGCGGTGTCAACCCATATAGAGCCACAAAGCACTTGATGCCTGCTATTGTCACGGCTTGTGGGGTGGAGTCTGGCCGAATGAGAGCATCCAGTCGCTCAGCAAGTAGTTCACTCTTGCTCAGGAGTGTGGTTATTTTGGTCATTCCTTGGACAAACCGTGCTGAGGTGATATCGCACTCGGTAAACGCGTGGATGAATAGTACCGTCCCTGGTGATCGCACATAGTTCTGTATACGTGGGATGTTTTAGCCTCGGATTACTGCCCTTGAGGGGGCCACCCGCATAATGCTTCCCATCTCATGAAACGTGTTATCACTATCCAGCGTGTTAACGTTCACGTCCGCATTGTCATAAACAAATTAGATTAATGCTACTTTTCCTATTGGTGGTGAAGATCCATCTCGTAAGATCGCCGAAGTTTCATGCTGCACAGCTGCTGAATAAGAACAGGAGAATTTTAGCGCAGTGTACATATTCACTAGATCCATATATGTATATAGCGTGTACATGTCAATTGTAATAATATTCAAGGCTTCAATATAAACAATTCGCCGTATACAATTCAATACACGTACCGTATACATTCATCAGCCTGAGAAAATAGTCTGAAAGACAAAGCATGAAAATAAAATGAATAACAGAAAAAGACGCAACAACACAATTTAAAATTTACGAAATGAGTCGCATTTGCATTTTTCTAATTAATTAAGGTAGAATACTATATAAACAACCTCCTCAGTTCCTCAAAACTATGTAACGCTTTTTTGAGAAGCAGGTGTACTATGGAATTTTTGCTTACTACTGATATTGCTAATGTATATGTGTATGGAACACATGTTCCATGTTTCGATACTGAGAACAGTCTCACATGACGTATTCCGCTGTTATGTCCATCTCCCAGCTTTTGAAGTTGTTCACAATAAATTTTAGCATAAAGAGCAGATTTCAGTACAAAGACTGACGGCAAAGTGAGCAACCTACACCGGATGAAATGTTCCCTATACGATTGAAGAGATCTCAATCCAAATATGAGTCTGATGATTATTTTCTGCAATATTAAAGCTCGCTTCCACTCAACCGAGGCACCCCAAATGAGTATATTGTAGATTAGATGGCTATAGATTAAAGAGAAGTACACATTGAGTAGTTGGGTTTCACTCAAAGTACATCTCAGTTGAAGGATGGTAAAATAACCTTTATTTAACTCTATACTCACCTTATCAACCTGTGTTGTCCAAATCAAGTTAGCATTTGCACTTATACCCAAGTACCCAACATTCTCACTAATTTGGATATCTTCTAGTTTATATCTTAGCGGATATCTAGCCGTTTAACATTATGAAAATTGATCGATTGAGTTTTATTTACATTGAGATTCAGTTTATTTCGCTGGCATCAAAATTTTATTCTTTGACATACAATTAGAATTTTGAAGTGAAGCTCCCCACCACTCTTTCCCGAGACCACCACTGCTGTGATCTACTAATTTTACCTTTTTTATCAGTCAAATAATTCGGGTATATCTTGAAGTGGTCACATTAAGTTGGAATCCTTCAAGTAGAACACACAAAACTTATTTGTTCAAAGATGAGGTCGTCATATATATGTATATTAAGATCACCGCTGATTATCATAAATCCCCAGTTACAACCCCATAGATAGCAGAAGACATACATTCTATGAAACGATCAAAGTTACCAGTACACGGTCTGCAAACTGAAAATATACTAATTTTACTGTTATAGCATTTTAATGTGATTCCATGTCTTTCATCGCAGAAATGTTCGAGGTTAAGAACTGTAGAACTCTGAAAATATCGTTCTTTTATAAATATCGAACAGCCACCATTCATATATTTTTTTCTAGAAAAATGGGTAATACATTTATACTTCATAAACACTATGTTCACTATGTCACAATTTAGCAACTAATGTTCATTAAAACACAATATACAGTGCTTTCATGATGAAAGGAACAAATTCATTAAAAAATTAGGTTTCTATTTCATGTTAAAATCCTCGGATAGGTCGATTAGTATTTTTATTTGGGCATTTTTCGCAATAAAAATTTTGTATACAGGGTGTCTCATTCAAGAGCTATGGCTTTGTCATTAGTTTTTTTAAAGGTAATACCGTGTATATTATTTCACTTTACAATTCTACGATAAATTCTTATCACTTTTTGTGAACATTTGATTGCCAGAAACGGAGATAGTGGGTAATGAGAGGTACGATATGAAAACACACAAATGTAATTACTAATTTAATTTTTACATATGTTCAATCTGTTGTCCGTTTACTTCGAGACATTTTTGAAGTCGATTCAATGTTTCCCGTTGCACATTTTCAATTACTTCTGGACTGATAAGTCTTATTTCCTGCCTGATTATCTCTTTTAGATCATCAATATTATTTGGTCTATTCAAATAAACTTTAGACTTCAAATAACCCCATAAGAAAAAATCCAATGGGGTTATGTCCGGTGATCTTGGCGGCCACTCAATCGGACCTCTCCGTCCTATCCATCTGTTGGGAAAAGTTGCATCAAGAAATTGTCGAACAGCGATTGAATAGTGAGGAGGTGCCCCATCTTGTTGAAACCATATCTCGTTGTTAGGTATGTCAGGATTTTGTGGGTTAGGAAACAAAACAGCTAAAGCCGGAATGAGTTCGAACTGGAGAAAGTTCAAGTAGTCCTCTCCGTTTACTGTTCCTTCAAAAAAATAGGGACCAACTATACGATTTCGAACAATCGCTGCCCATGTATTAATTTTTTGAGGCCGCTGTGTGTGGCATTCTTGGATCCAATGAGGATTCTCGGTCGCCCAATACCTACAGTTTTGTCTGTTGACGTGGCCATTTAAAGTAAAGGTGGCTTCATCAGAAAATATTATGTTTGTAATGAAATTTAGATGTTGATTATGAATTTCAAGAATCTGCTCACAAAACTGTACTCTGCGGTCAAAATCGTCTTCTAGTAATTCATGTACCAGCTTAATTTTATAGGGATGATACTTATTTACCTTAAGTATTTTATGCACGGACCCTACTGATAAATTGAAATTATTGGAAATTGTAGTATGGATGTATGAGGGTTATCTTGGGTTTCTAGTAGAACGTTCAGCACTGTTTCTTCAGATACTCTCGGTGGTCTTCCTTTAGGTAAATCTCTAACGTGGCCGTATCTCCTGAATTTTGATTCAATTTTGCTGACTGTCGATCTAGTAATTGGCGGACGATCAGGATGATTTTCATTGAATAGATTGCAGACTTCTTCTTGTGAACGCACCCTATCTCCAAAACCATCATCATCATAAGTACTTCAATACGTTCTCTCTCAAGTAATTGCATTTTCTTAAACAATGAAGTAGTGTAGTGCCTGGAGCGTTAAAAACGTGAAAACTGCGGACTATACAGCACCAGTGAATGAATTCAGATGGAACATGTGAAATTTCATTCTTCAGATTTAATGACAATGTTTACCTAAATTTTTTTTGTACTTTTAATCCACATTTTAAATCTCTAGGTGCTCCACTATCTCCGTTATAATCTGGGAATCCATCAAGTTGAGGCATATGGTATGTTCACAAAAAGTGATAAGAATTTATCGTAGAATTATAAAGTGAAATAATATACAGGGTATTACCTTTAAAAAAACTAATGACAAAGCCATAGCTCTTGAATGAGACACCCTGTATACAAAATTTTTATTGCGAAAATTGCCCAAATAAAAATACTAATCGACCTGTCCGAGGATTTTAACATGAAATAGAAACCTAATTTTTTAATGAATTTGTTCCTTTCATCATGAAAGCACTGTATAATCATTATTTGTCACAAGAAATATTTCAACTTCATCTATTTTTCATGAAAGACCCTGTATATTCAAGAGGGAATAGTTCAGATTACAATGTTGTTCAGAGTTGACTTCCCTTATTCCTACTAAAAATCAGCTTCTCGACATCAAAACCCTAGGCAGTAGGAATCTTCTCTTTTAAATAGTCGCATGTATTAGTCGATTGCATACATTTTCCAACGTATATCCGCACCCTCCTAGGTGACGCATGGAATCTCTGTGATTCAGTTTTTACGCCGATAACAGTACCCGCAGAGGACCGAGGTGTGTAATGGGCTTGTTTAAGAAAAAATTCTCAATTTATAATAGAAACTGAAGCTCATTTTAAAAGGATTCCCAAAATTTCAGATTTTTCCGCGAACGTTTAAACCTCCAATTAATTAAAGAAATTGGACCGAACGAAAGCGGGGCGTGGTTACCTGTGACGTCACACGGCATATTCGATAGGTACCTACCGTTAGAAACGCCGCGAGTCTAGAGTCGACTGTATATATTGTGAGTACCTACCGTGTTGTCGGGTAATAATTTCATCACAAAATGAGTGGGAAAAAAGTGGTAAATAAATATTGTTTGGTTCCCGACTGTCCTAACACATCCAAGAAAGCCTCAGAAAAATGGTTTATTAATGCCCCCTGGCATCAAAATAAGAAAAGTTTGGCAGAAAGCAATCTGTCGTGAAGTTTTTGTATCTAAAAAACCGTATAAAACTTCACATCTTCTTGCATCAAAAGCTTTTGATGCGGTAATATGTCCATACCTCATTTCCTGCCAAATGTAACAATCACTTTGTCCTCGATATCTTGACCTACGTCTAAAACTAAATTGGCGCTCATTTTCGTTTTACAAAATTCAACAAAATTATTTGCTTTCCTTCGTTGTCCGGAATTTTCAAAATTAAAAGCAAGGAAGCAACTTTGTTATATGAAACGCAAAGATGTACTGCCGAATGTCAGACCACACTATGCAAAGTGACGTCACAGTCAGTTCTGCCGCTTTTTAATGGAGCTCCATATTCAACCTTTAATATCTGAGTAGTGGGGCAAGTTTAAGAGCTAAAAATTTCACCTGTTATTTTGATGATTCAGTTTTACAAAATAACGTAAAAAAAACCGAGAAAATATTTCATTGATAACAAGCCCATTCCCTTTATGATTAGCGCTTGTTGATATTCTTGTATTCTTACGTTATTTGCGCCTTCGTGTTTCGGTTTCAGGAGGTGAATTTTATGGTATTCTGGTAACCGTCTCATTTGTATATGAATTCGATGAAACTGACAAATCCAAATTAACATCAGTTTTAAAATATTTTTGCACATTGTTATTAGATATCACTTTGTTTGCGTCTTGTATCTCAAGAAATTCTCTGTTGATAGTCATCAATTCGTCAATTTTAGTTTTCAAATGATTTATTTCCTCCTTGAGCTCCAGAGTAACATGTACCTAATAATTTCTCCTCGATAAAAATCCTCGGATCATCTTCCATCTTGCTAATATACTAGTAAATTCCAGTGTCACTTATTTCTTTGTTTCGGAAATTATAACCATTGTTCTGAGACATTTGGAATACAATTAGAAGAGCAACTAAAAACATCCGTACAAGCCAAGCATATGTAATAATATACATAAGGGATATTAGATACTTTTATTAATTATTTTTACTAATGTATAATAAATAATGTAAAATTAATATGAACGCGACAAACCACACCAAACCGTGGTTTTGTCAAAAGGTGAAAGAACTCTCTGAGTCAAAACGGAAATGCTACCTAACATACAAAAGCGCACCGTCGGAAGAAACTCACGCAGAATATATCCAAGTAAGAAAGAGTAAACACAAGAATAAAATCAATCAAAAGAGAACATTAAATTTACTAGTGACATGGACTACGACCTATATGGCACTCAAAAGAAAGTATGGAAAATGCTTCGGAATAGAAAAAAACAAGTTAACGAGTTCGTGCAGACCAAAGGAGTGCCAATAGAGACATGGCATTTTAAAGAGCTTTACGATGCTGAAGAAACGCTGAACATAAACGAATACGAAACAGTCACTGACGAAGAGATAGAAGGTAAACTCAAGAAATTAAAAAACAGAAAATTACCTGGGTCGGACGGCATTCCCATTGAACTTTTAAAATATGAAGTACCAGAACTTGCAAGGAAACTATCGCGACTATTTAACAAACACCAGATGAATGGCATAATAGCATCACCTTACCCATATTTAAGAAAGGACTAAAAACCTGCCCACAAAACTATAGAGGAATAACCCTCTTAAACACAGCAATGAAACTGTTCACGAGTATTCTCAAGGACAAACTGGAAACGCAAATTAAGAACGCTGAAGAACAACAGGGCTTCACAAAGGGACGGTCAACAACAGACGCAGTATTCATAATAAAACAAATAAAAGAATAGGCTATAGAGCACAGTATGCCTGCGTATATTTGCTTCATTGACCTAACAATGGCGTTTGACAGGGTTCGTTTGGGAGACATACTACATATATTAATGGAAAATAAAGCACTGGCGAACATAACAAAGATAATCCATAACCTAAATAACAATAACGTAACAAAGGTTAAAGCAGGAGATCAATTCACTGAAAACATTCCAACTCCGGGAGGAATTAGACAGGGTGACAGCCTTAGTCCTTTTTGTTTAATCTTCTCATGGATAAAATTATAAATAAAGTAACAGATCTTAACCTCGGATACAGACTAGGCAATAAAAAAATTGGTATGGCGTGTTACGCCGATGATGCAGCAATTATTGCCGAATCAGAGAACGACCTACAGAGACAACTCTTCCAGTTCTTCCAAGTAAGCCGCCAACTCAATATGAACATTTCTATCAACAAAACCAAATGTATGACAATCGCGAAATATCCGCTTAGATGTAAGCTAATGGTAGAGGACAATCCCATAGAACAGGGGATGCAATTCAGATGTCAGAAGGCATAGACATATCAAGCTTCCACGACCCAGTTAAAGACCTGAGGAGCCAGATTAACAAAGCATCCGCACTATCAGGATGCCTACGAGATATGGTCTAGTCAAACACCGTAGCAAAATTGGAATCCACAAGACTTGTATCAGACCGATCATGACGTATGGTACCTACAGAAGTCCGCGAAGACACCAACAAGATGAAACACATGCTAAGGGTGGCTGAAATGAAAACACTGAGAACAATAGCGGGGAAGACAAGAAGAGATAGAGTGAGAAATACTGATATCAGAGAACAATGCGAAATACAAGATTTTGTGAGATGGGGGAGACAACGTAAGAGACAGTGGTACAACCATGTAAGACGGATGGACGAGAACAGACTTCCGAAAATAGTCCTAGAAAACAACCCGCCCGGCTCAAGCCCTCCCGGGAACAGATGCAGAGGCAGCTTCAGAATTAACAGATCGACAGATCTTCAAGAAGTAGAAGAAGACGAAGACTAATGTATTAAAAATTTTAGGAAATGATGTTTTTGAAATATAGAATATCGATGTGTATTTAAGTATTTGATCTGTGCTTATAATATACAGTTTAAAATACTTGGGCAAACCTTCCGAAAACCTGAAATTGTTTCTTCATGAACAAAATTTCAAAGTTTCATATAGAACCATATAGCATTAGAAAATTTATTAAAAACAACAAATCAAAAATCCATAGAGACGAACGTACTGGTGTTTATAGACTCAACTGTAACGATTGTGAAAAATTCTATATAGGACGTATAGTTAGAAATTTCAAAACTCGAATACACGAACACCAACGTAGCTATATTAAGCAGAAAACGGACTCTAATTATGCGTGTCATATTATTCAAGAAAACCATACCTTTAATCACAATTATTATATATTACAGTTAGAAAATAGTCTCCACAAAATCAACTGTTGGGAATCCAAATTGAAGTAAACCCTTCTCCTCTTCTTAATCTGTTCAATGAACCTACCAATAGCTCTGAATGAATAGCTTATTGTATTTAGTTTTTCTAAGACCCCCTGTGTTATGTTCAATTTTTCGTATAAATAGATTGTTTTGTAATACCATAATTTAGTACGAGATGAAGTCAATGTTATGACGAAACGCATTTACTCATTAGATTTTATTTAAACCTGTAAAAAGTTAGCTTTTTGTTTCTTTCTGAAGTTATCTGTGCTTATTTTAATTCCTTCTTGAATGTCAATTTTTGAAATACGCCGGGGACTTTCGATATGAATATTTCTATTTCCTCGTGGACTGTTTTAAGCTTGTATTTGTGAAATTTTTTCACTGTGATTATTCCTCCGTGGTGCTATCACGGATATTTAGATAGCCTTTATCTCATCAACATTGTCTGTGATTGTGTAAAAGATCTTTTCAATCGGTTAAGGCGTTTAGGAGGAGGGGGGTAACAACCAAAATTCGCGAGTCTAGTATTATGGGTTTAAGCTCGGCTTATTTTTCATCTTACTCAATGCAACTATCTGTTTCTATAAATTTAATACGTGTAATTCAACACTAATACATAAAATAGTTTCGGCATTCAAAATGATAAATATATCCAACATTTTTTTGTATATTGTGAGATACATCTCATTTAATTTCATTTCCATATTGATATGATAATTATACCATCAGATGTATGTTTCATGTTCAGTATTATTTTAGTTTACAAATTTGGGTATTGCAACATTATTATGTCATAATTTAATTTTTAATTTAGGAAATATGCAATTCTCGGGGGTATAGGCTATCAGAGTCTGTTACCTCCGCCTTGCAGACACCAATGTTTCAATAATAATCTTTTTATGATATCCGAAAACTGAGATTGTATTCTCCACATTTAATTATTACCAAAAATTTTCGCTATCAGTTAACTGGTGTTGCAACAGTTGTAATCTGGGATTTACCGTGGTCCATTAGGCGTTACATTTCTTTCATAGGATTTTTGATCAAACCATTTCCATCTCCGAATGGTTTTGTTGATAAATACATTACTTTCAACGAACAATTATTCAGAAAATCTTTCTAGTAGCATCCTGGACCTGTATTTTCGAGATTTTTTTGACATATATATATATATATATAGGTATATGTACATATATATATAACTATATATATATATATATATATATATATATATATGTATATATATATATATATATATATATATATATATATATATATATATATATATATATATATATATATATATATATATGAAACAAGCGTGTTCCGGACTCTTTGGTCCTCATCAGAACGGCGTAGCCAAGTATGCGATGTTAAACGTGGATATGAAAGCAGTAACAACATGATGCCGTTCTGATGAGGACCAAAGAGTCCAAAACACGTGTCAACGGCTGCTTCGACATATGCGGGCTAGACCGATAATTTTGCTTGTTTTATTTACTATTTCCCCGCGATAAATTTCTTCTTTGTAGCTCATTTCCACGATTCGGGATCTCACGGACGGCATTAATCGCCTCCGTGGTCAGAGTTTGACCAAATCTCCTAAACCGGAGAGTTCGAACAATGTACAACGAATGTGTGATTGCCTTCCGAAGCAAGGGATTCTGCTTGTTGTTGCTGTTTTCATATCCAGGTTTAATATAGCATACTTGGCTACGCCGTTCTGATGAGGACCAAAGAGTTCGAAACACGTGTCAACGGCTGCTTCGACATATGCGGGCTAGACTGATAATTTTGCTTGTTTTATTTACTATTTCCCCGCGATAAATTTCTTCTTTGTTTATATATATATACATATAATAATATATATACGTATATATATATATATATATATATAAAAATATATATATATATATATATATATATATATATATATATATATATATATATATATATATATATATATATATATATATATATATATATATATATAAAATATATATATAATATATTAAAGAAACAAATCTGTTTATTTTGTATATATAATTTATATATATATATATATATATATATATATATATATATATATATATATATATATATATATATATATATATATATATACTGGTCATCATACGAACGGAATCAATCGATTAAAACTATTTTCAAGAAAGTATCGTTTCCGGTTATACCAAAAGTAAATGTCAACTCACTCAATTTGAATATAAACCATGTCTGCTTTTGCGTTTTTAGGTTTTGCCTAACATTATAATTATTTTCCATGTTTAATATATTATGCCTATCTTTTACTGTTATCGTCATATTTAGTATTCAAAAAAAAAAGATAGATGATGAGTTTTGGTATATATTCATACATAGTGTTCAAATGAAACCCAAAATTTCAATTTAAAACATGTTAAAAACTAATTTTCAATGAATTTATATTTAGCACCAATACTAATTGCCACTTTAAACTCAATTGTCTACTCCTAACCTCAGACAGCTCTGAGATAAATAGCGGACTAAAACAAGGGGATCCACTGTCCACTACACTGTTCTATATAGTACTGGAATGGATAATAAGAAGAAGCGGAATAAACAGAAGTGGGACACTGAAAACAGAAACAGTACAGCTGCTGGCGTATGAAGACGATGTTGTATTACTGTCAACATCAGTGGGTGAACTAAATAGTGCTTGTGAAGCTAAACAGTGCTTGTGAAGCTTTAGAGAGCTTTAGAAGCAGCAGAGGTAGTGAACCTGAGAGTTAACGAAGAAAAATCAAAATATATGAAAATGACAACACCACAAAGAAAAGACTCAATGAAAAATCTAGCAGTACAGCTGAAAGGACAAAGGACAGTGGAATTTGAGCAGGTCCAAAGTTATGTCTATCTGGATACAGTTATCGTTGATGATGGCGATGAGGAGAGGAATATAGAGGTAGGATTAATGAAAGGAAGTAAACAAGTAGTAGCCCTAAATAAAATAATAAGATCAAATAATGTATCAAGAAAAACAAAGTTGCAACTTTATAAAACAGTCATAAGACCGACGGCTCTCTACGGAAATGAAACACGGATATTGAATAAGAAAGAGGGAACTAAAATAGACATATGGGAAAGAAAAATTCTTAGGAGGATATTAGGAGGGAAAAAGGAGGAAGGAGTGTAGTTCAGAAGAACGAACCAGGAAATAAAGAATCTGTTTGGGGAAGAAAAAATGAGCAGGAACATAAGATCTAGAAGACTAGGATGGCTAGGCCACATACAAAGGATGCATGAGTCAAGAATGACAAGGAAAAGATTGATATAGATCTGGCAGGATAACGGAAAAGGGGAAGACCGAAGAAAAGATGGTATACTGAGGCGCAAGGAGATCTAGGGAAGAGAGGAATTCAGGACTGGAAGACACAAGCAAAGGACAGGAAGGCGTGGAAGAACATCATCATCAAGCTATGGGCCTCAAGGGACTGCGTGTAGCACCGTATATATATATATATATATATATATATATATATATATATATATATATATATATATATATATATATATATATATATATATATATATATATATATATATATTTATCAATTAGAAAAGTCGCTCATCGAAGATTGATTATAAGAAGCGAAAAGTGTTTAGCAGTTTGAGGTCACAATTATGAGCATTAGTTCAATTAATTATTCTTAAAATTTTAAGTTATACCATATATGGTCTTCAAAAATTTTGATGATGGTTTCGGTTCTTCTGGACATCGGAGACCAAATGTAATTTTCATTTGTGTAATTCACAAGTGCTGTCATTATTTCAAAACTAATCGATACTATCACCATGGTTTCAGAACTTGACTAGCGTCGAGCAGGGCCAACTGAGTAATGCCAATAGTCACTTTAAAATAAATCAGTGATTATTAAAAATTGGAAACTATTTTTTGAAATATAATGAAAACGATTAGGTCAAGGAATAGGCGATTGAGTTGAAAGTAGCTTTCATTTTTATTGCTAAATATGAGTTCATTGAAAAATAAGAGTTTCCCATTTGAAAAGCTAGATTTTTTTACAATTTTTGAATGACAATTTTGGTTTTTTTTCGAACACCTTTTACGAAGCGAAACAATTGAACTCGCTGATCCAAGTTCAATAAAGCATTTGGTACAATAGTGCAAAATTTTCAAAATACTATTTGCGCAATATTTGAAACTCTATCAATCCATCCACTGCTTTTTTTTAAATTCTAAAAACCACTAATTCCGTGCAAGATAGGTATAGAATATTAATCAAGATATATAATGATAATGTTCTGTAGAATCTAATAATGTAAAAATATACAGGATGTTTCATTTAAAATAAGCGGCTTTATATTCACTTCCGTATAACCGGAAGTAGAACTTTCTCGAAAATATTTTCATTCGATAGATCATCTTAATCTTATATGATACCCAATGTATATTAGATATCAAAAAAACATCGAAAATCGTAAGCTAAAGCAAAATACGACTAAAAAGTGAACCTCATTATACTTCGGATCCAAAAGTCACATGTAGAAATATCAGTGAAATAACAGATATATACTACGGCGTAATTGATTTGACATTATCCTTTTATCTGTCTGATATGTGCTACACGTGCGGAAGAATTTTATAAATATCATGAATCCGTCACGATTTAATGTTATTTATTTATGATAGCAAATTCAGTTCATTGTTATGCGATAATGGCGAACTGTTTAATGAGAATATGTCAAAACAATGTTTTTTTCTTTATTTATTTATTGCATTAAGAGAAACTAAAAAACAATCAATTAAGTATGACCAAATGTAGTGCGATACGAATAATAATTAATGAATGTAAACTAGCACAACTGATAATAAAAAAAATTAGGTGACATATAAGCAATGCATAATGATTCTCAGTTTTTCAGAAATTCAACACACATTCATTAATTCATTTAATGACGTTACAGCCCACAGTGGGTTTTCGTCTTTTCAGTAATTTTCTTCCATTCGGTTGTGTTTCTACTCAAATTCTTCCATCCCTTAATTTTCATTGTTTTTAGGTCGCTTTCTACTTCGCTGATCAATCTTTTTCTCGGTCTTCCTCTGTTTCTTCTACTCACTGGTTTCCAATCGAGGATTTTCCTTGGTGTTCTGTCTTCATCCATCCTCATTACATGCCCTGTCCAAGACAGTATTCGGCTTTTAATGAATTTCGCGATATCTGCTCTCTCTATCAGGTTGTCTAGCTCAAAATTCATTTTTCATTGCCATGCATTCGTTCGAAAGTTCTCAAGAGCAGCTCATCTTTCGTGGTTAAGGCCCATGCTTCACAGCCGTAAGTGACAACAGGCCTAGTAATACTTTTATATATTTTCAATTTGGACTTTCTGTTTAGAGCTCTCGATTTCATTAGCTCTTTGCAAGCGAAGTAGCAACGCTTTCCACTGATAGCCTGGTTTCGCTGCTGATAGAATTCGATTGATTCATTTGGGTCCCTAGATAAAAGAATTTTTCTACATGCTCGAATTCATAAGTTTGACATCTGAAATTTTCTCTGTTAATTGCCCTTTTCGTTACCTCCATGTATTTTGTCTTTGCTTCATCTTTTGGGCTTGCTTGATTTTTTAGGTTGAAAACAGCCTCCACAAGTTCATTCTTGCGCCTGCTTATAATTGTTATATCGTCAGCGTATACGAATATTTGTGAGCTTTTCGTACCGATGTAGCCATTAACATCCAGTTTTCTGATGACTGCTTCCAGAACTAGATCAACAATAATAAATGATAATGCGTCGCCTTGTCTTACTCCCGTTGTGATGTTAAAGTCATCTGTGTACTCAATGTCAACTCTTACGATCGCCTTGGGACCAGTCATAGTCATATTCACGAGTTGGAGCAGCTTTTTTGGGATGCCTAATATTAAAAGATCATTGAGCATATTATTTCGATTTCAACACACATATTCATGTAAATTAAGGCTCTCTGCGCCACTTCTCTATATAAACTTCAACTTGCAGAACCTCACACTCTTCTGTGCACCCAATATGCTCAAAAGGGGTATAAAGCTCCTATTCAGGTACCAAGCTAGTTAGCTGAGTACGTTAGGTACGCTGGCTAGTATTTGGGAGGTCTCTGGTTCAAACCCCGGGGCCGACTGGTCTGCCATGAGGTTCAGAGGTTTCCTCATGGTAATATAAGTCACTGCTTGCTAACTTATAAGGCGAATGCTGGGCCAGTATTAATCCTCTGAACCCTACCCACATTTCCTATATTCCATAAATATCCCGTCTCACCTATCCTTAATGCACTTTTACATATAAGTGTATCCTCTGATCTGGCTGAAGGAGTTAATCCCAAACTCAAGCTGCCCGCCTCCCTGACACATATTTCAGGGAGGAATGAAACACCTGTGTTTCCTTTTTTCCTTTCCTTTTCACGTATATATATATATATATATATATATATATATATATATATATATATATATATATATATATATATATATATATAATATATAGGGTGCTTTCGCGTTGTGCGATTACACGTTTTCGGCACGCTTAATCGTCGTTTTCAGCGTTTGGCTTGGCGCTGTGAGAGTCATAAAATCACACTCATAGCTAGGTCTTGGAGGGACTTTTCGCGCTCACACAGATTTGCTCAAGGTAGGGCAGCAAAAGCGTGAGCGCTATTGGGATCTGACATGTCAGCTGGCGAACTCTGGCGGCCAGATGGATGAAGTTTTTATTTCCAACGTCAACAGATGCAATTGCATGTCAAGTTTTTGATTTCTCACAAATAAGGTCGCAAAAGGTGTATAATGAAAAGTGTTAATTTTACAACACGTAGAATCAGCAAGTCTAGAGAGTGTTGTGGCGTGAAAAATTGTAATTCTATAATAAACAAATGCAAGTATTAGCTTTCATCGGTTTCCGAAGCCAAACAAATATTTTTATTGAGACAAAATCATTTTGAGGAAAAGGAAAAGATTGGTTTATTGGAATGTATGGAAAATTAATATGAAAAAGAATCATACAACTCCGATGATGACGGTGTGTTCTTTGCATTCTACAAAAGAATCGTTTGAAACTCAGATTAGTTCCCATTATTAATGAAAATTCCAGATGTTGCAGCCAAAACATTTAAAATTGTTGGATCTGTGTTGCCAACATTTATGGAAAATTCATGGAAGATTAAGTGAAATGATGGAGTAACAAATGTTTGTTTATGATGGTTATTAGATTGAAGTTAGTTATAATAAGAATACACACGGAATGAAAAAGTTTTTCTTTGTATATTCATTATTAATACATCTTGTGTTGCATTATGATTTTGATGATGTGTTTTATTATGAAAACCACATCTGATTATATGAAACATTATGTCTTCTCATCGAATCCATGTATATGTAATACTAAATACTTAAATGTTTTTCGTGAAATTCGGAATATATTTCATCCAAAGTTCATTCAGAAATAAAAATTCACAGTTGGAGAAAGAATCATCAATAAAAAGTTTTGAAATATGTTTATTGATAATTGCCCATCATATCTGGCCGATTATAAACTTCCTACATAAAAAAGCTGAAATTAATAGTTTCATATCACTTAAACGAATACAGTTGATTCAGACTAGGTATTTTACAAATCAAATTAAATCAAAATAGATAAACAAAAAGCAGTAAAGTTGACGATACCAGACCTCGAATTCTCTTAATTTTTCCCACATTTTATAATGAATTTAGATCTTTTCAGTCTATCACCTTCTCTGTATTTTCGCTAGAGTAAATTTTCACCTACATATAGCTTCACACTTTCACTCGAAACTAACATTGTTATAGGAAAAACTCTGAAAACTTTCAAATCTCTCATATAACTCGTATGGAAAGTTGGTTTTGAGACGCCATGGTTTGACGTTATCACCTAAGCTCTGCCTACATGTCAGATCCCTATATCTCACTTTTCGTTAACACGAATGCTTCGTCAGCGTAAGCTAACCTAACTTTTTGTCGATAATTAATTTATTTCCGACAGATTAGAATTCAGAATGGCAAGTTATTAACATTTATTTTCAATAAATTTAAATGATCCACAATCTGGTAAAACTCATACCATTTATTTGTTACGTCCGATGAAATTGAACTGACTATCGTTAGTATCATCGTCAATAATTTCCAGTAAATTATTTATTATCATATTTCTTACATGTTGAAATAACTAATGCTCATAACGTCCAAAACGAACGATATTTTCTTGGCGATAGTAGGCCAACATGAATACCAATAATTTGTGCTTATAAGCGTGAGCACTTACAGCGTGTATGCGCCCAACGCGAATGCACCCATAAATATATTAGGTGCTATTGTTAACGGAGCAGATAAGTAATTTATATAAGGGATAAGAGTTACTTAAGTCGTTGAGAGTCGCATGATAAACCAGATCTTGAAGAATATCTTCTAGTTTTTCACCATTCCAGAATATTCGTATTATTATTTATTTTCGGATAAACATGAAATGACTACTATAGTACCAAAATCTAATTTTTCTTACTATGTTCGACATACCTTGGAAATACACTCCACATAAATGTGGCATAAAGAGAACCTAGATTATTATAATTTGAATATTGAACATCATCACCTTTCCTTGAAGTTTATCAAGGTATAACTGAAATATGTATCTACCATTAAGCTAATTGTCAGGTTTAGCAGCTTAACCTGGCAATTAGTATAATTACAAAATTGATCTGTGCACCCACCCATCACATGAAGAATAATTTAACAATTATGTTAATTTGAAGGTTGATCTTGCCATCAAACATTAAAAGATTGCTCTGTTTTTATAGAAGCCATTTTTTAACTTTCATCTTGTTATTGCTAAAAAAGGAAAAAGTAATTCAAAATCAAGCACAAGCAAGTGCTAATTGAAGAAATATATATATATATATATATATATATATATATATATACATATATATATATATATATATATTATATATATTATATAATAATATATATATATATAATATATATATATATATATATATATATATATATATATATATATATAATATATATATATATATATATATATATATATATATATATATGTTCAGAAAGAATTTTCCGCGGTCGGAAGAATTTGAAAAACTTGGTTCACGGAATGAACCGCGTGAAAGATTTGAAAAATCTTTCACGCGGTTCATTCCGTGAACCAAGTTTTTCATATATATATATATATATATATATATTATATATATATATATATATACTATATGTATATATATATACATATACATTATATATATATAGGACATATACATATACATATATATATATATATATATATTCATATACATATATATATATATATATATATAGTATATATATATATATATATATTATATTATATCTTATCTTATATATAAAATTCTCGTGTCACAGTTTTAGTTCCCATACTCCTCCGAAACGGCTTGACCGATTCTCATGAAATTTTGTGAGCATATTGAGTAGGTCTGAGAATCGGCCAACATCAATTTTTCATCCCCCTAAATGTTAAGGGTAGTCCACCCCTAAATTTTTATTTTATTTTTTCGACAAAATTTTTTGTTTTTATTTTTTTATGATACAGCATACAAAAATACATACAATCCTAAATTTTCACTCTTCTACGATCAACCCTTATTTTTTATTTGTTAAACTCCTTCGAAATGACTCGACCGATTCTCATGAAATTTTTTGTGCATATCGGTTAGGTCTGAGAATCCGACAAAATCTATTTTTCATCCCCCTAAATGTTAAGGGTAGTCCACTCCTTATTTTTTTTCTTTATTTTTCTGCCAATATTTTCTGTTCTATTTTTTTATGATACAGCATTCAAAAATATATACAACCCTAAATTTTCACCCCTCTACGATCAACCGCTATTTAGATAGATAAAAATAATTTATATGGCAGAACAACGTTTGCCGGGTCAGATAGATAGATAGATAGATATGTAGATAGATAGATATATAGATAGATAAATAGAAAGATAGATAACTATCTAGATAGATAGATAAAGATACATTAGCAGATAGATGAATATATAGAAAGACAGATAGATAAAAATAATTTTTATGGCAGAACAACGTTTGCCGGGTTAGATAGATATGTAGATAGATAAATAGTTAGATAGGTAGATATACATCGGCAGATAGATGAATAGATAGAAAGATAGATAGATAAAAATAATTTATATGGCAGAACAACGTTTTCCGGGTCAGCTAGTATATATATATATATATATATATATATATATATATATAATATATATATATATATATATAAAATAATTAACTGAGTTCATTATTTCTACTCTAATTATTATGTTTGAGTAAAATATAAATTAAAAGGAACTTGAATTTCCAGTTGAAGTCTCTCCAAGTTTTGAAGTTATTCTTTCAATATCTGTATAATTTTTACAAACTTCAATTAAAAGCTTTGTTTGTTTCTTGAGAATATATGGCAGTTCTGCATTATTTTATCTTCGTTTTCTTCTATCTGATCGACATTCAAATTTTGTGGGAATACACCCTAGTTTTATTTCGACATTAGACACCGATTCCATCAGAGGGTAACTCAAACTAGGCTAAGAACCATTTTAGGTTCTTCAAAAAAGCTAATAGTGACATCAAAATGATTTTCACAAAAAATATTGAAGAACATAGACATATAGCTGTTGGATCTCTTCGAGTAAAATTAAGATACTTATTGCCCTTTCATGAGTGGACAGGGGCGTAGCTACCGCCGTATCAGCCGTATCAATGATACGGGGCCCCCCGGTCTACAGGGGCCCCTAATTCCCCCGTTTAAGTCATTCCCTTAAACGGCGGAATCTCGCATTAACCGTTGTACAATGACAAACCACGGAGAGCAATTATATTCACGCGTTTTATGTCATCCCGGTTCAAAGTTTGAACCGGGATGTAATAATAATAACGTTTAACGTTATTATTATTACATTGTAATACAATTCAATCTTGTTCTTCTGATTATTTGTTGGTTACTAAGTTTGATTTGTCAAAATAATGAGTGAAAAGAAAACAGATTATCCCAGTGGAGCTATAAAAAGAAAATGTAAACAGAAAAGGGAGGAGGTTATGAAAAAAATGCCCAAAATTTCTTCATTTTTTCAGCAATCAGTTTCTGTGAGTGATATAGATTGCAATGATAAGTACTACTTATTTATCTACCACTAGCGAAGGGTGAATTTGGTTTTTTGACATAAGACATCTCAGTTAATCTTTATGAACAACTAATTGCTCTGAAAACATGATTAAAATCTTAAATTCAAAAAATTAATTCCATTAAGGAACTCATGGAATTATTGCTGATAAAATTCAATAGTCTTGCATCCAGTTTCCCGGAGGTAATAATAGCATGCTTTCTATTCTTGACCTTACCAGTTACAACCGCAACAGCCGAAAGAAGTTTTTCGATGAAAAATTACCTCCGATGGAAAAAGAACAGCTATCAAACTTGTCACTATTGTCTATAGAGGCAGAAATGTTAGAAAAACTGAAATCGTCTTCAGTTATAGATGATTTAATAAATCAATTTTCCGAAAAAAAAAGCAAGAAAAGTGTATATTTAGTTTGAATTGTTTCCTAGCCCAATTTCTAGAAGGAATTGATAACTTATGATTAATAAACATTTATTTTAATTTAACGTAAGCATTTTTTTTATTTTTTATGGGAAATCCTTAATTTGGGAACCTGCAACTAATTTTGATACAGGGCCCCTCCAAGGCACGCTACGCCACTGAGTGGAACGTAAAGGAGTTTTTAATGGTAGGTATATGATTCCACTGAGGGATCGCACATAACTTATCTATACACTTTGGAATTCATATTAATCTAGCAAAATAACTGAATTGTTTTGCTGGAACCTGGTTCTTACTGATGACATACAATGAAGTGACGTCCGAAGCAGACGTCATGGCATAGTCTTCATTTTAAATTTCAAATTAATTCGTCAATATTTTTCTATGATTACTGACCTAAAATTGAAACAGTATTAGAGCCCTTTCAGACTTGGATACTGTATCCGAGATACGCGTATCCCAGATACAGAAAATACATGCGTTTATATGTACGTTATCACACTGCATTCAGCACAGCATACCGTATCGCGATACTAAATTTCTGAATCTCGCTCATTCAGCCGCCGGCGACAGTATCCGAATCCGGGATACCGAATTTTCATTGTGGCTTATGGACCTGTTCAGACTTGCATACTTTTGCGATTCAAAAAGCACAATAGCATAGGTGTACAATATTTTTATTATTTATTAGTAGAAGTGAAGTGGAATAGAACGGTTTTTCGATTGTACCATGGAGAATAAAGTTTTTGATAACGAGAAATTTATAAGTTTGGTAAAACCGAATTCTTGTATATGGGATACAAGTAATGAAAATCATTTCGACAGAAATATAAAACAAAAATGTTGGGTGGAAATTACCAAACAGATGTGTGAAAGTTTTGAAGAAATGACAATTGTTCAACAAAATGAATATGGTAGGTATATTTATAAAAGTAATTATACAGTGCATTCAAAAAGGAATGCATAAATTCATTAGCTAAATAAATCAAATTATTATATTATTAAAAATTCTGAAACAAGACGATTATTCGTCTAAAGCTTACTGTATTTTTACAATAATCATCTCAAAGATGGATAACAAAAATTAAATGAAATATTTCAATAATATTGTTTATTAGCGATTGAATAATGAGTTTTATTCGTTAATATTTATCATTTGCTTTTAAGTTTTTACACGGATTGCAGTGAAAACCCTTTAGATAAGCGAATTGATGTTTAATTTGTATTAATCAGTGCACTACTATCTAGTAACTGTTCGCAAACTATCAAGTAAATTGTAAGTTACGGAAATAAATTATACATGGTACACTGTAGTTAGGTCCCAGAAATATAATATACCACAGCATAGCGCACTCTTCAATGTCCATTTCATAAAAAGCACCGTACAGCACTGATATTGTACTGATAAAATTTATTTACAAAACTATATTCTAACAAAAGTATCTTGACTGTATCTGGCCTAAATTCTGTATCTCGCATACAGTATCTCGGATACAGTATCCTAGTCTGAAAGGGCTCTTATGGTAATGCATCTTGTACGTCCTCCCCAATGACGACTCACAATTTCTACTTTCATCCAGTAACCGAAATTGTGGTTGTAGATGCTATTGGTGCTCTGGGGAATAAAAAGGGTTCCGGTGTAGATTTTTTGTCTTCTAAGATGTTAAAAGCTGCTAGAGCCCATATTGCTGAGCATTTAGCTCATATTACTAATGTATCCATCTCATCTGGTAGATTTCCCTCATCCTCGAAATCTTCCATTGTAATTCCCGTATTAAAAAAAGATATTCATGATATATTGAACTATCGACCCCAATGGTTACTCAACGGCAACGGCGGCCATCTCGTTTGTAGATTATGGACATTCGACGTTCTAGCCTTTGATTTTATGATAAGCAAATATTACAATCTCGGATTCAGAGCCGTGTTTCTTGATTGGCTTCATAGCTTTGTCTCAGGTAGGACTATGATTGATAAGGTTCATGACGCATTATCTGGAGCATTTAATATAAGTTCAGGTGTACTCCAGGGATCCTTGATCCCCTCCTATTTATTATCTTTGTAAATAATCTTGCAGATCACTTTCGTGGAAGTAGAGTGACGTTATTCGCAGATGATACTTCATTGGCTGTGTCTGCTGATAGTTAGGAGAAACTCTCTTTGGTGTGTGTGGTAGTCTGGCGCTGTGCTTTACAGACTGGTGTCGTAAAAATGCTTTGATTGCAAATATTAAGAAAACCGACTGTTTATTTTTTAGCATCAAAAACTTGAGTCGGACATTGACTGTTCAGTTTGGTAGCACTGCAATTACCTCTTAGGAGCACGTTCAATTCCTAGGGGTACACATTGATCGAAATCTGAGATGGTGTCATCATATTCATGCGTTATGCAAGAAATTAAGTTAAGTTTACTACGCTATAAATCAAATAAAGCAATCTGTTCCCTTGGCAACGGTTTTAAATGTTTACTATGCCTTATGTTGCAGCCACTTATCTTACAATATACTGCTCTAGGTCCTCTCCACTGATATAAGTCGGATATTTGTGGCGCAGAAACGTATTTTGCGTATGATGTTTGGTCTTGACCTTCGTTCTTCCTGTAGGCCGTTGTTCGCGTCATATGGGATACCGACTATTCTTTGTATATATACATATATTCAAGAGTTTATTATACGTAAAGGAAAACCATAGCAACTTGGTGTAATTGCCCAGTTTTCATGAATATAACTCGGGAAGAAATCCCGAGATGTTGCTACTTCCTACTCACAGAACTTCCAAATATGAATCCTTACCAACATATAAAGGTATTAAACTCTTCAATCATTTGTTATGAAATGCTCACCGAAAATTAACTTGAGAAAGAAATGTTGCTACTCTGTAGATAAATATTTCAACGATTGTAATTTCTGATTATCTTGTAAGTTGATATATCCTATACATTTTGTTTTATATGTCTAAAAGGATTAATAATGATTATTATCATTATTACAAGATCTTCATCTTCTGTAAAAATAATGTAATTTATGAATATAGTAGTCACTTCGGAATATAATAGCAACGTGTTTCAAAATCACTCATGCGTCTATTAGCTAGGGAAAGAATATCATGTCAATAATTTAAAAAATATATATAATAACAATCTTTATTCAATTTGAATCATATTACCTAATACAATAAGTATGGAAAAATCAGTTGGTAATTCAAAAACTCTTTGAAATCATCTATTGTCCATTCTATTGCAACCCTTCGATATTCTCGAATAACATTTTAGATGCCCAAAACAGCATTCTTTCCTTGTGAAATCCATTTTGCATGGTTTCCCTTATACAGTCCTTAGACGCTGATCCCGTTATATTCAGAAGATACAAATTTTCGTTTCTCATATTATCTAGCCCTGAAAAACACAAACTGTGCCAATAGTTTTCTAGAGATGACCTTTGAGGGCTCCTGAAAATATCATGAATAAATTTTGCTAAATAAATCCAAAGTATAGCTAAGGAAAGTGGAGGAATACCGCGCACATAAGGAAAATTCTTAATAGTTCCTCAACCGCTTCTATGAAAGATATAAAATTGGTCTAACTACTTTAAATATTTAATTATAAAAAAATTCTCGTGCTCTTATTTAAGTTTCTGACTTTTGATTTTCTGAAATTTTTGAACTTATTACTTTGCGCATTCATGCGGTTTTCCCCCTTGGGGTAAAATTCGCGTATAAAATAAATATGAAAACTATAACGAAATACTTTATTCAAACAAAAAATTACAATGATTAGTTAAGTTTCATTATATTTATTGAAATAAATCAGAAAATATTTGACAAGTAAGAACATTCAAACTGCTACATTCTCTTATCATTTTTGGATTCAGATTTTTTGTGAAAAAAATTTTCTGGGTTATTCCTGGTGTGCCTATATGCCACAAAATATGCATCGAAATCATATCTCCTCATTACGATCAAACTTTTTTAATTTTTAAAATTGTGTTTAATTTTATTTTTTACTGCAAAATTGTATGCCATTTTTCTCAGACCAAAGGGGTCAACCCAAAAAATAAATTTGCTAATGTTATCAAATGATTTACTAAATCTTGTTCTTGTTGCCTCGAAGTGTCTATTCTGGAATGATGAAGATATAAAGCTACAGTTTCAATGGAGGAACATTAAGGAACATTTTGTTGCTGAATATTTCTCCTTGTTGCCAAGAGTAGAAACTTATGGCAACATACGTAAACTTCTTGTTTACACTGAAGCAACTAAAATTGACAATAGTTGCATATTATTCAGTAGAAACAATCAACATAGCTAGCCATAGAAAAGAAATCGTGCTCATCGGGGACCTCAATGCAAGGGTTGGCAGCAAGAGGGACGATTCTATCGTAGGTAGGTTTGGAGAAAACATCACCAATGACAACGGATCTCGCCTTATAGATATATGTGAAACACATGATTTAAAGTTATTAAATGGATTTTTCCAGCACCGAGACATCCATAAATATGCTTGGACACAAGCAGCAAGACAACTTAAATCTTTAATAGATTATGTCGTAATTAAACAGCAGACAGAAATAAAACCAAAAGATGTACGAGTATGTAGGGGTGCAGAGTGTGGGAGTGATCATTTCCTGGTTAAATCTCAGCTGCTCATTAAATATAGAGACCAACAAAAAAATATCCACGATAGCGACGACGGAGTGCAAAAAAACAATACAAATTAGACCTGCTTAAGGATGAGTCCATAAGGTTTCTCTACAAGCTGCGTTTGGCGACCAAAATATCAAATCTCACAGAAGATACAGCAGAAACCATGTATAATAATTTGAAAACATCAATACATGAAGCAGCCTTTGAATCATTAGGGGAAGTCGAAGCAGAAAATAGACAGCAGGACTTCTGGTGGAATACTGAAATAGAAAGTCTGGTGCAAGAAAAACAAAAGTACTATGAAACATGGCTATCCACCCAGGATAATGAAGTTCGGAAGCCATACGTCAGAAAAAACCGAGAAGTAAAAAAAATGGTAAAAAAGGCTAAAAACGTGGCGTGGGAGAGAAAGTGCACGGAAATTGAAAACCATATTGGAGGAACAAAATCGAAAATGGCTTGGGTGACTATAAAAAGTTTAAGAAAAGAAAATAATAGTCGACTCAATTTAGAAATCATTAAGATTACGGAATGGGAAAAATACTATCAGGAGATGTTGACAGAGACAAGAGAAGAATATATTAGGCAACAAGAAACTGAAACAAACATTGAAGAAAACGTACAAGAACTAACAGAGGAAATAAAAAAATCACTTAAAAATATGAAGAATGGAAAAGCCCCAGGTCCCGGAGGCATTCCAGTGGAATTACTCAAAAATGCCCCAGATACAGTATTTAACATACTAAAGACCATCTTCAACAAATGGTTGTTAAATCTGGAAGATCCACCAAATGAGTGGCAAATGGCATTTCTCACATCAATACACAAAAAGGGGTCAAAAACAGAATGTAAAAACTACAAAGGTATTAGTGTTACTGCTACCATTGGAAAGCTGTACGGACGACTAATCAAAGAACGACTAACTGGGGTAGAAATAGGTGAAGAACAAAGTGGGTTCACGGCTGGACGATCTTGTGTCGACAACATATTTACCATTAAGCAGACTATAGAAAAAAGAAGAGTACGGAACCAAGAAACACATCTTATATTTATTGACCTAGAAAAAGCATATGACACGGTTCCCCTCAAAAAACTTTACGAGGTTCTAGACAACAGTAACATACATGGAAAATATGTTGCCGCCATAAAATCGTTGTACAAGGGGTTAGAGACGAGAATAAAAGTTGGCAGGAGGCTATCTAAAGTTTTGAAACCGACAAAAGGTCTCAGGCAAGGTTGTTGCTTATCGCCAACCCTCCTTAAAATTTATGTCAACGAAATACTTAAGACATGGCAAAACAAATGTGCCTGGCATGGGACTGGATATAAATGGAAGTTTCCTGCATACTTTTCGCAGATGATCAAATCGTAATAGCTAACGACACATACGATATAGAGAGAGAGAGAGAGCTTTATTTGAGTTTTAATTACATAATTAAGTACTCACGTCAAATTATTTACTTAAAATAAAATACAAAAATATCACAATCGTGTTAAAAATTACATTAGTTTTAAAACATACAATAAAATACACTAAAAATTTAAGAACTCACTTAATGAGTACGGCTCAATATCACATAAATATTTAAATAAATTTCCCTTAAATTGATTTATCCTGCAGGACTTGAACCCATCTGGAATTTTGTTATAAAACATTATAGACGCATAATGCGGCCCTATTTCAGTGAGAGCTTTTTTGTGGGCGGGTATCTCCAATTTTATGTCACCATATCGGGTGGGGTATTTATGATTAAAGTTTAATTTTTTTAATTTATCTTCATTTTTATATACAAACAAGACACATTCATAAATGTATATGCCATAAACAGTTAGTAGTTTATTGCCCTTTAAAACACCTTTGCAAGTTGTCATGAAATCGATCTTGAACATTGTCCTTATTATGCGTTTTTGCATTATAAATACTCTCTGCAGCCGTGAGCTTCCACCCCTCGCTACAATACCGTATTTCAAATTTGAGTATACGTTTCCATAGTACGCGGTAAGAAGTGTTTCAGAATCAGCACTACGACTCAGCACCCTAATTCCGTAGCATATCCTGGACAGTTTACTACAAACAAGATCTATATGGGAAAAAAAGTTTAAAGAACCATCCAATTGAATTCCTAGCATTTTTGTTTTGTCCGTAAAGGATACGTTTACTTCATTTAAAGAAACCCGCTCTGGTCCTGTAAAATGGTTACGTACTGACCCAAACAAAATTAAATTTGTCTTCTCCACGTTCAAGACTAACTGATTATCAACTAACCACCCCTGCACGTTGGAAAAAACAAATTGAACAATCCGTATGATATCCTCCATTGAGTTCACCTCCTTGCAAGAAATTTTAACATTTGCGTCGTCTGCAAAGCTACTATAGTTTCATCTTCTGAGTTATCAAATACATTCAAAAAGTCGTTAAAAAAAATTATAAATAGAAGGGGTGCTAATATGCTCCCTTGTGGTAAGCCTGTTGCGATATTTTGCTCTTTGGAAGATATTTTTTCATTTTCAGATTTTATTATCACTTTTTGCTTTCGGTTTGACAAGTATGATTTTATTAGTTTTAATGCATCACCCCGTATTCCATATTTATTCAACTTTTCAATTAGAAGTGAATGATTGACACAGTCGAAAGCTTTCCTTAAATCGAGGAATTTTTTTCAATATCTAACATTAGTTCGTTTATAAATTCAAAGAGAGCCGTCCCCGTGCTTTTCCCCTTTATGAAACCATGCTGACTCTTGTTAAACATATCAAATTTTTCAAAGAAACTTATTACTCTAGTAGCTATTACTGTTTCAAAAATTTTTGAAAAAGATGATAAAAGACTGATCGGTCTATAATTCGTAAGTTCATTGTGGTTACCTTTTTTGTAAATAGGAATAACATTTGCTACTTTTAGTTGATCCGGAAAGATACCTTGGTCGAAACTGAAATTTATTAAACGACATAGAACCGGGGTTATGCTGGGTAAAGCGTTTTTAAGAATGAAAAGTGGAATTTGATCTTCACCAGAGCTACGTTTATTTTTAAATTTTTTGCCTACCTTAATTAATTCTGTCTCAGATATAGGAGGAAAAAAAATTGAATTTAAATTATTTTCTATGTAATTATTGGGATTTTTTGTATTATCAATATTTCCTATTAAATTTTTTGCTGCTTGAATATGGTAATCATTGAAGTTATCTGCTAATAGCTTTTTATCCCTTGTATATGTTGGCAATTGCTGAGACGTAGTTGATGTCTCTTTTCCTAAGCTTGTTAAACTATTGATGATATTCCAGGTGGCCTTAGATTTGTTATCGCTTAAATTTATTTTATTTTGAAAATATTTATTTTTAGTACTTCTTATTAATTTATTATATGTTTTTTTACATTCTCTGAGCATGTTATTATAGTTTTTATTTTTTAATGAAAGCATATGGAGTAAGATCACCTTATCCTTAAGTTCTTTAATCTCTGGGGTAATCCACATTTTTTTCTTACGTATGGATATTTTGAGCTTTCGCAAAGGAAAGTGTTTCTCAAATAATATGGTAAATGTACTAATAAATTCATTCCACTTACAGTTTACATCACCCTGATCATAAACACTTTGCCAGGATACCTGTTTCAGGTCAGCGTGAAAAGCCGCCGTGCTTTCTTCCGAAAAACTTCTTTTATATATAAAATTTGTATTGTTCTTTGTAGTTTTAGGACAGTTAAAACTTATCAATTGGGCTCTGTGATCAGATACATTTGAAATCAATACCCCAGCCGTATGGTTTATGTTTTGATCCACTATAATATTGTCTATGCAAGATTTAGTATTGTGGGTGACTCGCGTATAATTGTTTATTGTTGCCACTGCATTAAGTGAGTTTAATAAGTCAAGAAAATTTGTTTTTTCTATAGACTCTGATTTTAAACAAATATTAAAGTCACCTGCAATTAGATACATTTTTTCTGATTTTAGAATAATTGACATTAACTTGTTTATTTTTGAAAAGAATATTTTCAAGTTTTTATTTGTGGCGCGACTCGGGCGATAAATTGATACTACAATAATACTAGTCATATTGACGGTAAATTCGGCCGCGGCACATTCAAACATATATGGTACGGAGAGGGCTTCGATGTCCTCTCTCGGTCGTCCTGGTATGCCTCGTCGTCCATAGACTGCGGATCCCCCGTGCTGGCCGGCTAAACGGCAGAAACTTGAGATTAAATCGAAATCGTTTAGCTTGTTTGATTCTAATTGATCCTTATCTGGCCAATGTTCAGTTAGACACAGAAAGGAGCAATAATTTTCATTAAGAAATATCTCTAATTCGTCAATAGTACTTGTGAGACATTGAATATTTTGATGTATTAATTTAATTTGCTGAGCTGGGTAGATTCGATTATTTCTATTGTTGTGGGGGGCATTTTTTTTCTAGGTAATCATTTAAATCATTTACAGTTGTATTTGAGCTGGCACGCCCGATATAAAGCCAGGCCTTTTTTTCAGCCGCTTGTAATTTACATGTAGCATTCTCATTTGATGTCTTTGCTGTCCCTATAACAACGTCTGATTTGGAGGATCCTGGATTTGAAAAGGGAACATTCCGCTTATTTTCATTGGATCGAGTATAGTTGTGATTATTTTTATTCTTTGTGTGTGAAACCTCGTTTTTAGATCTGTCGTTGTTTTTGTGAAATTTGCTTCGAGAATTTAATGTTTTTTGTATATCCTGGTTTCCAGATGTTTGTTCGATGACTGTATCCGTGGAACTATTTAATTCACTTTCATCGTCACTGTTTAGCATTATATTACTATAACTGGCAATTTTTTTGGATTGACTGTTTGTTATTAGATTAACTAATTGTAAATTAGAATGTTTTAGATCAGTTACTGAGCTGTTTAGATCGCACACTTGTTTTTTTTAAAAATTAATTTCGTTCACTAGCATTTGAGTTTGGTCACTTATTATATTATTTATAACATCTGCTAATAAATCCATATTTATTAGATTATTGCCACTTGCACTACTTGTTGTGTTGTCTTTTACAGTTGATCTAGTATTTTTCATTTTGATACACGTGTTTTATTTCATTAGATTGCGAAATGATATTGAGCACTGAAAACACGTCCACCTCATGTGACGGTCAAACTAATACTGATGATATATGATATAGAATACATGATGCGAATAATATTTGAAACCTACAAAGATGCAGGCCTTAAGATAAACTTCTCGAAAACTGAGTATCTCTCAATTAATTCCCCCCAGCTTGATCTAGAAATAGAGGAAAATGTAATTCAATCTTGTCAAGACTACACCTATTTAGGAGTGAAAATAACAAAAGAAGGATCCAGCAAAAAAGAAATAACCCATCGCATTAATCAGGAAAAACAAGCAATAAATAAACTAAACTCTCTTCTGTGGTCCAGCAATATCCAAAAACAAACAAAAAAAAAAGAATATATGAAACTGTTGTAGAAAGTATACTATTATACGGATCAGAGACATGGGAGGTAACAAAAAGAGACAGTCAAAGGTTAGAAACGGCCGAAATGGACTTCTTACGAAGGAGCTGTAGAGTGTCAAGGTTGCAAAGAATCACGAACAATGAAATAAGACGAAGAATGGCAGCAGAAACACCTATAACGGAGGAATTTGAGAGACGACGACTGAAATGGTATGGACACGTAAGACGCATGGAAGATGATCGATGGCCCAAAAGGATACTACAATGGCAACCACAATTCCGGCGAAAGCGCGGAAGACCACCAGAAGAGTGATTAAAACAAACAAGAAAGGACATGGAGAGGAGGGGATTAGAAGAGGAAGATGGGCAGGATAGGGAGGCATGGAAAAGAGGATGCGAGAGACGGCCAACAATGCTGTAAAAAAACTCGCTTATATATATATATATATATATATATATATATATATATATATATATATATATATATATATATATATATATATATATATATATATATATATATATATATATATATATATAAAACAATCAACATTTGTTGCCGAAACATTAAAAATTTTTAGGAAACATTTAGGAACATTTACGGAAACAAGCAACAGCAACGATTTTTTTCACAAATGTTTCCTATTTTCTTTTGAAGTTTACCGCTCAATATTTGTTGCCGAAAAATAAAGAAATTTAAGGAACATTTTGGAACATTTACGTAAACACGGAATAGTAAAAAAATGTTGATCCGGTGGAATCGTAGCTTGTAGGGTGATAAGTAGAAACAGTCAACATTTGTTGCCGAAACATAAAGAAATTTTTAGGAAACATTTAGGAACATTTACGGAACAAGAAATAATCGCTAATTTAGAAAAATCAAACTGTCATTTACTTCGAAAATACGTTCAAATGGGAACAAAGTTACTGCAGATCTAACACAAATAAAAAAATACCTAAAAAACTAACAAGATTTACTTCCATTACTTATTTCATGTGGAACAAAGTTATAGCAAAAGGCATCTGAAGATAAGAATGCAGCGCCAATGTGGCCAGTCGTAGAACTATAAATATTGACATTGGAATATTTATGTTGTATTTATTGTGTTTTATTTGTGTTTTTGAAATATAATTTTACCATAAATATAAAGACTTTTCAGGCTTCTTTAGTGAACAAATGTGTTACTGTGTATGTATTCTCATTGCTATTGAGGCGGTAGGTGATTATCATCATTTGTTTTGTAGCCAAATTGAGAGAAATCTTAGGTTAGATCATGAGATGAATATCTTAATTTTTTGATTGACTCGTTCAATATGTACTCTAGCAGCTGCTATTTTGGCATTCAACAATGCTTCTTCTGTAGTCAACTGTTTTTTGTCTTTCAAAAATGGTGGTCTGATCAACTTTATTTTAAACTGTTGACAAATATCATCTATCAAGAAACCTTTGTCCACCATAATAGCATCCTGTGAGCTTTCTAACTTTAAAATTAAGTCACTTTGTTGGAAAATCGTTTCATCAGATGCTCTTCTCCTATATGGTTCACTAATATAAGTAATTAAACCTCCAGGAGAAACACCTGTCATGAATTTCACTGTGTTATTAGATTTATACTGATAGTGAAACCTGATCCTGCAGCAAAGGCACTTTGGTTTCTGTATAAAAATTTCTGTACAGTCTAAGATGATTCGAGTATTTTGAAAACTTTCAAAACATTTTGGCATGTTTTTCTGTATTTCAGAATATTCTGGGAATCTTATGACACAACTAAGAACAAAGAACTCTACTCATAAATATATTTTTGGCATAATTCTTGTGAAATGCCAAATAAAAGAGATAATGTCACATATGTAAGGTCACATTTCAATTTTGTCAATACTAAAACAATACGCTGTTTGATTGTTAATCTATGTGACCGTTGATCACTGTAAACAGATTGTACTACTTTTACTATTGTATCTAATAATTTTATATTATTGAGACCAGTGAAACTGTTTAGAGCACTATCTGTAGTTATAAGATCACACAAAGTAGAGACTTTAGGAGTATACCTTTTTCCCTTCTACACAAACACGATATTTATCACCAGCTGGAGGAAGAGCATGGAAATTCACAATTGAACATTTCTTTTCCCAGGAAGAATACTGAGGAACTGAACAATAACGATTCGAACGACTCATAGCTTTCAAAATGATTGCAAATAATAAATATTTGTAAAAAATTACACAAAAACAAACACAAAACAAAGGAGAACGTAAGAACTATGTCAAGATTTTTAGTTATTCTGATTGTCACCAGGCGGCGTAACGCTTATTTTGATTCGCCTAAAGTACGCTAAACAAACAAAAGCCGACTGCCAACACGTAGTTGAAATGAGCACTATCTTCAATAATGCAGCGTCGTTAAGGTGTCGAACACTAGAGGGCTACACTGCCAAAGTCATTACAGAGCCCTAGCACAGATGCGCGATATTGCCCGGTGCGCGGTATTCCCCGCAGCAAAGCTGCTCTGAAATTCAAAGATATTTGGAATATGCTAAATTGAATATAATTAATCTCACCCATAAATAACAAAATTTGTCCATCTATCTAAAATTATTTCACTCATTGTTCTATCTGTGCCACTTTCGATTTCAGGAAATAGACTAGGAGAATTTAAGATATACAATAATTCATCACAATGGGAGGCACCTATAACAAGATTTGATAGATTATGCTATTCTCGCAAAAATGTTTTATTTACCCCAGTTGAAAGGAACAGTTTCGTTAGTTGCAGCCCATAGAGACTCATATGAATTTTTTCCTTGGTACTCAAAATTATACACCCATATAGGTGTATGTCCGAGAGCTGCATGTAACATTATTGATTGGTAACTGGCATAATTGAAAGAACGATCACTCCAAATCTGTAAAATTTTAAAAAACGCGTGAGCAGCAGATCTCCTTCACTTTGGTTGTATTTTCCCATCAATTTTATTCTTTTTACACACATATTATTAACCATAACTAACTTTTCACAGGTTGAAATAAAATATATTGAGTAAACGCGTTTCGTCATAACATTGACTTCATCACGTACTAAGTAATGGTATTACCAAACAATCTATTTATACGAAAAAATTGAACATTAAAAAGGGGTTTTTATAGAAACTAAATAACAATAATAGCCCGGTCAATTTAGACATAAAAATAGTGGTCAAATAACAAAAATTCCCAGAGAGCCAAATATTAGTGGATAGCTGGGGTTCATCATTACAAATAAAGTTTCAAAAGTCTCTATCGATCCTATGTGTGCTAAAAAAGTTATTCGGGGTCAAAGGTCAAAATTTTAGGTTTTTTGGATTTTTCTCGAAAACAGTAATTTTCATCAGAAAAAGACCAAAGTTGTAGATCTTAAAATTCTCTACAAAAATGGTCCTTACAATCTTTTTCCCAAGAGTTACCATTCCTGAGATATCGCGATTCTAAGAGTCACATTATACATGATATGCACATATAAGCCACGTATATACATAATCAGGCACTTAAGACAAGTATAAATACATATTTGTGTCACTTTTATATATATATATATATTACACTATTCTGGAAACAGTTATTCGAAAGATAGTCAGTCCCTAACTACTTACTGCTTGGTATATGGATAAAATTATTCATTTTCTGGAACCTGGAAGGACCCAACAGCGAACTGAAATATATTCTTCAAAAAGTTTATCTGATTCCCCCAAATGACAAAACTATATTTTATTTCTACATGCGATAACCGGCTGTGACACTTCGTTAGCAATGTACAGAAGGGACAAAACGTCAGTATTAAAATTATTCGACTGACTGCGCTAAAGTATTTACAAAAATTGATTCCACACCTCAAACAATAATTACGGAGGGAATTCGCTTTCTTCTTGCGGTTTATGGAGCTCCAAAAAAAATTACTTCCATTGATAAATACCGATACTTAACTTTTGTAAAAAATACGCGAAACAAGAAACAAGTACAACTATCATCCTTCAACATCGGCATCTGCTATTCAACACTTGTATCGAGTATACTATCAAGTTCAAACATGGCTAGGCAATCAACTGAACCCAGAAGACTGGGTTGGAAATTGATAGATAATACTCTTGAACCGATTCAAACTTTACTCCCATCTGCTCCAGAAAAACTCCTCAACACTATTTTTTGCAATTGCAAAAAAGGTTGTAGTGACAAATGTGGCTGTAAAGAAGTCGAGTTGCTGTGTTCTCCAGCGTGTACCAATTGCCAAGTTCAGACTTGCTCAAATATCCAGTTGAGTACAATAGAGGAAGATTCCTTTGATTTTAATGAAGATACCAATGACTCAGCCTTATTCGAACAATTTATGAACATCCAGCAATAGGAAGAAGAAATCGAAGAAGACATTACTGTTGAAGTAGACTTTCAAGAGTATGAATCTGATTAAAATACCTATCTAAAGAAATAAAAACAATAATCAATAGCAATATCAATAATCGGTATCAATAATAAGGTAATATCTAGAACTTGAAGGGTATTGTTCTCTTAAATTATCCTAAAAATGACAATTAGTGGAGTAGGTCCACAGGGGAAAACACGGTAAAAAAATGCGCCGAGTACACCACCTCACAGGTGGCGTGGAAATTGTGCATATCATGTATAATGGGACTCTTAAATAGCGATATCTGAGGAATGGTAACTCTTAGAAAAAAATCATGAACACCATTTTTTGTAGATAATTCTAAGGTTTTAAGTCTTTTTTTGATAACACCGTTCTCGACAAAATCCAAAAAACCTCAAATTTTGACCTTTGACCCCGAATAACTTTTTTAGCACACATAGGATCGATGGGGACTTTTGAAACTTTTTTATGGTAAACTCCAGCTCTCCACCAATATCTGGCCCTCTGGGAATTTTTGTTATTTCAAATGTCTATATTGACCAGGCTATAAGCAATTCATTCAGAGTTATTGGTAGGTATATTGAAAAGATTAAGGAAAGGAGAATGGTTTACTTCGATCTGGTCGTTAACTAGGTTTCCGGAATTTTTATATTAATTGCTGTAAAGGGATTCCCAACAGTTGGTTTTGTGGAGACGATTTTCGAACTGTAATATATTATAATTGTGATTAAAGTTATGGTTTTCTTGAATAATGTAGCACGCATAATTAGAGTCAGTTTTCTGCTTGATATACATAGCTACGTTGGTGTTCGAGTATTCGAGTTTTGAAATTTCTAATTGTACGTCCTATATAGAATTTTTCACAATCGTTACTATAAACACCAGTACGTTCATCTCAATGAATTTTTGATTTTTTTTAAATCAATTTTCCAATGCTGTTGTTGATTTTATATGAAACTTTGGAATTTTGTTCATGAAGAAACAATTTCAGGTTTTCGGAATGTTTGTCCAAGTATGTTAAACTTGTGAAATTGCCATTTTGTGTTTTTTCTTACGAATTAGACTGTCAATCATATTGGGTGAATAACCATTATTTATTTCCATTTGTTTAATTGAAGCCAATTCCTCAATATATTTTATCTCAACCTGTGAAAAGTAAGTTTAATTTCTTTATAAAGTTATGAATATGAGCTTTCACCAAGTGAATGCTAATTCAATTCAATATTATTAACCTCCTGAGTCAAGATGGAAGGGCATTGGAGGCGAGCAAAACCTTAAAACCCATGAAAAAAACATTGAATCTTTTCTCTAAAATGGTAGTGGTTAGTGAAAATAATTGAAACTCTGAAAGCTATACTTTGATAACATCAACACAATGACAAGGATGCAATAGTCTGCTAGGTGCTGCAGTGGAAACCAGGAGGTAGGAGAAGGCGAGGAAGACTCAGATCTAAGTGGCTGAAGGAAGTGGAGGAAGATTTAAGAACGACAGGGGTCGCTGGATGGAAGGAAAAAGCTAAGGACAGGGCTCTATGGAGGAAAATAAGCGAGAAACTATAGGAATTATGGGGATTGATCCAACCCAGGAAGCGGATCTAGAAAGCATTTATGCGGCGCAACCCCACATGGGGTGTTTAGCCATTGTTTATTTATTATATATATATATATATATATATATATAATATTATATATAAATACAATATATATATATATATATATATATATATATATATATATATATATATATATATATATATATATATATATATATATATATATATATATATATATATATATATATATATATATATATATATATATATATATCGCCCCCTTAGTGCAACAACTAGATAACTCCAATTTTATGCATTTTGAGTTATCCAGTTGAAGCTGACCTATTTTCTGTGCTCTTTTCAATGCAACATCTAGATATCTAGTACGAGCAACCAAACTCGTTTAAATAGTGACCAGAAATAGATAACTCCGAAAATACACATTCTATAACAAGACATCTTGAGCTATCTAGTTGTAGCACTGGCATTATTGAGGTACTCGCCGGCAACTTCTTGGTCTCTATGAGATAACTAGTTGTGTGCTTGAAACAACAGGTGGATTTTTATGCTACTGAATTGGTTTTAGAGTTTTTTCAAACGGTGTTAATGCAAAAATCATGTCAAGGGGTAAGAAGATTTTGGAAATTCTGCGTAGTCAATCACAAAATTTTGTATATTTGTATCAAAGTCAACTACCTCTTAAAAAAGAAAAATACGACGACCTAATGTCTCTTTTCAAAAGGAAACCTCCGGCACTCCCTAGCTTGTATGAAGCATTTGATCAGAGTCTCCCATTCCAAAGAGACCCAAGTAAAAGGCTTCATAACACAGAATCTTCCGAAAGTGATGTCACTGATATTGATATTTAGGTCGTGTTAAGTGTTGAAATATTTTGTGTTTTAGTTGAACCATTCTTGTTAATTTTTCATTCCTAATAAGGTTGAATTTAATGAGTGATTTGCTTTTAATTGCTAGTGGTTATAAATAGATAATTTTACTTTTTTTGACTAGATTTTCAGCAACAACTAGATATCTCAAGTTTTTGATCAAATTCTGCAAATATATAAAACCTGATTGTCTATAAAATTCACTATACATAATTTGATATGCAGCATATCTCTATACACATCAAATATTTTTGACTGCTTGACGGTTGTATTTTTTTAAACTTTTGAAAGTTTAAAATCGATTTTCTCGAAACTATAAATTTCAAGTTATCTAGTTGTTGCACTAAGGGGGCGATATATATATATATATATATATATATATATATATATATATATATATATATATATATATATATATATATATATATATATATATATATATATATATATATATATATATATATATATATATATATATATATATATATATATATATATATATATATATATTATATAACAATGAATATCAGAAATTAACTCCTGAGAAGCAGAACTTCGTCATAAAGTGACTTTTAGTGGTTTCAACTATTTTTTAAAACGTCGCATTATATATGTTCGGATCTTTTGTTTTGAGGATTTGTACACTTCCGCAGGTTCTGCTGATTGAGGTAGAGGGTTGAATTTTGTTACTTAGATTGCGGTGATGCTATCCAACTGCGCAATTGATTTCTTTTACCGCTTCAATTTTTATGTTGAAATTGTAATCGTTTTTGAGAATTTTCGAGCATAGCGCAACTCAATACTCAAATTCAGTTAGAAGGCTGACAATTTGTACGTTAAATTGTTTCCTCTCGCCACCGTAATTTTGATGTAGAATTTTCATGTGTTTTTGCAGGTACCTATTTATTCAAAAAATGTATTTAAAAAATTACAAAAACGAAAGGAAAATACGACCTTAGTAGTGGAGCTCTGCTACTAACGCATATTTTTATACTTGTATGAGAAGTTAAATCAAATGAAATCAAAAGTAATTACAAATAATATATCAATAATAAATAATTATATCCTATTGAAAGAATGTATCAGATTATATAATGAAGTAGGTACAAAATTTATTCAGATTTGGAAATTATTTATACGTATGATTTATTATTATTGATATTGAAACACACTTATTTTGAGGAGATTACAAAATGCAATAATATGTATGTCATTTAAAAAACAAAACATTGATACTTTTTGGGTATTTGTGGCACCTGTATATCATGAAAATAATTTTTACAGGGGAACCATAATAGATTCTCATATCCAATGAGGATATATTATAGACATAAATCTTTTGAAAATAACGTATTTTGGCTACAATATTCCGTGCAATATAGCGTGAATAACCCTGTGTATATAGTATTTAGTTAACAGAAGTATTATCTACTGATTCAAATTGTTTTTTTACCTAGGAAAATCTGATAACCAATTAAAAATTAATTTTCTATTGGAAAATAACATACATTCAGAAATCCTTGAATATTTTCAGGGTCTTCAATGTTCACAAATTCCTGTCCACCCATATAAAATTCTTGAGTTTTTTTATGTAATTCTAGTTGGTTTGTTTTATCCAATCCGACACTAACTTCGTAATATAATTCTTTTATCATTAACTCTGTAAAATTTGCATTCAAGGCATTTCTAGTATCAGATTGTCGTACTAGAGCTACGGGAGAAATATGGAGTTAATAAAAGCAGTAAAACTATATATATACAAGGGCGTCGCCAGCCGGTGGTTCAGGGTGTGGGCAGTTGATATATGGAGGATGGGAAGAATATGAATTTTGAATACAGTTAAAAGCAAAGTTATTAATAATAGAACAAAAAGAATTTGCGACAAAATATAGGATAAAATAATAATAGAATTCAAAGAATTTGGAGGATATCAAATTGTCCATTGACAGTTATAATATTTTAATAATAAAGTAGTCAAGAGAGATTTTTTTTATTAAGTTAATTAAAACACAATGTTCGTGGGTTTTTCGTTAACTTTTCGATCACTTTATTATGAAAATCTTGTAAGTTTTCATTAATATGTTTTCTGTGCACACTCATTATGGCTAAACCATTGAGGCGATATTCCCCCATAGTGCCTGTTAACCAGGTTTTTAGTCTCCTCAGGCTGTTAAACGATCGCTTCACCATACATGTTGTGCACGGTAGAGCGATCAAAATTCTTAACGCTTTTTCTGTTTCAGGAAAGAGGGTTTTTGCCTCTTTTAGGACATCAATAACGGTTAGATCAACTTCCTTCTCAAAACTGATTCCCAAAAAAATCTAATAATATATTTCGTGATACCAGATTCAAAGCTCTCATGTATTTTTTGCGTAGAATTGCTTATACCCCGGAGTCTTTTCCGAACATTGTCGAACAACTGTCAAATCCAAAACCGACGCATTTATTTGGATTAGGGTCTTCTTTTGTCAGAAACTCATAGATTTCGCATCCAGACCTTTCAGCTCAACACATCCGACAAACATTTTTTGGACTTCGTTGGTTTCCTCATCAAAATATCGCAGCCCTATCGATAATTGTTCAGTGACAGAAATGTCAGCTGTTTCGTCCGCTAACAAACTATATGCTTCTGTTGCTTTTACTTTCTTCATAATATATGCCCTAATGACCTCTCCACAAATGCCGATAACTTCATTTTGAATATCAATGGATCGATAGCTTGCATTCTCTTTGCCATGCTCAATGTGTTTCTTCAAAACCAAATCTCCCGCGTCAATTCGCAGCTTGTATAGGTAAATCCTCCAGAATACCTTCGCCATAATGTATACCTCTCAGAGCTGAATCATATTACCCGCAAAATGTGATACAGGAATTGATAGATGTTATAATTTTCCGGTTTTCTTCAATAACATCCTGAAAGTATTTGATGAGTTGCACATCTACAGGCACACTTCCGAGAAATTATTTAGCAGCTTCCACTGCCGCCTTATGGAAGTGGGTTTCCATGTGCTTCTTGCACTGCTCGCGAACATCTTTGAACTTACAAAATGACCTTATGATAGGTAAATGATCACAATAGGCCCCTAAAAGTGCTTTGATTTCGCGTAAACAACGTACAAAATATACGAAATGATCCTTTATGGTGCCTGGAATAAGCCAACCATGGAGAGTACGTTTCCAATCAATAATTAAATTTTCTCTTTGAATGTTTGGCATCTTTCGCAAAATTGTATGTCGCAGAAGGGGACCAACAGTTTTCCAGCAATTCCTTCTTCTTTTCGGTTGATAACAACGATGCTCGTCCAATAAATCGACCGATGCCATTTTCGTTGCAGTCATCTATTGAAGAATCGGGATCCGAGTCCAGATATTTGGATGAGCAAGGTATCGGCAGGTCAGCCTCGAAATCATCCTAAGGACTAGTGCCTATATGAGCGTCCGGAACTAGTTCCTGAGATTCATTGATATTGTTTCAATTTGGTTCTTTTTGAACTTTTCCATCCTGTTCATCGCTGTCACTACTTCTTCCTCTAGGCTTTTTTTTTAAATTCACTGTGAAACAATATATTTCATATTGGTAGGTAGAAGAATGATAACTGAAAAATCTATTCCCGTTTATATACCATACGAAGATTTTTGAATCACTATCCGAACTAACTCCAGTGGGTGCAAAGCAAACTAACTTCAAAGTTGAAAAATCTGTACTAAAATTTGTTCATTTTGATGGGTATAAAAGCAAACAACTTTTAGTATAGGTTTTTCAACTTTTACAGTTTATCAAAAAAAACACAGTTTATATCAATGCTGGCCATAACGATAGTCAATCAACGTAGAGAATGATTCGACAAAAAAATACAATTATGGACACCGCAAACGCTCGCGACGGACTTAGTCTTAACTCCGACTTAGGATGACCACATGAATCTCTAGGGGGGGGCAACTGCCCCTACCTGTCCCTTCTTGGCGACGCCCTTTCTATATATATATATATATATATATATATATATATATATATATATATTCATTCGAATTGTTGTTGCCTGTGAACTATTTCTAATCTCTTGATAATTATTAGCAATAACAGGCTTGTTGAATCTCAAAAAACTAGATTTTATTAAAAAGTTGATATATATATATATATATATATAATATAAATATTATATTTGATAATTCAAAGTAACTGAAAACATTAAAAATATATATATAAAAGTACATCAAAGTAGCACACAAAAAACCAAACTAAATCGAAAGAATATACACTAATCAAAAAATAAATAAAAAAATACCTACTACAAAAAAAACTCATGAGGTTAATAATATTTCTTGCAATAATTAAAATACCTCCCAAAATTCAGAAGAGAAATTAAAAGTAAAAAAGTTCGCAATATTCCGAACAGTAGCACACATTGAAAAGTTAATGTAACTGGAAAAGATAACACATGTAGAGAAATTTAAGAAATATTTTATAATAGAAAAAGTTATAAAATAGGTACCTTCAATGAAATAACGAATATAAAACACCTAAGCTCTTTTTATTCAGATAGAATTTTGTTGTCATACTAATTAAAACGGTATAAAGGCTCTTGCACCGTAATTTTAAACTAAGTTTATTGATAAACCGAGTTAAATTTGAAATTTTCGCTTGTCAAATTTCAAATTGAACTCGGTTTATCATAAAATTTAGTTTAATAATATATGGTGCAAGAGCCTAATATGGACACTATCCATTTCTAATTAACATTAGTTTCAACATATTGCTTATATTATGTCTGGTCTCAACAAGTATATCCGTCAACGTTTTTGATTATGTATTACAAATTCGTCACGTAATCTAATTAATGAAAATATAATATTTTTTTGCTGTCATAGAGACAATATTTAATATTTTTTTGGTATACAATTTTTTGATAAAATCTTATAGGTATATATATATTATATATATATATATATATATATATATATATATATATATATATATATATATATATAAATATATAAATATATATATATATATATATATATATATATATATATATATATATATATATATATATATATATATATATATATATATATATATATATATATATATATATATATATATATATATACAGGGCCGGATTAACCATTAGGCAGAGTAGGCAACTACCTCCGCCTGAATTCATTGTCAATAATGGCAATTGAAAATGATGTATTACAAAGGGTCAACTTCCAAGATGTTTTAAACAATTTTGTTTCTAAAAAAGTTAGAAAAGTTAATATTTAATCTTTCTGTACTGAACAAAAACAATAAATATCTTGGAAGTTGACTTTTTCCAATTTGTACTTCACGAAACTATATTTTTCCGTTTATTGTATTTTATTGCGTTTAACAAGATTAAATTGAAAATAGCCGCGTCCACCTCATTTCTGTTTCCTAACACATCATGCAACCTGGATCATCATTCATGACTTATCTATAACCTATTCATTGTGACCATTTCAATTAAGTTAACAAGTCAGGTAAGGTGATGCTTCAAGTCAAAGTAACCATAGTTGTTGCATGTTGTTGCAATATCACATAATACTTTGAAGTAACAGGATACCTGGAGTCGATCATCTGGAAGTTACTTACATCCCTTTATTAACTTGAAAAGACCTAGGGCCCGGACAGGGTTAATCCGGCCCTGTATATATATATATATATATATATATATATATATATATATATATATATATATATATATATATATATATATATATATATATATATATATATACCTTATGTATATGAAATATCGCTTGAAGAAATTTGAGTATTTGGCGTATAATTATTTATATAGAAAAGATTAAAGTTGATTCAATGTATACTCACCACTAGCTTTGAGGTCTCCTTCATTCTGTGCCATTCCTACAATCCAAGGAATATTGCTAAACTCGCGATCTTGAATATATTCTACAGGCATTTTAGTGAGAAATGGTTCAGGATTTTTTTTTGTCTTCTTTTCAGTAACTAAAGTATATACCATCAGAGGATCGACCGAAAAATACTAAAAGAATACATTTGTTAATACTGATTTCGAAATTTTAAAGCAACAAATGAGCTCCAATTTAAAATGATTAAAACAGGGAATATTTTTTTATCGATGAGGTTAAATCTTTAGGCCTCTACACACGGACGTTGATGTCTTAACACACCAACGTGCATCCAAGAACGTGCAACCAATAACGTTAATGTGGATGCAAAAATACCCACGTTTTTGAATGCGCATCCCGGATGAACGCTACGTTGATGTATTCTGAATCGCTTGAATTTTTGGATGCGCATTCCAACGATCACGTGCAGGTGTGAACATGTGGATGCGATTTAACGTTATTGATTGTACATTATTGGATGCACGTTGATGTATCAAGTCAAAACGGTAGTTTTGTACGTACGTATGTATGCAATCAGATTTTTTCGGATGCACGTTTTTGGATGCACGTGGATGTATTAATTCATCGACGTCCGTGTGTAGCCCGCATTTAACAATATTTGAGAAAAAACATGTTTGATTCGAACTGTTCGTATAATTGAATCTATAGCGGGCTACATACGGACGTTGATGTGTTAATACATCAACGTGCAACCAAAAACGTGCAAGCAGATTGCGTATACACGTTCGAACAAAACCATAGTTTTGTTCGAAGAAGAATGTTCAGCTCTTGTGACAGTGGCGTGTACTTATGCTCTTGAAAAGAAAAATAGAAATAAAAACAAAGATTAACCGCAACCACTGCTTTAAGAATGCACAAACATCGGTGTATCGTCTCCACACGTTGAGATGCACGTGTTCATTTGAATGCGCATTCAAAAATTTAAGCGATTCAGAAAACATCAACGCCGATCTGGAGTGTGCATTCAAAAACGTGGGTATTTTTTAGAGATGAAACGGATAGTGGTTTGGCCGGATACCGGATATTCGGCAAGCTACGAGGCCGGAGCGCCGGATATTCGGCCCTTTATCGCGTTACATGACGCGATCAGTTTGATTTGAATATAGGCGCGCTGAACAAGATCGAAATATTCGGGCGCGATCGGGTGTTACCGCACGTGAGCGGAGATCATTGATCAAACTACCTAATTGCTACCTTTTCAGACCCAGGGTTCAAGTCTATTTAGGAGTTCTTGAAACTGAAAAATCGGGACAGAAAATCGTAATAGGGTATATAAAAAACTCTCACGACGAATCTTCTTCTCACAGTAACAGATCATCGCTGTCTTCGACACCTGCTAAACAAAGGAAAGAAGATGAAACTGGATCCAACTTCACACGTGAAGCTCATGACACTTTTTGAAACTGTTTCAATAAAGTGGCAAAGGATAATACTAGTGATCGTGGCAATCAAAAAAAAAATCCAATTGCTAACGAGATTTACTCTTTCTTAAAGGGATCTCGAATCGATCGCAATTACGACACATACATTTGGTGGTCAGATAATTTGAATCACTACCCGCAGTTGTCAAGATTTGCTAGAATTTATCTTTCAGCATCTGGCAGTAGCGTTTACAGCGAAAGGCTATTTTCAGAAGCTGGTCTTGTTGTCAGTTTGTGTACTGAACTAATTAATAACAGAAATATTTTTGACGTGCGATTATAAAAATAAACGATGTCCATAACTTATTGTGGTATGATTTGCCTTGTGTAAAATGATCAGAATTTTTCGAATTTTACTATCCGGAATCCGGCCGTATACTGAATTACTATTCGGTATCCGGCCGAATAGTGAAAACAAGGCCGGATAGGCCGGATACCGGATAGTTACCGGATATCCGTTTCATCTCTAGTATTTATTTTCACATCCACATTAACGTTATTGGTTGCACGTTCTTGGATGCACGTTGATGTGTTGAGACATCAACGTCCGTGTGTAGGGGCGTTATGACGCATGGTTTCAGTTCTATCTGATGGAGCCACCGTGCGGTGAAACGCTGCATCATAGATTCAATCAAAATAATCGTTAAATCAAACCTTTATTTTTGTAATAATAAAGAATAAAATATTCATTATGATCCTGATAACGATAATAATGAAAGTCTTGTTTTCTTGATGATCCTTTGAAAATAAATCAGAGGAACGAAGTAGTTAATACCCACTATCTAGAATAAGAGTGAAAACTGAACAAAACTAATTTTAGTGATGAAATTTGATTAAATACAACCAAAATAAAAACTATGTGATAGAGAAATACACATGAAATAAACATTATCCCAAAACAAAATTTTTTTATATTTTCTGCTTTTATATCTATATAGGTACTCACTTCACTTTATTCCAAACAGAATCGATATTATGATAATTTCATCAAGTACCTACATAGAAAAAAATTTGGGATAACAAATTCTAATAAAAGTTTGTATATATGTTTGGGTATAATAAGTGTACTTTCATCTCACTATATAAAATTACCAAGGGAATGAACAATTGGTATAAATAGCAATGAAGGATTGATTTTTTGCAATAACTTACTTTGAAAGCTTTTATTGATTCCAGTAGAGTTTTAGCATCAACTTTCCTCAAACAGCTAATTATTAATTTTGAATTCTCCTTATCACAACCTGAAATTTGAGCTTGAATTCTAAATATTTGTTTATGTACTTCGTTCAATGGAGTGGCCCATAAGGCAAGAGCTGTACCACTTTCACTAATCGCTTGATGAAAGAGTCCTGAAAATTGAACAGGATAAAAATAATTCAGAATTGATTACAGCTATTCATAGTCGAAGTCAAGTCAAATATTTATTTATAACTTTATAAAGAAATAAAAAACTAACTTTTCATAGGTTGAAATAAAAATCTATTGAGTAAACGCGTTTCGTCATAACAATGACTTCATCTCGTACTAAATTATGGTATTACAACAAACAATCTATACGAAAAACTGAACATAACAGAGGGGTTCCTAGAGAAACTAAATAACAAGAAGCAATTCATTCAGAGTAATTGGTAGGAACATTGAACAGATTAAGGAGAGGAGAAGGGTTTACTTCAATTTGGTCGTTAACTAGGTTTCCGGAATATTTATATTTATTGATGTATAGGGATTCCCAACAGTTAGTTTTGTGGAGACTATTTTCTAACTGTAATATTTTATAATTGTGATTAAAGGTATGGTTTTCTTGAATAAGATGGCACGCATAATCAGATTCAGTTATCTGCTTAATATAGCTACGTTGGTGTTCGTGCATTCGAGTTTTGAAATTTCTAATTGTACGTCCTATATAGAATTTTTCACAATCGTTACAGTTGAGTCTATAAATATCAGTACGTTCATCTCTATGAATTTTTGATTTGTTGTTTTTAATCAATTTTCCAAAACTATTGTTGGTTTTATATGAAACTTTGACATTTTGTTTATGTAGAAACAATTTCAGGTTTTCGGAAGTTTTGCCAAAGTATGTTAAAACTGTTTAATACTGTACTTTTCTCGGATATTAGTAGGTAAACTTCTGAAATTGCCATTTTGTATTTTTTTCTCTGAATGAGACTGTCAATCATATTGGGTGAATAACCATTATTTACTGCCATTTGTTTAATTATATGCAATTCCTTTCGAAAATTAGCTTCGGATTATAAAATATTACAGTTGGAAAATGGTCTCCACAAAACTAACTGTTGGGAATCCCTATACATCAATAAATATAAAAATTCCGGAAACCTAGTTAACCACCAAATTGAAGTAAACCTTTCTCCTCTCCTTAATCTTTTCAATGTACATACCAATAACTCTGAATGAATTGCTTATTGTTATTTAGTTTCTCTAGGAACCGCTCTGTTATGTAGAGTTTTCCGTATAAATATATTGTTTTGTAATACCATAATTTAGTACGAGATGAAGTCAATGTTATGACGAAACGCGTTGACTCAATAGATTTTTATTTCAACCTGTGAAAAGTTAGTTCTTTATTAATTTAGAAAGTTATGAATATGAACTTCCACCAAGTGAATGCCAATTCAATTCAAATATTTATTTGTATTTTCTTCAATAATAATGACTGTTTATGCAATCGAATGATTGTTTTTGCAGAACAAAATGTGTCGACTCGATTTCGATATATGATATATGTGCAAGTGAAAATGAAACTGTTTAGCTGTTGACCATCAAGAGTCATAATCAACATTCAAGTAAATTCATTCGGAATTTACTTCTACATTTTCTTCAGTACAAGTATTTACAATCTTCTTTCGTAAGAAACGGTTTCCAAATATTACAAAAGAAGCTTATATTTCAACGATTTCTGCACATAATATGAATATATTACTCATATCACAAAAATATACAAAATAGAATGCTTGATAATGAATGTCGAATTACATTGTTAAGATAAATAATTCATGTTTCAAAAACTATTAATAAATTTGTTCATTCTCTACTTTTTATTATAGAAATAAATGTTTTATGTTGATCTAAGGAGAGAGTAAGTTTGATATGTCATATCGTACAGTTTCTTTCAAATGTAGTTAATTTGTTAGAATACCTTTCGAAAGAGGACTCAGCATATGTAGATGAACTGAACCAGCTCCTGCACTTGCACCGAATAGTGTTACCCTCTGTGGATCACCATTGAAATTTCTTATATCATTTTGAATCCATTTTAAGGCTGCAACCTGATCTTTCAATGCATAATTTCCAGGAGCTTCGTCGTCCAGTGAAGATAAAAATCCTGAAATGATGAAAAACTGCTTTGCTAATCATCTTCTTCAGGAAACAACGTTTGGTATTAATGATATCTCCGTTTGTGGCATATTTCTGAACCTTGCAGACAAATTGAAAATTATTTGATTAATTATATTTTCAATAGTTCTAATTTTGAATTGAATCATTCTCAAAATACTCTAAGTCTCTTATTTATTTATTCATCGTATGGCTTATACACATCTCGAAAATAGTAAATCATATATGTAAACAAACATGAAAAGTTGTGTATAGAACACGAATACAGTCATAAACATTGGTCACAAACGTACATCTAAGTTTTTTGTGGTTGATCGAAACCCGGTGGCTTCTCCGCTATGCACGGTACATCAGGTTTTTGGCTGATGCATTTCTCTATCCAGGCTTCGGTGATGATGAAATCTTCAGCGTGAAGTAAACTAGCTTCCTTCAGAGGGGGTGTCTAGATCGAAGTCTGTTTATTCGCAGATCAGTCATATCAGAGTTGACTGGGAGTTCGGAGACATGCACTATTTTTCAATATTCCCTTAAAGCGAATCTTGCCTTCGGAGGTCTGGAGGTGGTATATGACTCAAAACATGCAACCAGTCAACTGGGGTAGATTTGACAGTGCCTGATATGAGGCGCATAGTAAGTGTTAAGTTGACGATCCACCAATTTGGTATATGCACTGTTGAGCCATACTGGGGCACAGTACTCCGCCGCCGAATATGCCAATCCCAAGGCTGAAGATCTCAAAGCAGTCGCTGAAGATATCCATGTGGCACCACACAATTTTGCAGGATATTATTTCGGGTTTTGACTTTTGCAGCAACGTTTGTTAGGTGCTTTTTAGGTATGAGACTCTTATATGAAAAGAAGAAGCGGCAGAGCTCCGTCACAAAGATCGTATTTTTCCCTACCTTATGTTCTCGTTACATACAAATTAAAACCCCCTAAATCAATTTGGAGGGACTCAAGAGATACAGAAAGCTTGAGTGCCTGCAAAAATGAATTGAATGTTAATATAAGACCTGCGGCGATGAGGAAAAAGATTTGAAACCCACAAATAATATTTCCCTTACATCAGCCAAACTGACAAGCCGGCAGGTACGCCTGAACAGTTACGCCCGTCAGGTGGCCTGATACCTGCGGAACATAAACTCTTCATGTATACCTGTCAAGTTTGTCAGTTCATCATGGATTCTCCAGGAGACGATCTGCTCTGTCTCACCTTATTTTTTAAAATTTTTGCGAAACGTCAAAACAGACGGAAGAATCGCAAACAATGATGTGAGGAATAGTTGCAGAGAAGAAATAAATTTACCCATATCAATCTCCTGAATTAATTAAGACATGCATTAAGATCTATTTCCTATTAATTTATCCACTAATTTCATGTATGCAGCATCTCTCTTGTCTCTATTGCGATAGTCATCATCTTTTACTTTCCACAAGCAAGATTCACCCTTATAAATTTCAATGAAATCACCAAGAAATTCATTATTTCTTCGCGACATTTTTCAGTGTACTCAACCTGATTATTTGGTAAAAGAAAAGGAACACTACAGTAAAATAAATCAGAATTACAAAGTTTGAAACTAAAAATTTGAACTGTCCACACCAAAAGCTTGTTGAAAACTGAGACCTGTTCAGGTGCACACATTCAAAAAGTATTGAGAATACGACACTAAGGCATCTATTCATTTAAACAGCAAAATATAGCAAATGGCACTACAGAGCGTTGTAAGCCTTGGCCTCCCATTACTATGTCTCATCATTCTTGGTTCTGTCATTTTATCCTCTGACACCTTTACCTGCAGATCTTCGATGTCAACATCTATATCGCAAACGTGGTCTTTCTCTCTTACTAGCAGGGTAGATTTTGTTTACCTAGGCTGTGAAGCAGCTGAGCTGTCCCAAGTGTTTCTATACAAAGGCAAATTCTGTGCCAGTATTCATCCTTTGAACTCTATCTCGCATTTCCTCTTCCATAAATTAACCGGTCTCGAGTATCCTTAATATACTTATACATAAAAGTTCATCGTATGAGCTGGCTGAAGAAGTTCGTCCCTATTAGTCAAGCAGAACGCGTCACTTACACATGTCTTCGAAAACAAAAGCACCATCATTAAATAAACGTAGGAAAAAATTACCCAATACAAGGATTGGAACTAGAGAAACTTCAGTACAACCAAACACATTTTTCCAAAAAGAACCTCTACTACTGTGATCTTGATCAGAATACACTAACTCAGTACCAATTTTGGACGTACCTATTATAAAAGGCACTCGGCAAATGCTTGTAGGAATAAATCGAAAAGTTCATAGACTAAGGTATAACCGCCAATGAATAGAAGTATGGTACAAGAAGAAATTTTAAAATTCACTCCAACCCTAGTGTACAGCACTGAAGAGATCGAATAAAATCTAAACAACTCTCTTTGTACTTGCATTGGAGTGAATTGTGCATAATCTTTCAATTATCAAATAACTCTTCTTGTTCGAATTCTTTTATGATATTACAAGATTTGGTAATATATAGTTTGATCTCACCAAATATTCCCAGTCTGTAGTTGAATGTTACAAGAATAACATCTTTGTCCATAACATATTTCGGACCAGTGAAGTCACTCGTACCCCTGCCTGCGAAAAAGCCACCCCAGTGGATATACATAAGAACAGGAAACGGTCCAGTACCATCTAGAAACTGAAGAAATATTTACATTCTCATTATTTCGATACAAAAAAATTGTTTAAAATTTACAAATGATCGAATTATGAAATATTAATATAGTGATAGTTTTTTCAATGCTATTGACTTATGGGACTACGTGCAAAATATGTGAAGGAAATTCTCTAGAAAAATTTGACAAGATAGACCCGAAAAATGAAAAAACATTCTTAAAAAAATACTACTCTTTCATTTTAGTCCACAGTTTGTTGCACATGTTTCTCTATTTTATTAGAATATTTCCTTGTACTTACCTCGGGCACATACACATTGAGATAAAGACAATCTTCTTGTCCTTCAACTATGGGATTCGCGAACAAATCATTTCTTTGTATACATACAGGTCCATCTTTTGTACAGTCCAAGGTTCCATTCCATGGTTTTATTGGTTTCGGTGCCTACAACAGAATATCAACAAATTATGTTAGAAACTATTGATTTCTATTTTCATGAGGAATAAAGTGGTATAACGCCATAAAAAGTATTTTAAGTCGTATTTTCCACGATAATAACAGACTAACTCATTGTATTTAAAGTCAAGAGTAAGGTGTGGTAATTTGTTTTTCAATTTGTTATACCTCTTGGGTCACGATTTTTCTGGTTTTTTTGATTAAATATGTTTGTATTTATATATATATATATATATATATATATATATATATATATATATATATATATATATATATATATATATCAATCAGAGAAAGATTCCGGGGTTCAATCCGATTTCGGAAGTTTTGTTGGCGCTGAGAAGCACCGTTTGTTTCACGACGTTTCGCCAAAATCAGTGTCAGTCAGCGCATTCCGATCACCAACACAAAAACTTGAAAAATTCCTAGCCGGTATTATGCAACCTACAGTTGAACTCGCCCAATCTTTCGTGAAAAACTCTGAACATCTTACTAGAATGATAAAAGACATTCACCTCGAAGAAAATGACATCTTAGCAAGCTTTGACATAAAATCACTTTACCCGAGTATACCCGTTGAGCAAGCCCTAAACAAAATTTCCAGTAATAAGCGTTTTCCAGATTACGTCATCGGCCTCGAGGAACACTGTCTGAAAAACACTTATTTCATGTTTAACGATAAAATTTACAAGCAAACAGACGGCGCGCCCATGGGATCCTCGCTTTCACCAGTTATAGCTAACAATTTTATGATATATTTCGAAAAAGAGGCTCTACAAAATTCTCCACTGAAACCCAAATTTTGGAAACGCTATGTTGATGATATTTTCTTAATCTGACCACACTCTCGGAAAGATCTGGAGAATTTTCTACAGTATCTCAACAGTATACACCAAAAAATCCAGTTTACTTTAGAAATTGAACAAAATAGAAAACTGCCTTTTCTGGACTTACTCCTCACAAGAAATCTGAACGGTACTTTGGGCTTCAGTGTATATGGCAAACCAACACACACTAACAGATACCTGAACGCACAATCCCACCACCATCCTTCACAAAAACAGTCAGTAGTAAACTCATTAATTTCTCGATCTTTTCGACTAACAGAACCAGAAACAAGAGGACAATAAATCGAACAGATCACAACCGCCTTACGACAAAATGGATATACATACACCGACATCAAAAAGGCTATCAAAAAACAAGAAAATCCAATAAAAACATCAAAAAACAACGCCGAAGAATCCAGACAAAAAGCAGTACTTCCATACGTAAAAGGAATTACAGATAAAATTGGAAGAGTCTTGAGGAAAAATAACCTAACACCAATATTTAAACCCCAGAAAACAATAGCGAATATAGTTGGAAACCCGAAAGATAAAATCGGATTAGAAAACCACGGCGTCTACAGCATACCGTGTGCAGACTGCGGCCAAACATACATAGGACAAACGAACAGAAAAATATCGGCCAGAATACAAGAACATGAAAATAGCGTCAGAAACAAACAAACAACATCAGCCCTGTTTCAACATCATCAAGCAACAGGCCACAGAATCGATTTTGACCGATCAAGAGAAATAGCATCCATAGAAAACTACAAAGTCCGTACCATAAGAGAAGCTCTAGAAATAGAAAAATCAGGATACCTAAACAAACGAGACGATGCTCTAAATATTCCGCTGACTTGGAAAATAATTTAAAAAAACACGAAAACGCATAAAACAACACAAGACGTAAAAACTAACATCGAGGAAGAAACTCAAGAAGTGAGGGGGCGGAGCCTATGCAGCGAACCGGCCAATCAGGAAACGAGACCAGCCAATGCCAATAAAACCCAGACACAAGCAGAGGCGAACAGTAGTTGCCGTCGAGTCACCAGACGTACAGCAGCACTTGAAAATGCCAAATGAGATTTTGGCGAAACGTCGTGAAACAAACGGTGCTTCTCAGCGCCAACAAAACTTCCGAAATCGGATTGAACCCCGGAATCTTTCTCTGATTCATTCCACCATCCGAGAAAACATACGATATAACATATATATATATATATATATATATATATATATATATATATATACATACATATGACTTTATAAAAAAAAAAATTATTTTTTCACAGGTTGATTTTAGAGGCGGCTATAAATTAGCCGTTTGTACGTTCATCTCTATGAATTTTTGATTTGTTGTTTTCAATCAATTTTCCAATGCTATTGTAGGTTTTATATGAATCTTTGATATTTTGTTTATTATGAAACAATTTTTTCGGTTTTCGGATGCCTTACCCAAGTATGTTAAACTGTTAAATACTGTTCTCGGTTATATATGGGTAAACTTGTGAAATTGCAATTTTGTATTTTTTCTTCGGAATAAGACTGTCAATCATATTGGGTGAATAACCATTATTTACTGCCATTTATTTAATTATATTGAATTATTTTCTAAAATTAGTTTCGAAATCTTGAAAAGTCTATGAATTAATAGACTCAACTGCAACGATTGTGACAAATTCTATATAGGACGTACAATTAGAAATTTCAAAACTCGAACGTAGCTATATTAGGCAGAAAACTGACTCTAATTAAGCGTGCCAGTTTATTCAATAAAACCATACTTTTAATCACAATTGATATATTACAATTCGAAAATAGTCTCCACAACACCAACTATTGGAAATCACTTTACATCAATAAATATAAAAATTCCGGAAACCTAGTTAACGTCGAGATTGAAGTAAACCCTTCTCCTCTCCTTAATCTGTTTAATAAACATACCAATGACTCATATGATGATGACATGATATGAATATTTTGTTATTTGGTTTTTCTAGGAATCCATCTGTTATGTTCAATTTTGCATATAAATAGATTTTTTTGCGAAACCATTATTTTTAATTATTTGGTACGAGATGAAGTCAATGTTATGACGGAACACGTTTACTCCATATATTTCATTTCAGCCTGTGAAAAGTTAGTTTTTATAACATGAATATGAGCTTTCACCAAGTAAATGCCAATTCAATATATATATATATATATATATATATATATATATATATATATATATATATATATATATATATATATATATATATATATATATATATATATTGTACAGTTCGCAATCACTTTTTGATGTTGAACTGTTCCTAAGCTACCGTTAAGGGAGATTAGGTGATTAACGTTCGGATTAATGAATTGCCACAAATAAAACTAATTCACATATATTTGTGAGCAATTCGGTATACAATGTTTATAAGGTGTACGTGGTTTAATTACAGAAGATAGACGTGTGTCGTATCTCCGGAGTTCTATTCTCAACTAACTCTAACTTATTTTCTATCTGATTTCTATCGCCTCAACTGCCCTGATGCCCCGTTTACCCCTCAGTCTTTGGGTGGTATGAAGACGACTCGTGAACAATGCGAAATATCGTCCTAAGACCCTTAAGCAATAAATTTGGTTGTCAAGGCAGTTGACTAAAAGAAATCTATCCACATATATAACAAATTACACAGACTTAAAGAGAACACCCAGATATGAGTTCTCAGAACAACATCTGAACATCTTGAAATAAATATTGGCTGATGCCTTTAAAACAAAATAGTAGGTATATGAAATATTATTCCAGGTACGCAACATATATATATATATATATATATATATATATATATATATATATATATATATATATATATATATATATATATATATATATATGTATATAGTATAGCTGTATTAATATTTTTTTCCTTGGTGCATGTTATTAGCATCTTCCGAGGTCCTCATTAATCCAAATGAGCTGATATTTGATATTTGGGGTTGTTCTTGATGCTGATCAAAATTATCAAAATTTCAGTCAACATTCTGGCATGTCCACACTTTGGGGAAGAGAGTGTCAGGAAGGAGAATAAGCGGAATAAGCAACAACATGAAGAAATATCATACAACTTATTCAAAATTCCTTTTTGGCTTTTTGGAGAGTGTATGGAGCTAAAAAATCCAGTATTTGAAAGATATAAGCACCCCCAAACCAACTCCAAATTGAGTTCAAGATTTGTAGATGGATTAAATTTATATACATTTTTTTCGTCATTTATATAAAGATCTTTCGTGGTTTTCGAAGTTTTGACGAGCACAGCTTCTTCAGATTGAGTTACCTACAGAGCCTAGTGGAGATTTAAACTTTTTTTCAGGTCTTGCTCACGTCCAGACTCACTCCAGCTTAGCAGCTTAGCAGACTTAGCGGATTAAAAATTTTCATGTGAAATGAAAATGAATGAATTATGAACTTAGTGAAGGACCTCTTCTGCTAACGCATTTGTTCTCATTGTTACTGAGAGATATTGCCAATTAGTTTATGTTACATCGAATAATGGGATACTGAATGAATGAACTTTCCATTATCTTATATGTAATAAAAGGATATTGAATGAACGAACTTTCCAATGAACATTTCAAATTCGCAAACTTCATCTCAGATTTACTCAACCTGGTTTTCATTTTATGATTCCACTGCTTAAAATGAGATTTTACTTGGTTAAAACCAATAACAATGTCATTAGAAAAACACATGTTTCATTTTAACGGTTATTATATTTGACTCTATGTTGCGGCGTTTCACCTAACGGTGAATACTGAAATCTTGGTATCTCAGTTTCACATCTTTAGAACTTTTGGAAAAACGATTACAACAAGAAATTAAATTAGGGTGGAGAGTAGGTAATCCTTCCAGAAAACTTGCTCAAACTACATCAGGTATCAAAGATATTCAGGAGTAGAGAATGATTTAAGTAAATTTTTTCGTTGAGTAATAGATCAGAATTCTTATATCTGTTGATTTCTAGGGCTTCCCAAAAGTTTAATTTCAATCCTCTATTCTCTCTATGCAGTGGCGTAGATAGGGGGGGGGATCAAGGGGATCAATCCCCCCCATGAGCCTACGATAATTATAACCGAACTGTACGTATGTACGTATTTAAGTACATTTACATGAAATTTACTAAGCACTAGCACCTATTCTGTTATTATGTATGTGCAATTATAAAAAAAAATCTAGATATGTTTTCGTGACGGCTATGCAATTGAGTATTGTATAATTTCCGCGCTTCGGACAGGCCGACCAATCAGGAATGGACATAATTTTAATATTATAAAGTAACTAGTAGTTTTGAGCATATTTTATTCAATGTTGAAATAGTAAGTTTAATCGGTCACTATGAACAAAATTGTTTAAAAAATTCAAATGGCTCTAATGGAAAATTTTCATTTCGAAAGGAAGAAGTCAACCAAAATCTCCACGCACTTCTCTTTCTGTATTGTATACTATACTTACTATTAAACAAAAGTGCTCGAGCTTTTGTTTAATGGTGTACTTAGTATTATATCTAAAGCAGTTTTATTCAATAGTATAGGTTGTATTGAATTTAGAAAGAGAAGAAGTGCGATAAGGGTTTGGTTGACTTCTTCCTTCGTACATAAAATTGTCCATTTCAGCCATTGCAGCTCTTTCAAACACGTTTTTTGGTCCTACTAACCGATTGAATACCTGTTTACATTCAAGGAGCGTGAGTTCTGCTCATAGAAGATTTTCAATCTATAATATTTCGAATATTTTTTAAAGCAGAGTAGGTATCAAAATATGAGTTCTTTGAAAAATAGGACTGAATTTTGGCTTTGATTGTCAATTTAGTTACTCCATAATATGTTGAAGTTAAAAAGTTAAGTTAGTAAAAATTTTCTTGCGATGGCGTATAATCCATTTCTGGACTTCTACATCATGGATCTTGGAGAAAGATTTACTAAACATGAGAATACAGTCTAGTTTACAAGAGCAAGGTGGGACTCGAACCCACAATCCTCTATTTACAAGCGATACACCTCACCGCTGGGCTACCTCCTTAACTAGACAAAATATATTAAACAGATTTTCGGTGTTTTTCAAGCATGATTTATACGAAGTTGACAAAGCAGCTGATAAATTCATCAAAACTGACAAGTTTCATCAAAAAAAAATTGTTACTGCCACACCTGCGGTTCTCGTTAGTTGAAAGTGTGGAATAAATATTGAATTCGTCAAGGCGATTTTAAGCCTGAAATTTTTCTGCTTATTTTGTACAACATGAAAGATTATTTTTATCAACAAACATAAAACTTAAAACTCATGGAATTTTTCACGAAGTTATATCCCCCCCTATCGCAAAAAGCTATCTACGCCACTGTCTCTATGTAAAATATGGAAATCTTGATTAATTTAATCTAGCAAATGATTGGAATAATTGGAATCTCCCTTATTGTTCACGAAGCAGCGCTCATGATCTCTAATTCTTTTTTCCGGAATGAAATTAAATTTTTGGGAAGCTCTAGAAATAAACAGGTATAAGAATTCTGATCTGGTACTGAATGAACAAATTGACGTAAATCATTATCCACTCCTGAATATATTTAATACCTGATGTATTTTGAGCAAGTTTTCTGGAAGGATTACCTACCCTTCATCCTAATTCAATTTCTTGTTATAATCGTTTTTCCATAGGTACTAAAAATTTTATGTAAAACTGAGATACCAAGATTTCAGTATTCATTATATCCGAAGGAGCCACAAATATAATAACCATTAAAATGAAACATGTGTTTTCTATTGATATAAGCTGAAAATAAGGTTTTTCTTTGAATCTTTTAGTTATTTTCAGTCAGAATGATAATTTTAATATTCATTCAGTAACTCAAATTAGACCTGTGTCGATCGATCATTTGTCGAGACCCGGGTCGATCATGACCCACTCGTATGATGATCGAGTTAAAAAGATTCGATCATTTCGATCATTTGGGTCACCGGTCGCCGGTCGCGGTTTGTAACGAATATATCAGCATGTCACTGATTCGATCCCAAACTGAATTCGGTCTCGATCACGACGCGATCGATCGAGTTCGCGACCCAAAAGACTGAGAGATCGACAGGTCGCGACTTTTCTACGCGAGCGTTCCTGAAAAAATCGGTTCCTTTTGGATTACGTCTCAAAATTCAAAACAACACGAGAAAGAGTGTGATGAATGAAAGCATGTAAATGATTGTATCAGCAAGCAATTAGTTATATACTGTTGTGTAAAAATATATGTAAATAAAATGCAATTTGGTTAGTCTTGTCAAGTAAATCGGGATCGGGTTAGATAAGATCGGGTCTTTTAGGAATTCGTGATTCGATCACTCGTGTATAGGTTGCGATCGAATCAAAAAGATTCGATCAATCACGATCGACACAGGTCTAACTCAAATATCATAATCTCTCCAGATATAGGTACATATTCAAAATTGTAAAATGTGTAATGATTCAGAAAAGATTTTCAAAAAAATAGCTTTATCAATCATTATTCAATTTAAACACCTCATCTCGTTTCTACAATTTTTACTTTTCTAATAGCCATTTGTTGAACCTCCCACTCACTAATGTCATGAAAATAGATCCATACCTTAAATCTCAGATTTCCAACTGGTGGACTAGCATAAGGAATCCCCATAAACGCTGAATATCTCCTTCCATTTCTCGAAAATAAAGTTGTGCCCCTAATGTATCCATTTCGTGTATTGATTACGGGTTCATATGATGGATATGGATGAAAACATATGCCGTATTCCACAAAACACACAAGTATCGGAATCAATATCAGATGAAGATGCTCCATAAGTAAAGATTTCAGCAGAAGTTTTAATTCTTATTTGGAAAAGACAAAATATATTAGAAATTATATATTATTATACTTTTAGAAAAAGTAAAACAAAAAACTTATGTGTCCATGTTTACTCAAAACTGTAGCAATGATAATAGTACATATATTGTTTTATTAGGAGTAAAAGTAATACTTTTTGTGGCGAAACTAAATGTTCGACCATTTTAATCGAGCCACAAAAAGTGCCTTCCTCCGAATAAAACATGCGATTTTTTCCGCAAACGGTGTTCAAACGATGGAATTGAGATATTTTAAAAAAGGATTAGATGTAAAAAAACGTAAAACTGGATTGCTTTGCTCACTGGTCAAGGCAACACAAATTTGACAATTCAACAAAATAATTGTCAGAAACATTTAAAGTCACTCATCTACGCATTATAGGACTGTGCGTTTTTAGTAAGTATCCGAGTATTAAGAAATAAATTTTTCTTACAGGTTACATTATGTCAGATTCGGAACCCAACTGTACGCCGCCCGACATTCTTGAAATTTCCGTGAGCGTACAAAAAAGCGTACTTCTTTGAACGCTCCAGCCGGACAAAAAAGTGAAAACAAAAAGACGTCTGTGAAATCAAACTTCATATTGAGAACTGAGGTTAAAAAAGTCATTATTTGACGTTTGCGGAATTAAAAAAAAAATAAGACTAGGTAGTAGGTACTTTTCTCCAATAAGTCACATATAAAACGAATGATTATTTATCAAAGTTAGATGGTTTAATAAATATGCTACATACCTACAACGAAACTAAAATGCGTGCAAATTTTATCGAGAACTTTAGGTTTTGCTACAAACTCTCAAATGTAAGGCTTTTCAATGCGATCTTTAACTGTTTTTAATAGAACATGAGCTAACAGCAGCTCATTATACTGGCTGAATTCTATTGGCACCCCCTCACTACCCTCCAATTCACACATATGGAAAAAATAGAGACGAAAAAAAAGCGGTCAAATTTGTTAATTGCTAGCAAGCCACTCGAAGAAGCTACAACATTCTTAATATACGACACTTACGAATGCAACTCGGAAGCTGAAATTGATCTCAAACTGTTAATATTTTAGTTTTCTACAACTTACTTTGATAAAAATTTACAAAAAAAAACATTGTTTTCTCAGGAAAAACTAGCGATTTGAAAGCGTTTTTCAACATTGACAGCGTTATCCGAGTAACTATAAGCTTTTTCAACATTTGGAAAATGTGATAGTATACTAAAATCTGAGGAATTTTCGGCCAATTCCAGCTTCCTATAACTGGCTGTTGCCGAGTTAGGCCCGATTGTCGGAGAGCGTCTCAGCGCAACTTTCTCCTGGACATAGAGCAAAAAATACCACGTTCAGGCAATTTTGTATGCTGAACTGCTGATAACTCCTGATCTATATGAAGTTTCATTCGCAAAGGTATTCTTGAATATCATCAATAAGCGTAAAAATACAATGTTGCCGGGAGTAGGTAATGTTCTAAAGAAGAGGTTCTCAAACTGTGAGTCGCGGCGCCCCTGGGCGCCGTAGTTACTTCACAGGGGCGTCGCTAAACATTTAGCCTAACTCAACCCTTTCGCTCACGGTATACAATATATTGTACATCACTTTACGTAAATCTTAACGAATTTGTAGTATGCTTCTCACAATGTACAGTATTCTGTAAATATCCTTATTACTATTTTAAACTGTTTCCTTCACCTAGCGTTGAGTAGTTAAACCAAAAAAAAAATTTATTAATGCTACCTGTTACTGAGTTGTAGCAGTTGCTTCAAAATGTTGAAATGAGGTGGCGCTTCAAACATTAAAACGTGTTGTGACATATCTGCAATATTTATTTTGGTAATAACCGATACGTGTATTTGTTACTTTCATAGTGAACTTGTTGAAAATTCAGTTTGTTTTTTTATATTGGAATAAATATTACTATACAATATTTTGCAAATTGTGAGTAAACGGAAATCGACAGCTATGGTAAAAAACTCCACGTTATTTAGAGTTCTTGTTATATTAGATTTATTTCATAGTAGAACGAATTGAAAAATGATTGAAAAAAGTGCCGTTTACTGAAGAACAACTATTGAAACTACTTAAGGAGTATCTCACAAACTGTACGTCGTAGAGACTTACGGTAAAAAATTTTATAACCAAAGTGGCCAACAGAAAATCCTGGAAATTATTTTCAGGTTTCTAAGATGGCCGCCAGGGGGCGTAACCGCCATCTTAAACTTTTAAAGTGATTTTTTTCTGAAATTCATCTAGCGAATATACCAAAAAAATATTTTCTGTTTGAAGCTGAGCTTCATTCGAGTCATTTTTATTTGACACTTTTTGACGTATCTATTGAAATGAAGTGATGGGGGTTGATTCAATGTTTTTTTGAATAAACAGCTGTAACTCCTGAACGACTAAACAGATTTCAACAAAGTTGATCTCGTTGGGAAAAGCATTTATTTCTTCATCGAAAACATTTTATCTGTGGTCTGTCAAATTTTTAGTTATGCCGGTAGAGACCGTTTTTTGATATAATAACAGAAAATTGCTAATTTCTCTAAAAAATTAAATGCAATAACATAACTTTTTTTTCTCAAAAATGTATTGTGATGATGCCAAAATAGGCTAGTGAAAACCGTATCTCGATACCTTATTCCTAGCCTAAAATATCGAAGAAAAAAAATTTAGTTATCATATGATTCAAAAAGATGCCACTACACCGGTATTTATTTTCATTTATCTGTATTTTTTCCAAGAATCAATGATGAAATTTTATAATTTCATGATTTTCAAGAAATAACATTCTTATTTCAAAAACTTCAAAAACAAAAATCGAGTGGGAGCATAATAACCAACGTAATAATATGCAAGTGCAATTTAGTCAGTATATGAAGAGCAAGCCATGGAGGAAAATCATATGCCTCAAATCAACTTGTCAACAAATACTAAAATTATACATATAGCGGCAGTTTAATAAGTTTTTGTGGCACACAGAAGTAAGGATTGAAAAAGTTTGGAATACATTTTACAAACAATGAAGCTGTTGATATAACTGACGGTATATTTTGAAATTCTTCAAAATGTGGCATTGGCACAAAGAATATACAGTGCTCTATATTCGGCGTCTACGCCATGCGAGAATTTTTCCGCGTTTAGTCCGAAATTTGCGTAATACTGGCAGCTTCGACCCTATAAATTTCAGATGAAAATTCTCTATTTTCTTCAAATATGCCCAACAATTTCTCGCATGGCGTGAACGCCAATTTGGAAACCGAGTTCTATATAATCTTTGTGCCATTGCCGCATTTTGAAAACTTTCAAAATATACCGCAAACATATCTACATCTTCATTGTTCGTAAATGCATTTCAATAGTTTTCAGTCCTTACTTGTGTATGCCACAAAAACTCATTACACTGCCATTATAAGTTCATTTTTAATATTTGTTGACAAGTTGATTTTAGGCATTTATTTTTCCTTCATGACCTTCTCTTCTTATTCTGACTACCTTCTTGCACTTTCACAAATTAGATTTATTGATTATTATGCCCCTAAACGATTTTAAAAAATTTTGTTGAACTAAGAATACTAGTACCTATATGATAATCATTGAATGATGAAATTTCATCATTGATTATTGGAAAAATATAGATAAATGAAATTAAAAACCGGTGTGATGGCGTCTTTTTGAATCATATGATAACTAAATTTTCTTTCTTCGATATTTTAGGCTAGGAATAAGATATCGACATACTAGCGTATTTTGGCATCATCATAATACATTTTCATGGAAAAAAAGTTATGTTATTGCATTTAATTTTTTGGAGAAATTAGCAATTTTCTCTTATTATATCAAAAAACGCTCTCTACCGGCATAATTAAAAATTTGACAGACCACAGATAAAATGTTTTCGATGAAGCAATAAATGCTTTTCCCAACGAGATTAACATTGTTGAAATCCGTTCAGTCGTTCAGGAGTTACAGCTGTTTATTCAAAAAAACATTGAATCACCCCCCACCACTTCATTTCAATAGATACGTCAAAAAGTGTCAAATAAAAATAACTGAAATAAAGCTCAGCTTTAAACAAAAAATATTTTTTTGGTATATTCACTAGATGAATTTCAGAAAAAAATCACTTTAAAAGTTTCAGATGGCTGTTACGCCCCCTGGCGTCCATCTTAGAAACCTGAAAATAATTTCCAGGATTTTCTATTGGCCACTTTGGTCATAAAATTTTTTACCGTAAGTCTCTACGACGAATAGTTTGTGAGATACAGCCGCGTGCCTCCCTTAATCAGACACCCGGTACATATCACAACCCCTAAAAGGGATGACATAGAATTTTTTCGAGTACACCAAAAATTGTAAAAAAATGAAAGAGTTAGTCTTCCTAATTTCAGATTTTTATCTTGAAAAACAAAAATGCGTGAGCGAAAGGGTTAAGCTAAAAATATATGAATTCTTGGGGTGTTTTAGATTTACTTGATTCTGTGTAAAATTAAAGTTGATGTGCCTTTCGCGATGGATCTGGAATAATCTGGAAAATAATTAAAAGTTGAATTTCCTTAATCTCTCGGTGCAAGCAGTGAACACGCAGCTTTTGAAGTCAACTAACGAAATATCAGCTTTTATTAAAAAACTTAAGTTATGGAAAAATATATATATATAAGAAATGAAAACTATCTTTAAAGGCATGTATCACAAATAATTATACGGTTTGAAAAATACTTTCGTAATGAAAATTTCGATAGATTTGCACGGATTCAAGATCCATTCAATACTAGTGCTCCGAAGGAATTCACTTCTTCTGCAGTTCATCCAGTTATCTTAAGGCTATGAACATAACAAGTAAGTCGCGGTGGAGATGTAGGTGGCGGTCGCGGTCGATGTCGAAATCATGTAAAACAAACACGAGTTTAATGGAAGAGAACATAGCAAGTAAGTCGCGGTGAAGGTTTAGCGCGATGCCATCAAGGAGTTTTACATCGATGCTTTTGAAAATCAAATAAGTTTGTTTTACATGGATGCTTACCGCGTGGTCTACAAGGATGCTTCGCTGTGATTCAAGGCAGTGTTGGTTCTTCTTAAAGAGTATTTAATCATTAAAATAGAGTTCAATGATTTCAGACTCATTCGATTTCGAAGCTTCGATTTTGTTATGTTCATGGCACTAAATGTCCTTTCAATTTCAGAATTCTATTTCATTCAAAGGCTGCAAGTGAGAAAAAGACAGACTTGTTAGAATGATATCCGATTTCGGAACGCAGTTCCGAATATAGAGAAGATAGATTTATGGGCTGAGATCTTACCATATTTTATGAAGATAGTTAAAATACTTATTAATTTTTTATTTGAATTCAAGTCGTTAGGTTTTTTTTGTCGCTAGACACATAATTCAAGCCGCTGTAGAAAACGAAATGTCGCTAGATCTAGCAACAAAGTCGCTAAATTGGCAACACTGTCTCGACTGAGCATCGCTGGTAACCTCCTCGTTATGTGCGGTCGACATCGACCGCGACTTAACTATTAGCATCCACCGCGACCTCCACCTCCACCGCGACCTTCACGTCCACCGCGACTTACTTGTTGTGTTAGTACCCTTAAGGGTAAGACGATAGTTTGAAGGCGAAATTTGGCGGCACGGGTGCGATAGACCGAATTATGGATTTTAGTGAATTTAACGAAGCTGGATTTTCGGAAGTCGCTGTATGGAAAGCAAGCACATGGTGAAAACAACCGTGAAAAGATGAGAGAGAGAGTTTTCAAGTCCAATTTAGTTACATATTTTGAGAAAATTTGTAGGCTTATCCATCACATTAATTAGTAGTTTCATGATGTTAAAAAAAAGAATATTCAATAATGAAATTATATTCCATTTTCTTATATCTCTCGTACTAGTCTAAGAGCCAGCGTTCCACAGACTTACGGTGTAGTAGCAAAGTACTTATTAATGCTAGGTATACTATTTCACCTGACGTAGATGAAGTAGGGATTCAATATTCTCATCAAGGGTTCCTTTGGGCGTGTCCAGAAGTCGAAAGACATAAAAATTGACTCTGAAAACGTGATCGCAGCATGCCTGCCGTTTTGATATCTTAAAATTTTGACAACTTTGCGTTATTTCAGCAAAGCTGAAAATGATGTATGTCATTTATATTATTATTACATACACATATTCAAAAAAACCAGGCAGATAGGTCGTTTCTGACATCCAGGCAGACACATAATACTTTCTCAGTCGTGCTAATAGTAGTAACCGGAAGAAGTGTCTGCCATTAAATTTTTACATGAAAAAAATTATATATTTTAAGATATCGAAACGGCAGACATGCTGCGATGACGTTTTCAGAGTCAATTTTGAAGTATTTCGACTTCTGGACACGCCCAAAGGAACCCTCGATGGGAAGGTGAATCTCCACTTCACCTTCGGCAGGTGAAATAGTATATCTAGCATTAATAAGGACTTTGCTACTATACCGTAAGTCTGCGGAACGCTGACTCTCAGTCTATACGATTAGTTATACTTTCACCTATTTAAATTCGGATAGGATGCCGTGAGATAATTTCAATCAGAATAGGGCGCCGCGATTTGGAAAAGTTTGGGAACCCATGTTCTAACGGAACAGCTGATTATGAGTCCTCAAAAGGTTGATAATCTACTTCCTCAATATAAAATAATAAAAAGGATATGGTTATAAATACCTTCGATTCAATTTCGAAAATATTTTGGAAATAAAGTTTCTTCAAACAATCTTAGTATAAAATTAAATTTCTGCGCTTATATCTGAGTGTTTTTGAGGAATATCAGTTAATTTTGACATAACTACCATTTGTTACCCCGAGGCGAAGCTAAAGGGGTTATAGTCTCACGACAAAAAGTTGGTAACTGGTCCGATTTTAAAAATTCCATCGGATATCGATAAAACACATATGATTTCATTAGGGAATTTGAATTCCCAATTTTTACCAACGAAGAATAAAAAATTATAGCGTTTTTTAGATAGGCATGCGCATGCGCCAAGGTCGATATGTACGAAGTCCTACAAAACATGCGTCGAAGTGCTCTGTGTGCCACGGTAACCAAGCGACGTTGATAGCTTAAGCTTGATTCTGCGTCTGTGTCTGCTTCCCATCCATAGAGATATCTTATCAATTTGATTCATAATTTGCAGCAAAATGAGCCGGGATAGGATATTCAAATTCGACAGTCAAACAATGAATTTTTTTGCTAAATTTTCACGGATTTTATTCGTAATATCGACTTATTAATACATTTATTGCAATTTTCCTTCATTTCATTCGTCAAATCGACTTTCATTGTTATTTAATTTATATAATAGGTACATTCAAAAAATATTGACGACATGCACATGCGCCGAGGGGTTTTATCATTCCTAGTGCTACGCAGTAGGGTGTCCTTCATTTTTAACATATTTTTCATGTCACGAATAATTATCACGGCTCCTTAATTTTAAATGAGAACTGTTTTCAAAATTTAAGACATCACACGTAAACAGATATTGGGAAAGTGTTCACCTAGAGATATTTATTGTTATATTCGAAATGCATGTATCTCACAAAGTAAAAATAGTATTTGTTAGCTTATCACAAAACTCATTGTAAAATTACTTCGATTAGTTAGTCAGTGAAAATTTCCAATTTTTGAATACTTAATAAAGTAGTGTTTGCCTTGTTAATATTATATGCTTTGTTATTTTCTCAAGACAAGGAATGAATATTTTATACATTTATAGAAAATTCTATGAAAATGATTCTTCTTTAAACTACAGAATTGTCTGGTTTATTCAAAATATGCCACTTACGACATGGAAAATTTGTTTTTGAATTTAAATATATCTTATCCTGAATATATAAAATATTGAGATTATTTCCAATTCAGATTTTGTTCCAGTTTTTTCTTAATTGAATTTTTGTTTTGAAGTAAGAAAAGTTCAGAAATAATACCTTGAATTGAAATATCGATTTTAGCTATTGACTATAGCTGCTGTTCATTTTTACCACTATAACCTAGAACACACGAGAAAATTAATTTTTCCATAAAATCTTCAATTAATCGGTACAATTATTTCATATAAAAACTAAGAAATAAAACTCGCAAATAATAATTTTAATTGATATATCGAATATTGCTATATTGTATCTTTAATTAGGCAACTCCATCTATTTTCAAATATTACCTTTGTTTACTATAGCTGCTGTTTTATTTAAAAAAGACGTCAGTCATTGTGTTGGCTTGTGACAAAATCGAGATTTAATGATGTAAACATCTATTTGGGTGTAATAAAATTGCCTTGCATGTGATATGAAACTCAAATTGAAATGCAAATTTGACTCACTTATTTTATTCAAAAGATAATTTTTATTAATGATAACCTAGGATAAAATAATAATAAAAAGTTTAAGTTTAAAACATAACTGTTTTCGAAAGATCTTCAATTAATCGTTATAATCATTTTAGATAAAAATTGCAATAAATTGAAATGTTAATGTTTGATTCGAAAAAGCAATTATGCCTGCATCTATATATTACAAAGTGCGTGAATACCAAAATGAAATTTGAATACCTTAGTCACAAAAACACACACTTTCCTTGAAACACCTTGTTCCAATAAAACCTACTGGCAAACTGAATACTTCAACTACATTACTTGTACCGTAGAGGGGTTATCAACTCAGAAGCGTTTGATACCATTTATGAAACAACGTTGGAAAAACTTATAATTAATAAGAACGAAAATCTAGATATGTCCCTCTAATTTAAACTTGAAACTTAACTCAAAAAATTCCGAATTTATTAAGAACACAAAACTGTTGATGTTCATGTTCGTTTAATATAACATTACGAGTTGGTACCTACCAATTGATTATCAAATGGGAAATCTTTCAATATTGATATATGAAAAAAATTTGCATAAAACATGAACATTTTATTATGCAAGTCTTGTACTAATTGAATGTCTAAATTCACTGAAATAACTTTGAAAGTTTTGTCGGTCAAATAGGTAAATATTTCTATAGATGTTCAGATAATATAAATTATTATCCACTGAATATACTTATACCTTCTCAATTATATCATTTGCAAAAACCGATTTGTCTTTATTAACGCTGAGTATTATTTTTGAAAGGGAAATCAATGGTTTTAAACATCAAATATTATTTCCAAGTATTCTTGTATAAATATTTTATATTTTCATTATAAGAACTCGACTTTATGGATACTAAATAGAAGTGCTTTCATCATAACAATTGAAAAAATACAGAAGAATCTTACATTTTTTATATAACAGTATTCTAAATGAAACTTCATTATGGTAGGATATAGTACCCATAATATGAAAAAGGCGTGAGCTGCAGAGCTCCATCATTAAGGTCGTATTTTTCGTGCGAAATACAATTATATTTTGAAAAATCACGCTTAAATAGCAAACCGATTCGAAATACAATATTTATTTTATAAAAAAAAAATTTTACGAAGTGCATCGTGATTGAAGAAAACAGTTGAAACCAACGAAGGAATGCACCTCAACATCAACATAAGCCACGTTTGGTTAACCCATATTTCAACCTACAATTGTGAAAAAAAATTCGCGTAGTCTGATGGCAGATCGAGATGCAATTCGGACGGAATAATCACCACTAAATGCAGCGCGGTTGAGAAAAAGAGATGAAACCAACAAAGGCTTTTCAGTCAACATAAACTTAATGTACCTACGTACCAAACTTCAACCCTCTAACTCAATCTGAAGAAGCTGCGGAGGAAATTTCTCAAAAACCACAAAAGAACAACAAATATCTACGTTAAAAATGGCGGTGGTTGGAAAAATTCAACCAAATTTTGATGCTTTCGTTCTCCAACCTGCTCATTAGACTAGATCGGAGCAGCTGGAGATGCCAATATTCACCCGGAGAAAAAAAAAATATATTTATATTTATATATATATATATATATATATATATATATATATATATATATATATATATATATATATATATATATACACTGGCCAGCAAAAGTAACGCACCACTAAATTATTTCGAAGTATTTGTGGAAATTCATATAAAAATTAAAATATTTATTTTTATTTTAAACTGCCGTAGTACACACATGCTAAATTTATAAGTTAGGTTTTTTTATCGAAGTCTGTTTTTGGTATTTTTATTTTGTTGGAATTCCGATGAAATTTGAATTAACATACCTCTTTTTTATTTAGGTTTTATCGCTAAAATTTATCATTTGAACTGAAAATGTTCATTTGTGAGGTACAGTGAAGTAAAGTGTATGGAAAGCCAATCTAGAAATTTGACCGCCGAAGAATGTGCTCAGGAAGTCATTTTACTGGAAGAGGGATAGAGCTTTCGAAGAATTGGACAGAGATTTGGTGTATCGCATACATCCGTTTCGCGTATGATCGAACGTTATAGGGCGACAGGTCAGCACTTAAGAAGACCTGGCCAAGGCAGACATCGCATAACTACGCAAGTTTAAGACCGTTTTTAAGAGTATCTGCTTTGAAACAACAGTTTGTGACAGGAAGATTGCTGCAGACACAGCTACAGCAAGCAGATGGACTCAGAATTTCAACTGATACTGTTCTTTGACGCCTAGCTGAATCTGATCTGAGACCAAGAATCCCAGCGCGAGGACCACCTTTGACCCCAGAGCATCGTAGAGCAAGATTAAATTTTGCTAGAGTACACATCGATTGGATTGATGAAAATTGGGAAAGAGTGCTTTGGTCAGATGAAAGCAGATTTTGTCTCTACAACTCAGATAGACGTATAAGGGTTTATCGAAGACCAAATCAAAGTTATGTGATACCATTGTGGTACCATTTGGCCCTTACATTGGTGAGAATTTTTTGTTTCAGCAAGATAATGCTAGACCGCATGTTGCTCAGATTGTGCAAAATTATTTTAATGAGGCTGGAATTGAAACTATGGATTGGACAGCAAACAGTCCTGATCTTAATCCAATTGAGAATGTTTGGGACATGATTTACCGCTGTTTTCAAGAACTTCCTAACCCTCCTAACACTTTGAATGGGCTTACTGGAGATATTGTCCCTATATGGAATAATTTGGATGAAAACGAGATAATATCCGTAATTTTGAGCCTGAATAATCGCTGCCGTGCTGTTATTCAAAATAGGGGAGGAAATACCGGTTATTAATTATTTTTAACTAAAGTTAATAATTTTTTTATTGTTTGAATTTTCTTGTTATATTTTCTTTATTTTTTTCTTACCTTCTTTTGGAATTTCATCTTTTATTAATACCCTTATTAAGCTAGAATAAGAATATACTCAACTAAGACATAAAAATATTTGATTAATATTATGAAATAAAAAATATTTTTCAAAATTTAGTAGTGGTGCGTTATTTTGCTGGCCAGTGTATATATATATATATATATATATATATATATATATATATATATATATATATATATATATATATATATATATATATATATATATCAGATATAAACAATTTTCGAAAATCGTGGTCTAGGAGGTCTAAAACGGATAAAAAAACTACTCCCGCACCTGACTGCTCTCCTTCGATCGATACACTCCAATAGTAGGTCATTTATGGGAAATTACGACTAGAAATTATGGTCGAAATCAAAGAAACTCTCTCTTTTCATGGTTATTAATTAATTTCAGAATTATTTTATTTTGTAGTCTTTCAGGTACTATATGAATGAAACAGGATGTAGCAGGAAAACAGGAACTTGTTTGAACTAATGATTTGAAGCAATCATTTGCTACCTACGGCCTACCTCAGAAATGTTGTCGGCCTCCATCTTCCCAACCAAATGTATGAAAAGAACAGCTGTATTCAATAGAAAAACATCATATCATACACCTAGTCATCAAAAAAAACTTTATTATTTAATAGGAACTCATTCCTTGGAAGATATATCTACCTTCAATCGACAATATACATAAAAATATATTATCTCAATAAAATAACCCAATTTCATTGATTCATAACCTTGAGAACAAGTATTTTTGTTGAGTTGCGAAATAAAAATATGTTTAATTTTTTGACCATTGCTACTTATCATTGTCATATCATTATCATATCATTTGTCCATGAGGTACAATATTTAAATTCGGAGTCTTTCAAACGATTTTAATATTATATTGGTTAATGATAATAATTTATACGGTTATTAAACACAATAACACTCATGACACACGTTTCGGTGAGACTTCACCTTCTTCGGATGATGAAGACAAAATGATTAAATTTTTCGGATAAATTCAATAGAATTTCAGGGACCCAGATGGTTAAAATTTATTAATCTGGAACGACTATTCCGTTATTTCCTTCATTTACCATTTCGAAGTAACAATTATTGAATGCGTGATTTTCAGGGATTGCATAATTGAATCTTTACAAGTCTCCTTTTATAATCTGAAAGTCTTCTGAAAGTTCTACCAATGTAAAATTAATCATAATTACCACATTTAAATTTGAACACTCCTGATTCATTGTTTTTATTATTTTTTGTAAGTAGGTATGTTTTCCGTTATTTCTGGTATGGCAGGAAATATTGATATTGTGTTTAGATAAAAGTGATTTGAGTTTTTTACTTGAATTTGAGATGTAAGGCTCAGAGCCGGAACTAGGATTCTAGCGCCTGTGGCAAACTTTCAAAATGCGCCCTTGAAGAAATTTATTTTTCAATAAATACATGTTCTTTCATAATTGACATTTATTGATTATATTTTGAAGAACTTTTTTATTCACAATAATCTCTCATATTCTTAAAAGGTAATGACCAAAAACTCAATCAACAAAATGAATAGAAAACGATAAAAAAATTGTTATTTATTCTCAAAATAATATATACTGTTATATATAAACATTAAAAAAAGTATTAAAACCTGAAGACAACAATAAATAAATGAGTGAACACTTGCTGAACTGTTCCAAAAAAAGTCTTAATTTTGGGTGAAACTTGGGCAGCATGAACTCCAAGTAAGTTCAGACTATGTGTTGAGCAGGAAATGAATCTTGCGAATTCGTTGTTCTTTAAAATTCTAGTTTTGACACCTTTATATTTACCTGCCATATTTCCAGCATTATCATAAGATTGGCCTCTAATATTTATAACTTTATAGAAAATTAACCTCTAATATTTCCTATATCTAATCCATCCGCTTTCAATTTTTCCTCTATCAGTTTAGCAAGAGCTTCTCCAGTATGTTCATTAGTTGTTATGAAATCGAGAAAACTTTCTTCAATACTAATAATAGTACACTTATCGGAATCAATTTAAACATATCTTCATATTTGAGTCATCTGTTTTAGATGTGATACATCTGGTGTACTGTCAAACAAAATTGAAAAACATGTGGCTTTCTGTATATTGGCTATGATGTGTTTCCTAATTTTTGTGGAAAGCAAATGTATCAACTCATCTTGTATCTTATGAGTGAAATGAGAAATCTGATTCTTATTATGTGTCTCTATATGATTTTTCATTATAGGGTCATAATGGCTTATAAGCTCAATTGTGCTCAAAAATTTTCCGTAATTCGGTTCTCCTATTTTTTCAGAAGTACCCCTAAGAGCATCATTATTCTTAACGCAGTGAAGAATCGCATCCAAGATACCCTTTAAGATATGCCTCCATTTCTGTTTCTCATCCATGATCATTTTCTCCAAATAATCATCTATGAATCCGCCAATATTCAAACTCCGTTCAAAACTTCGCAATTTTATGTAGTTTTCCCTATGACTTAAAGAAACTTCATGACAGGGTAGTGATGGATTGAGATGTTGCCAGTCTCGATAGCCTGTAGTCCAAAAATCTTTTTTTTCCAAAAAAGAGCAAGCAGGGAAAGCAAAATAAAGCATCCGTCCTCTTACAATAAATAAGCCAGTTTCTGTGCAACCTTTCTCCATTTGGCAAAATCTTCAAGAACCATTTTTTATCAAAACGTCGATCACCGTCACTTAAAGGATAAAAGTCGAGATCATCGCCTAATTCAGGTCGCCGTTGAACAAATATTTTGATATTTTTTTCGTAATTTGCCATGTTGTAAGGTCATTGAAATCAACTAGTTCAAGTGGTTCCTTAGGAACTCCTGATTCTTCGAAAGAATTTTCTTTGTTCAGTACTTGAAGAAGTAGAAGGAATACTTTCTGCAACATGGGCGTCATTCGCGGAATCACTTATTGTCGGGACAATAACCGCTTAACTCTTGAAGTAACTTGAGATATCACTTGTGTTTTTTTTAAGTTCTGATAATGTTTGATCTCTCATCTTCGGAAACTGTGATCCTGATAATTTTTTCGGAGGCATTTCATTTGGTTGTAACAAGCTGAAAATAAAAATCCTCATGAATAACATAACTTGGCGCGGAAAATTGGCTCGGACTCATTCAATAAGTCAAACATACCTGATTGAGAACTATTTTCCTTTCCAGCACGAATAATTTCCAGGCCGATAAGACGGTAAAAGGTAAAAGAATAAAGAATTGCACCATATTACTGACCTGACTAGTGAAAACACGAGTACGAGGTACGAGTGTGCAGTAGTGTGCACTGTGAACTGTGAACGATACGATAAACGCCACACGCTGAACAAAATTCTGTTTTAGCAATATCACGTGATCAGGTCGCCTAGCAACCGATTAGGATGGAATTACCGCAGAAGTGAAAGGAGAGTTTTTATGTGCACCGAGTCGTGTTTCGGGCCATGTATCATTTTCTAGGATTTTGTTCCGTTTTGGCGGTTTTGGTAGCGTTCGTTAACTACGTGTCACTCAACTTTGTGAACTGGTAAATACGCCACTCTGAAATATAGAGCTTGTAGTCAATCTTTATTTAAAATGGAATATATCATATTTCACATTTTGCGCCCCTAGGTCGTTTGGGCCCGTGGCAAATGCCTCCTTCGCCACGCCCACGGTCCGGCTCTGGTAAGGCTATTATATTTGATATTATACCTGATAAGTAGGTGCATCTGGTAAATCGCCTTCTTGAATTTTTTTTATTCATCATATTGTCTATTATTTACTATTTACGGCAATTTGTTTGATCATGTTCTTCTCGTTGTTGAAATCAACGTTTGAAAGCAGAATATTAACTGAACGATGAACCACACTATTGCAAACTGCCATTTTGTGTTAAAATTGATGTAGGGAAATAGTATGAATGACATTATCGGTAAATGAGAGTTCTTGAAAAATTTTGAAGCTTGTTTGTTATCTAATTTCGCTATTTTCCGATCAAAACAATTCAACGCAAGTCTTTTCCATTAAAATGGAATGCGAAAATGATGGAAATACCCTTTTCACTTCAGCACAAAAAGATAGAAAAATTCAAGAATTATAACGGTGTATCAAAATTTTGGTTCAGAAAAAAAAAACCTTATTCAATGTGGGTGGGATGCGGAGGTGAGTTAAATCTCAATCCCACGACAAAAAAAAATCTCTACATTGAAATTTCGGCGGTTATGAAAAAAAGCTCTTGCCTTAACTTGAGTTCAATCCATGTATAGAAATTCAACCCTCTAACTCTAATTTCCAAAAGCTGTGGAAGTATGCAAAATCAAGAAATAGCAAATGATCTCTACATAAAAACTGCAGCGGTAAGAAAATTTTAACCACGATAAGGCAATTCTAACATCAACGAAAATTTGATACTTGGATTACCACGTATCAAATTTTCAACCAATTAACGCCATTTGGAGGATTTTTGGGGTTGCAAAAATCCTTCAAAACAGGTTTTTCAGCTTCATACACCCTACAAAGTTGAATTTTGAAATATATATATATTTATATATATATATATATATATATATATATATATATATATATATATATATATATATATATATATATAATATATATATATATATATATATATATATATATATATATATATGTATATATTTTTATATATATATATATATATATATATATATATATATATATATATATATATATATATATATATATATATATATATATATATATATATATATATATATATATATATATATATATATATATATATATATATATATATATATTGCTATGGTTTATTTATTTGCAATATTAAAATTAAAATATATAGTACAATATAAAATAAAATTGATAGGAAAGAGGGAAAACTTCAATAAAATTAAAGAAAAATTAAGAGGTGATTGATTAATTATAAAATATGTATATAATTAATAATATATGAATAATACTTGTAGAATGTAGAACACTTGAAATGTCAATAATCGTTGGACAGAGATTTCAAGTAATTCAATGTAAATTCATGAAATATTAGAAATATAGGAGACTATAAGTAATCGAATCTTTATAAAGAATAAATGGAAGAAATTAATCCAAGATAACATGCTTAATTTATGTAGAATACATATGATTATGGAAATTTTATGTATCGTAGAATCAACTAAATTTGTATATCAGATAATAAGTAAATTTCAAGTCATTGAAGAGAGTTAATCATATATAAAGGTATTAGAAGAAATTAGTTAACTGTTTTATATATAAAATTAGTGTAGAATAATGTAATAAAGAAGAATTTCAAGTTAGAATCAAAAACTATATATGTTGAAGTGTCAAATTGTTCAAGAATAAATAATAATAGAACTAATGGACAGAATATTGAAAATTTTAATACAAAATGATTATTCTTTAGATGAATATTCTTTAGATGAGTTTAACTAGATATTTTCAGTCCAAAATATATGTTTTTATTACAAATTTGTTAAAAAACTAATCAAATGTCATTTAATTATTCAAAATAATCAAATTGAAGTACTGAGTTTGAAAAATTTTAAATTATCATAAAGAAGCTGTTATTATTGAAATAATCAATTTCCAGAATTATTGTATATTTAATTAAATAGAATGATATTTAAAAATGTACAGTACCTGTTAGTATAATATTTAAAAATGATTAATAATCATAAAAAGGATATTGAGAACATTCTAGAATATATACATCAGGTAATTTGATTTTCAAAAATAGAAAGAAGTTATAAAGGGAAGTGAATTCCATTTCCGCAGTCAGTTGATCTTTAGCAGCCAAGAAATAAGCATTGTCTTTGTGTACATCAAGTATTCATTTGTTATTGAATCTCCATAGTTCTTCATGGTATAGAAAAGTGAACTGAAATTAGAATGATAAATTAATAGATAAAAGTATAAGTTAAAACAGTTTAATTACCTGAAGTGAGTTCCAATCATAAGTGAAATATAAACAACATCAGAGAAGCCATTTATGGATTAATATAACATTCAAGAAGGCGATAAAGAAGAGACCTATTATATCGACAACAACATAGAGCATCGATCATCTCATCACAGAACAGTACAAGTGTCAAGTTGAAAACAGTGAGTAAATATATTATTGGCCAAATTTGACAGTTGAAATATTTGCAAATATAAATATAAACATTAAGGGGGAATCATTAAAATTTAAAAAGGTACCATAAAAAATTAGTTATTAGGAATAGTTGTTTTGTTTTATAATTAATATAATATGTTGAAATTGAAGTGTTAATAAAATTGTTAAATTACTAAATCTTTAATTAATTGAAGTTTTTAGAGTAAAGTAAAAAGATTATAAGGAGAACCTTCCCTGAGATAATTTAAAAGAGTATAAGTTTAAATACATTATATTAAATAAATAATAGCAAATAAAGAAAATTAATTCATAATAATTGACTCCACAACTAGTGAGCAAAATAAAGAATTCATATTAATATATATATATATATATATATATATATATATATATATATATATATATATATATATATATATATATATATATATATATATATATATGGGCGTACCCAGCTTCTGGCCTGGGGGAGGGCAAGTCAGGTTTTTTAGGTCGGATCGTCCGTGGCTGCTTTGTCATACACACTACACAAACACACCCACATGAAACATAAGGTATATGTAGTGCAGTGTGTAGGGCAAACAGCCGAAAATGATCCTACTTTATAGGTAGATAAATAAATAAAAGTAAATTTGACTATGCATGCATTTTTATTTTATTTAAATCGCTTCTACTTTAAAAGTAATTTTCGAGAATCTTCTTAAAAACAGTTTATAACATTTTCCGTGAAAGAATCGCCCATACTATTCACAAGTTTTTTATATGCACTGACCAAACAAAGTCCATTCAACCTGTCTATCTGGTACTAATAAATGTCATCAAAAAAAACCCTCAAAAATTGTGGTCCACGAAGTATAAGAAAGTAAAATTATGAGGAGTATTTTCCGAATAATTCTGGTGTTTATCAGTTATCAGCCATATAAAAATAAATAGATTTATTGATTATACACCTATATTTATATATATATATATATATATATATACATTATATATATATATATATACATATATACATATATATTTATATATATATATATATATATATATATATATATATATATATATATATATATATATATATATATGTATATATACACATTCGGCACATGAACCTTCAAATTTTTTTGGCATATTGTTCGGATCATATGCTACCTGGACCCTGAGTCCTACTAAGACTAACGGTTAAGGAGATATAATTTTTTGAATTTTTTTTCTCAAATTACCCAAAATACCGCGTTGAAACCCTCATAAGTTTTTTATTAATGCCTGTAAAAGCACCATTTGGCCAAATAAATATTCTGTAATGTATGTTTGTTCAAATAGTTAATAGTTTTCATTACAACTGACAGTACTAAAGTGACATACGAGGATTTTCATTCTACAAAATTAGTGATTTTGTGAAAATAAATCAACTTCAAAATTCAATGTTAAAAAAAGTAATAACAATTGAGAGCTTCCCTCTACTTCAAATTGCGGATATTCCTTCCGAAAGACGAAAATCGTTTGGACTTGTGAGAAAAACAATTTTATTTTTATGATTGTTTATTTGAACAAAAGTTAAACTACTAACAATAAATTATTATCAAACTGTTCTCTAATTACAAATTTTGGTCGAACTATTCTCCCTTGTTCCTAATGCACGTCGACGCCTCTTTCATACAACCGTTACGGTACCTAGCTAGTTATTTGTTGAAGCAGAAAAATTTTTTTTTTGTTCCAACAAAATGTGACTTTATGATCGTTCATTTGAACAAAAGTTAAACTAGTAACAATAAGTTAATACCTAACTGCTTTCTTGTTACACATTTTGTAGTTTCTATTGAACCAAAATGTGTAACAAGATAGCAGTTAGGTATTAACTTATTGTTACTAGTTTAACTTTTGTTCAAATGAACGATCATAAAATCACATTTTGTTGGAACAAAAAAGAAAAATATTTCTGCTTCAAGAAATAACGAAAGAGGTGTCGACGTGCATTAAGTACAGGCGAGAATAGTTCAACCAAATTTGATAACTAGAAAACAGTTTGATATAAATTATTGTTAGTACTTTAACTTTTGTTCAAATAAACGATCATAAAAATAAAATTGTTTTCCTCAATAAGTCCGAACGATTTCTGCCTTTCTGAAGGAACATCCGCAATTTGAAGCAGAAATGTTTTATTTTCATCAATGTGTAGCATACCGTTAAAAAGGTCATTAAGTAGAGAGTTTTTGAAAGAGAGTGAAACTCTCAATTGTTGTTATTTTTTTTAACATTGAATTTCGAAGTTGATTTATTTTCACAAAATCACTAATTTTGTGGAATAAAAGTCCTCGTATGTGTCTTCGGTACTGTCAGTTGTAATGAAAACTATCAACTATTTGAACAAGCATACATTACAGAATATTCATTTGGAAAAATGGTGCTTTTACAGACATTGATAAAGAACTTATGAGGTTTTAAATGCGATATTTTGGGTAATTTAAGAAAAATAAGGAACTTCGTTCCAAAATTCAAAAAATTATATCTCCTTAACCGTTAGTCTTAGGACCCAGGGTCCGGAGGTGGAAAGGTAGCAAGTAACCTCAACAATATCCCAAAAAATTTTGCTGATTCATGTGCCGAACACCCTGTATTTATATATATATATATATATATATATATATATATATATATATATATATATATATATATATATATATATATATATATATGTATATATATAAATATATATATATATATATATATATATATATATATATTATATATATATATATATATATATATATATATATATATATATATATATATATATAATATTATATATATAAATATATATATATATATATATATATATATATATATATATATATATATATAATATAATATACATATACATATACATATACATATACATATACATATACATATACATATACATATGTAAGTTTGGAGTTTCGTCCAACCTAACGATGCGCTCAGTGCAGTCGACTGAGCGGATATCAGGGTTGCGAGGTTTCTCAAATATTTATCAAGGCATCATATCCAGATACCTTGACTACTGTTCAATTTCAATTGTATTAATTTGACACTGTCATAAATTGTATATTTGTTGAAAACAAACATATTCTATTATGAATTAATGTACTTGTTTGTTGATTCAGGTATGTTATAATGTATTGAATAGGTTTAGTGTATGTAATTATGTGTTTTAATAAACTTTTCAGTTATTGCTAGCATCAACAGCCGTACATAAATTCATCATAAGTCTTGATAGCAGACTTATAAATCAACAAACAAACAAAGCATGACTTCACCACGTGCGAAATTTCATTTCGTATCTGATTGTCTGAATGCAAAAACGATTGTGAAGGTGGTCAGAATACAGCTCGAAAATGAAGATACAATTTTTCAATTCCCAAAGGAGTATCAACTTAAGGAATACCACCAGAATTTATTCGACACAAGCGTTGTGAAAAATGTAACCAAGAGCATGAAGACACGTGGACATTTTCGGAATGTATGGATAACACTGGTGAATGAACTCAAAAACAATTACATAGATGAGGAGGGTAACATATGTTTTAATGGTCTTTATTTGGACGAGGCACGGGCTCTCACCGATCCCATCCCCATCTCATCTCATATTTCTAAAATTGAATCGGTTGAAAACAAATCTTTGAGTTTAGTTGTAAAAGATATGATTCTGGATAAATTTTCGGGAAAAAATCAAAATGCGAAAATATTTTTAGACCTTTTTGTTCAGGAATGTAATCGTTTGAAAATAGGTAGCTTGCGTTATCAAGAAGTGTTGAAAATTTTTTTAGAAGGACCGGCTCTTGATTGGTTTCTTGCTTTTCTAAAAACACACACTATCTCGCATCCATGGGAATTTTGGCAAAACTCTTTTCTGGACACTTTTTCAGAGATAGGTTGGGTTGAAATAAATTATGCTTACACTTTTCGATACATTAATGGGCCTATGTTAGATTATGCACTTAAAAAAATTAATTTGCTTATAGATGCTGATCCTGAATTAACTACGAATAGCCAAATAAATTTCATTGTATTAGGTTTGCCATCTCATATAAGATCACAGATTAACAAAAGAGATTTAAACTCAATAGATAAATTGATGTCGAGTATTCGACAATTAGAAAGTTTGGTTATTAACAAAAATAAAAATATTTCCATAAGTGAAAATAAAACGCAAATTAAATTCTCGAATAAATCGGAATTGAAACCATGCTCCTATTGCAAAGATAGGGGTTTCCCAAATAGATATCATCCAGAAAACTTATGTCGTAATAAAATCACAAAACATAAGGAAAATATTAAAAATGATAAAATTAAAATGGTTAATAACTTGGAAATCCAAGAAAGTATTTCATCATGTGATGAATCAAAAAAACGAATAACTAACCCACTTATTAAATTAAATGTTCTAGTTAACAACTATCCGGCAATCGCACTTTATGATTCTGGAGCCAATATATCGGTGATAAATTATAACACTGTGAAAAGACTAAAATTAAATGAAAATATAAGTGGGGTGAAAAAAATAAATACGGTTTCAGGTTCCACTGAAACATTAGGTTCAATTATGGTAAATTTAAAAATATTTAATATTTTAAAAAAATGGCCTCTTTTTATAATAAAGAGTGAATCATTTCAAGATGATATTCTTCTGGGATTAGATGTTATTAAAACATTTAGGCTATGTCAGAATGAAAAATTAGAAATTTTCCAAAAACATGAAGAAAAAAGATCTTAAGATTCACTTAAGGAAATCCAAATATATACTACAAAAAACAAATACATTGCAAGAAAACCATATAAATGCTCATTGCAGGATAAAGAAGAAATAAATACACAAATAAAATCTCTTTTAGAAGCAGGTCTCATAGAATATTCTTCAAGTCCTTATGCATCTCCTGTAACTCTTGTTTTTAAGAAGGAGGAAGGAAAAAAATCACGTCTGTGTATTGACTATAGGGAACTAAATAAAATAATCGTTCCAGAATGCCATCCATTTCCCATAATAGATGACTTATTACTTTTAGCGCGCGATTGCTTATATTTTACAAAACTCGACATAAATTCGGCGTTTTGGTCGATTCCGATTAGAGAAAAGGATAAACAAAAGACGGCATTCATCACACATAACGGACACTGGCAATGGTCATGTTTACCATTTGGGTTAAAATCAGCTTCCTCAATTTTTCAGAGAACACTGAGTGACGTAATCTCCAAGAATAATCTTAATACATTTGCAATAAATTATATAGATGATATTCTAATTTTTTCAAAAAATAGCTCAGAACACCTAATTCATATTGATAAAACCCTGATGGCTATTAAAAATGCGGGTTTCAAATTGAACAAAAAGAAATGCTTTTTTGCTAAAAGTTCAGTTGTGTATCTGGGTCATAATATAGAAGGAAATATAATAAGACCCATAAATGACAATTTAATTGCGATAAAAAATTTTCCAATACCTAGAAATCAAAAAAATATCAGACAACTATTAGGAAAAATTAATTTTTATTTAAAATACATTTCAAATGCAATAATAATACTAGAGCCTTTTCACAATTTACTTAGAAAAAACGTGAAATTTGAGTGGTCACGGAAATGCGAAGAAAGTTTTAATAAAATAAAAAATTATCTAAGCTCAGAACCAATACTTGCGATCTTCGATCCGAAACTTCCAATATACATTTTTACGGATGCGTCAAAAGAAGGAGTAGGAGCGATCCTTAAACAACCTCAAAAAGATAATTTACTGAAACCAGTATTTTTCTTTTCAAAAAAATTAACTCAATCACAAAAAAATAAACGTGCAATATTCCTGGAATGTCTGGCAATAAAAGAATCGATATTATATTGGCAGTACTACTTAATGGGTCATAAATTTACTATCTTTTCTGATCATAAACCTCTTGAAAATTTCAATATAAAAAAAAGTCAGGACCCTGAATTATTAACAATAATAACTTATATATATCAAACTACGATTTTAACATAATATATAACCCTGGAGAAAAAGAATACAGAAGCGGATGCTCTTTCACGTAACCCGGTTTTTAGAAAATAACTTTAATAATGAATCTACTATCCAAATAGTAAACTTTGTTTCGCTAGATGACGTAATAAACAACCAAAAACAATTACAAAAAGAAAATGAAAAATTCGAAACTAAAAATAATATTTATTATAAAACCTTAAATAACAAACAAAAAATTTGGATTACAGAGGACTTCGGTATTAAACTAATAAAAAAATACACAGTAACAGCCACATAGGTGTAAAACAATTAACACTAACTTTGACACCAACATATTACTTTAAAAATATGCACAAACATATAAAACTTATTTGTCGAACATGTGAAACATGCATACAAAATAAAACAAGATTTGGAAATTTCAAACAACCCCTGTCCCAACTAGGCCCAGCTTCGGAGCCATTTCAGATAGTATCTCTTGATACAATAGGAGGATTCGGAGGAAATAAATCATCAAAAAGATATTTACACTTGATAATAGATCATTTTACAAAGTACGCTTTCGCAATTACGTCAAAAACCCAAACTGCAAAAGACTTCATTAATTTAATAAAAAAAATTCAAAACAAAAATAAGATAAATTTAATTTTAACGGACCAATATTCCGGCATAAACTCAAACCAATTCAAGAAATTCTTAAAATCAGAAAAAATAAAATACATATTTACAGCTGTAGATTGCCCTTTCTCAAATGGACAAAACGAGCGCACAAATCAAACTTTAGTAAATTCAATTAGATGTAAAATTTCGGAGAACAGACACCGACCGTGGAGTATTATAGCCGAGCAATGCATTGAAAACTATAATAACACTGTTCATAGCACCACAAAATTTACGCCTAGTTATCTTTTAAACGGAATTGATAATTCTTTCTTACCTCCTGAGTTAAACAAAAATAACTTAGAAAACTAAAAAGAAAATAGAGAAATAGCATACTAGAATTCAAAAAAAGTTCATGATCGAAACAAAATTTATTATGACAAAAATACGAAACAAATAACATATGAAGAGGGAGACCTTGTATATATCCAAAACTCAAGTCGCCTAAACCGGAACAAGCTAGATCCAATCAGAATGGGTCCTTTTAAAATAAAAAAGAAAATTTCAAATTTACTCTACATTATAGACTCGGGTTTCAAAAGAAAGGAATCGAATATTTTCCATGCAAGTAAAATGATACCTTACTGTCCTGCTCCCGAATATAATTTACACCAGTTTGGTGGGGGAGGGGGGATGTAAGTTTGGAGTTTCGTCCAACCTAACGATGCGCTCAGTGCAGTCGACTGAGCGGATATCAGGGTTGCGAGGTTTCTCAAATATTTATCAAGGCATCATATCCAGATACCTTGACTACTGTTCAATTTCAATTGTATTAATTTGACACTGTCATAAATTGTATATTTGTTGAAAACAAACATATTCTATTATGAATTAATGTACTTGTTTGTTGATTCAGGTATGTTATAATGTATTGAATAGGTTTAGTGTATGTAATTATGTGTTTTAATAAACTTTTCAGTTATTGCTAGCATCAACAGCCGTACATAAATTCCAATCATAAGTCTTGATAGCAGACTTATATATATATATATATATATATAATATATTATATATATATATATATATATATTATATATGTATATATATGTATATATATATATATATATATATATATATATATATATATATATATATATAAATATATATATTTATACTTAGGACTCTGTATATGAATGTTAGCATATTGAATTTTAAGATGCGTAAAAAACTTGTAGAAACGCTAATTTTGCCGATTCTGGATTATGGTCTGGTCCTTATCTATCCTTATCTGGATCAACTTTCGAGGAATAGACTACAGCGCATTCAGAATTCATGTTGTCGATTTGTATTCAGAGTACGCAAATATGAGAGGATTTCGGCTAAGATTGATCAACTACGGTGGCTGAGAATGAACCAGGTTTTCTTTTTTCATATGAGTTCTTTAGTCCACCGAATTCTATCATCTGGGATGCCTTCTTATCTTCATTTAGTTTCAGAGGTAATTCTCATGCTGTTAATATTAGACATATTAGGTTTCGCCTAACTATCTTTAAAAGATCTTTCTCATTTAATTCTATAGCTGTATATAATAAGATACCTAGGAATATTAAAAAACTTTCATTACATAGTTTCAAGAAGAAGATCAGATCGAGACTTCTGTCTGCACAAATAGCTGTTTAATTTTTGCTAAGGGCTGCCTAATGAATAATCTTTAGTTTGTTATTGTCAATTTATATTCAATGTTTGCATTCTCATTTACTCCTAATAATTTACGATTTGTTTCAGTGTTTTATTTCGTGTCTGGTTTTTATTTGTCTGTATTTCATTTCACATTGAGTTGTTTTGTTCTATCAATTATTTATTTTCATTTTATTTTATATAGATTCTTAATTTTCTTCTTTTTCTTTTTTTTTATATATATTGTTTTTTTTGTTTATTTTGTTACTTTGTTTCATTGATTATATTTTTTTTTTGTAGTTCGAGGTTGAGTAGAATAGCTTTGCTAGACTTCGCCTCTCATAATCAATAAAGTCCTTATTATTATTATTATTATTATTATTATTATTATTATTATTATTATTATTATTATTATTATTATTATATATATATATATATATATATATATATATATATATATATATATTTTTTTTATTTTTTTATTGTTAATTATAGTGACTTCAACTACTATGGTCATTTCGTCACTAGTAAGAGCTCTACAAATCAAACTTATCGCTAACAAAATACACATACTATATATAATTAAAAACAAAATTTGATATGAGAAGATTACCTAGATAGAACAGTCTACAATTAAGAAGCATCGTTAGTATAGTACATCTAGTTAAAATAGAATAAATATGGACCAAAACTTTCACGTGAATCTATATACATTAACAGAACTAGATATAAATAAACTATGTTTTGAGTAAATAAGTGCATGAATAGACTTTGATGAGACAATATATACACAAAGAAATTTGTACCAAACACATATCTGTAAAATGTATATGAATAAATAGATATATACATGACTAGATAAACAATTTTTGAATGAATAGGTGTATAAATAAACTCTGATAAAAAATTTGATAAAAACTTTAAAATGAACACGGAATGAAAAGATCAAGAAGGTGGTTTTCGGGGTCGTCCTTTCTGCCAGCCCTTCTTTTTCCTGACTGGGGGGACATGTGTTGTCGCCGAATCAGATGCCTCCTCCCAATCTGCATCTTCGTCCGCTTCTTCATGAGCCCCTTTTTTGCAGGACTCCTCCATCACTTCCGGCCTTTTCCGCTTCTCTCGTCTGCCAGCACTGCTGTCAGAGAGTAAAGCTTCTTCAGTCGAAGGAGGTGGTAGTAATTTAGTTAGATCAGGGTGGATATTGAGATTCACCCTGCTTACCGTTGTTGATGGGTTGCTTGCACCCATGAGGCCTTTTACTGTCTCTACTATTAATGGAGTTAACTTTTTTATTAACTCTGATATGTTATCAGGTTGTGAATTCACTGCCGTAGAGGCAGTCGCTCTTGCATATGATACATTGGGTTTAGGCGTTACGCTTTCTACCTTTTTTTTGCCTCGAAATAAGAAATGCGATGTAGTGTTTTTATTCGTTGAATTTCCAGTTCCTGCTTGTAAATAGAGCAGTTTTTGGAAGACGAAAAATGGTTACCTTTACAGTTCACACAGACACGAATTTCGTCACAAGGAACTCCTTCGTGCCTAGTCTTACCACAATGACACATTTCGGCAGGCGCAGAACACCTGGCGGAAATATGGCCGAACTTCATGCATTTAAAACAGCGCAAAGGATTAGGGATGAAAGGTCTAACCTCAACGCTGTGGAACGCTATTTTGACTTTGGTTGGTAAAATAGGCGTATCAAATGTGAAAATGTCAAACCTCTTTTTCAATCTTTTAATTCCAACTACTCCTTCTTTTTTCAACTCTTCACAGGCCTCTTCAAGAGGGACGTTCAGCAAATCTTTGCAAACAACCACACCTTTAGAGGTGTTCAGAGATCCATGGATGTTTACCTCTACAGGGACATTCAAGAATGACTTAACTTGAGCCAGGCGTTTTGACTGTGCACTTGTTGAAGTTTCGATAAGAAGACCTTCTTTCACTTTTCGGATATTCTTGGGTTGTCCAATTAGTCCGTAAAGCGTTTTGGATATATGAAAGGGATTGGCTTTTGAAAAGTCACCCCCATCCATTTTTTTGATAACCAGGAACCGGGGTACTTGACGTCCCGTCTCTCCAGCAACCAACGTTTTTGATGGTCCAGCCGCAATTGTCCGACCACCTCTTGTTTCCAAAAACGTGTCCATATTCGTGCGTGGGTCGTATGATGGAAGGTTGCTCCCCCCAGAATCCATGGAGCAGCCTGCTTTTGCAGGGTAGGATTCTCGAGCATTGCTCGTACCTACCTGGGGTATTACTTCCGTTTGATTTCCGTCCATCGAATATATTACCCCTTTATCGCAGGGGTCACACGCCTCTTTAGGTGAGGTAACCATCCGGGGCCAGTGCCAGAGTCGTCATCCGTATATCCATCCGATAGGAGGGAGGGGTAAGTATATGAGGACCTGAACTCGCTTTCCCAACGTACTAGCGGCCAAGCCCTCTACAGGAAACGTTAAGGATAGGAAAAGGTTGGTAAGTATGTGGGGGTATAGGAAACACTGGATTATAGGGTATAAGGAGTGCGGCAACGGCTGGGATTGACCGTACCACATTTTGGTCAGTCTTAGTTTTCGCTGCTCCCCTCAAGCCTGTTCGACATGGGAAACCCTACAGGAACCGAAGTTCCAGTCGACATAGCCTCAAGGTTCTTTACAGGTACTCAAGCCCACACACCACGTCAAGGTGCTGCCCAAGTGGGGATATATATATATATATATATATATATATATATATATATATATATATATATATATATATATATATATATATATATACATATATATATCTGAGATACATGTAATCATATAAAAGTGCAAATATAGTCGCAGTAATTATAATCGATTTTAATCATTATATACACAAAGATAAATGCAATGAACCTTGTAGTTGATTAGGAAATTTTATGATAGTTTCAAAAATGATTCATCAAATTATTCTGAGCAAAATATGAAAACTTCAAATTTCAACAAATACCTACCTACTAAATATGCTTCACATTCCATCACGACGCAAAAAATTGGTTAGCAATTTTTATCAACTTTAGAATATTCAAATTAAATTAGGGTTTTTTGGTAAAAACAGATTATCTCAGCTTGTCTTCCTTGAGCATCTTCTAGAAACAGAGAGAAAAAGGTCAACAACAATTACCGTAAATTCGTTATTGTCGTATCAACTAATCAAAATGAAATCGAGTAATTCCTACCACTTATTCATGTATCATAACGAAGTTCACGGTTATTTATTCTGAAATCGAAATATCTAGGAAATAATTCATCTGAAATAATATCTATAAATACACGTTGGCGGCATAAACTACCGAACATATTAATACTCCAATTCATATTCATATTTTGTACCTACTAACTAAGCATCACATCGTTTCAATTCTTAAACAACGGATGAAAACATATTACATCTGAACATTCAAACTTTTTTCTTCGAAGTATGCTGAAACATATTGTAATTAAAACAACAGTGCGTTTCAAAACTACGAAAAATATTTTTTTCAGCTGAATTAATTATGTGAATATTTCTAATCTGCATAAAACATCGAAAACGAATTAAAAATATTATCATCTATCATATTATATTTTAATTGATAATAATGGACCTGAAATATCCTTGAAAAAGTGTACTACAACAAAATTGTACATAATAAACCTATTATTCTATCAAATCAGTTTCATTATCAGTCCTATTTTCCTTGAAAATATAAAATAATAGTCTGTTGCACTGTACCGAAAGTCAAGAGCGAGTTGAGGGGATTGATTTTTAATCTGTTTAATAACATCTGTGTTACTCAAAAGCCTTCGATACCGTGATTCAGAGACTTTTGATTTTAAAGTATGCTGGATTTTCGAACTCTGCTGTTAGTATGATTGAAAGTTATCTCTGCGATAGGTGTCAGTACGTTGAAACCTCGACAGGTCAGTCAGAGAGAGGAAGTTTCCGCTGTGGTGTTCCTCAGGGATCTATTCTGGGTCCCTTATTGTTTATTATTTACACAAGCAACATAACTTCCTGCTTGAAACATTGCAAGGTACATCAATATGCCGATGATACACAATTGTATTACTCCTTCTTCCTGTCAGATTGGTATCTGGCTAAACAGTATATGGAAGATGATATTGAAAGATTGGTTTGTTCTTCGCGGCGTCATGGCTTACAGATTAACCCAACAAAGTCGTCGGTTATGGTGTTTGGGAGGAATAAGGCTTTTGTGCGGTCGGTCTTGAACCTGCGGGTTGCTGGTTCCACTCTGGCTTGTGAGCAGGTTGCAAGGAATTTAGGGATGTACATAGATACAGATTTTCGTTTCAGAACACACGGTGGAAAATGTCTGCAGAAGGCTTACATGTCATTGAAATTGCTCTATCCACATCGACATATTCTCAGTCAAAATTTGAAAATTACATTAACTAATGCTTTGGTTTTAAGCCATTTCAATTTTTGTGACCCTGTATACTCACCATGTCTGGATACTATGGATAGGAGGAGAATAGAACGGATTCAGAAGTCTTGTTTAAGATTTGTGTACGACATAAGAAAGTTTGAACGGATTTCGCACAAGTTGAAGGATGCTAAATGACTGTCGATGGAAAATAGAAGGAAACTTCACTGCTTGGTTATGTTTCATAGGATTATACTAAGTGGATCGCCAGCATATCTATCGGATAAAATTGAGTACCGGACTGATGTACACAACTTGAACTTGAGATTCAAGGGACTTATTTCACCACCGTCGTACAGAACAGCTATCTTTAGACGTGGATTTACCTACAACGTCTATGCACTATACAACGGAATACCCACTGAATTGAAGCGTGAGGTTTCTTTATCTCTTTTTAAGAAGAAGTTGAAGGAGAGATTAATGATGAGCATCTAGGGTGGCACTGCAATGGCGAAGTGGCTGGACATGATCGTATTCATTCATTCATTCATTATTGCTTGTTTTTTTTTGTGTTTGCTTTTAACTTTGTTTGGAGATTAGATTTATCTCTGTGATAGGTTAATAATCATTTTGTTTTCTGGGGCTGAACTCGAACATTTTTAAATTGTTTTCAGCTCCTTTTTGCATTCAAATTCAATTTATCTTTTTTTAATTTTGTTTTGTGTCTATTTGTTTTCTGATTGTGAATAAAGTTTATTATTATTATTATATATATATATATATCTATATATATATATATATATATATATATATATTTATATATATATATATATATATATTTATATATATATATATATATATATATATATATATATATATATATATATATATAAATATATATTTATATATATATATATATATATATATATATATATATATATATATATATATATATATGTATATGTATATATATAGTCATTTCCATTATATTCTTGAACCATTTTATTTATATTTCAAGAACAAAGTTAGTGGTTTTTCTGGTTCAGTTAAACAATCTTACGATTATATATCTTTATATATAATGGCCCAGTGTGCCATCCCGAACCTTGCGATCGTGCGGTGTCGGCTAGGCAGGAACTCGTTACTACGACGCAATTGGACTCAGCCGAGCCGAAAGACCACGATCGGCGGTAACTAAGTCCAATCGAATATTCGATACTGCGATCCGCAGTGTTGTCTGCCGGATCCAATGTGAAACATTTCGAAATCAACAACAATCTATAAATAGAAATTTTCCAGTGGACTGAATTGTTAATCTGAACCATTCTCGAATGCATTGGAACACACACCAGAAATTTTAACAAAATCGGTCCAGTCGTTTAGGAGGAGTTCAGTCACATACACACGGACAGAAGAATTATATATAGGTATATATTATATATATATATATATATATATATATATATATATATATATATATATATATATATATATATATATATATATATATATATATATACATATATATAATTCAGTGGCGGCTCGTGAGATTTTGGTTTAAGGAGGCTACAAGAGGTATTAAAAAATACACCATAGGCGAAAATTTTTAGGATTTCAAGGTCAACCGCCTTATAATTTAAAGAAAATCAAAGTAAAACAAGCACCCTAAGCTATTAATCTTGTAAGTAAGATATTAGTCCGCGTGCTGTATTTGAAGTTACTTTATCGGTGAAAAATTCCTCACTTTCAACTAGTTATAGAATTAAATCCTCAAATCCTAAGCGGCCCCAAACAGAGACATTTTCACTAGTAAAAAGTAAACACTGCCAACAAAATAATTTATTTTTCACCTGTGATCCGGTTAGGCAAGGATGTGTCTCATAATTCCTTGTATTAAAACCGCGGTTTTGTTGTCTGTTACGCTGCACCAAATTGTTTAATTTAGGGGTAGGTCGCAATGTTTTTATCAAAACTTTATCCTCATAACTTAGTGCACTAAAGTTATGGGATAACAAATATTCCACTAAGTCACCAATGACATTTTTGAAATTAACTTCAGTAACCAAACTCATTTTAAAACAATACGCGAGCAATATAAGTAAACACGCTGCTGTTTACGGCCATCAGTAACTACGATCACACTACGATTCAATTAATGCTTTCCAACGAATTCACTCGATGTCACGCGAAATTCTATAGTTCTGATTGGTCGACATTGTATGAGTCTGGGTCTCTATCGGTGTTGCCATTTACATGTGTTTTGCTTTTCTATTGCAATGAAGTATTCATTCGGAGTATTTGCACCGTTGTTTGCTTTTCTGTGGCAGGCGTAATGAACGTTGAGAATATACTTTTCTAAGTCTCCGCAGCGTTGCCACAAATCTTGAAATGAATGAAATGCAGTAAATTTAAATACCTTCTATCTTAATTAATAAATTATATTATATAATGTAGGTTGAAAGGAGGGTAGGTGCATAAAATAATATGATTTTGATTAATATGAATATGCTGAATGCTGACTATTCAATATAATATATTAGGGATACACGGAATATTATTGAGGAGGCTTAGCCTCCTTAGCCTCCTTTGACTAGCCGCCCCTGATATATATATATATATATATATATATATATATATATATATATATATATATATATATATATATATATATATATATATACACACACACACATATATATATATATATATATATATATATATATATATATATATATATATATATATATATATATATATATATATATATATTTATATATATATATATATATATATATATATATATACAGGGCTATTCAAATTCGAGTATAAGCATGGGGATTTCGATAACGGTAACAGATAGAGAGATGGTTAAATGGGGGCAAAGTAGCATATTTCAGAGGTCAGTTATATGGATAAGAAAAATCTGATCTAATTCCTTTAGTTCTGGAGTTATATAGGAAAAATCGAAAATTTCGAAATTCTTTTTTTGCCTATATCTTTTTATTTAAGGAATTATTTTCAAAACAATTGTCACTTTGCCATTGCCACTTTTTCTAGGCTATCTAAATATCTGAATAAAAATTATATACAGGGTGTCGTATAAATTGGGCCACCCTCAACTTTCAATTTTTCAAATACGGACCTGTATTTTTTATTGCATTTTTTTGAATGCCAAGAGTCATGTTTTATATTGACGTAGTATTTTCATCTGAATTACAGAGCGTTCTGGAAATATTGAACTATTACCAGTAAAATTTCAACATTTTTTAAAAATTGCAGCTCTAATTAAAAAAATATCATAGAATAAGATATAAAATGCCTAGGATTTGGCATTTTGGATTGGACGAAAAATGTCTTCTTCAAGAATTCATCCACATTTCAGTTCACGCAACCCATGATCAATGTACGAAAATGTGAAATTCTTCCCAGTACGTACATGTATGTGCATATAATCAATGCCCAAACAAAATAATCTTCCAATTGCAATCTTCATACTCCAGACACCAATTTGGAAATATTTCATTGTTACTCACTTTTCGAACTACCTATATAATTATGTTTCATATTGGCGTTTTATTTTTATATAAATCATAAAGTGTTTTGGGAATATTGAACTAATACTAGTGATATCTCATCATTTTTTAATTCCATAACAACTCTTATTGAATAATATCAGAGACTGAGAGGTGAATCAGACAAATTGATTCCTTCAGAAAAATCAATTTTAGAATTTCCAGATTATCTAGTCTCACTACTTGTTCGAAATGACAATAGAATAAAATCAACATTCCCGAGAAACATTTTATTTCTTTACCATAATGTAGCATTGGTAGAATAATTATTGATCCCCATATCGATTCACCTCAGTAGGTATGAGAAAGATCTGTTGTATGTATTCTGCTGAGAACTCACAAACATAATCTGTCACAAACATAACATTGTATTTGATCAAATAGGTTTTCATAAGTTTATAACTTATCGCACAAGAACATGTTTAGTCATTAATCTAGAATTGAAATAAGTCATTATAAGTTATCATTATTGAAACAAATGTTCGAATTGACGACGACCTTCTCGTTTCAGACATTTAGTCCTTTTTTTAAGTTATTATTCGCTCTGAAAATATCTCTTCGGCGTAGTGATGCGCAAGCGTTCATGATTTTAATTCTTAAAATCTTCTATATTTTCAACTTCGTTTTGATTATACTTCTATTCTTTACTGTACCCCATAAAAAAAAGTCAAGCGGAAAGATGAATGATCCTATTATATTCTGTAGAAACGTTAATCATATATCTCTTTTCCTGCTCTATGGGGAAGCCCATATTTCAGTACTAAACAGATTTTTTTCAATTAAATAATCAACGATAATTTTCAAGAAACTGTCAAAATAATGAGACAAGTGAGGTGAACTAAATATTTATATTCCAAAGCATACTATGAGAATTCAAATAGTTAATCATAATTGTTGTATACCTATAGCAACAGAATGCCCATGAATTTTGGTGAAAAATGTAGGTAGTTATACGAAAAGTGAGTATAAAATGAAAATATTTCCAAATTGGTGTCTGGAGTATGAAAGATTGCCATTGGAAGATTATTTTTGTTTGGGCATTGATTATATGCACATACATGTACGTACTGGGAAGAATTTCACATTTTCGTAGCATTGATCATTGGCTGCGTGAACTGAAATGTGGATGAATTCTTGAAGAAGACATTTTTCGTCGAATCAAAATGCCAAAATCCTAGGGCATTTTATATCTTATTCTATGATATTTTTTTAATTAGAGCTGCAATTTTTAAAAAATGTTGAAATTTTACTGGTAATAGTTCAATATTTCCAGAACACTTTGTAATTCAGATGAAAATACTACGTCAATATAAAACATGATTCTTGGCATTCAAAAAAATGCAATAAAAAATACAGGTCCGTATTTGAAAATTGAAAGTTGAGGGTGGCTCAATTTATACGACACCCTGTATATAATTTTTATTCAGATATTTAGATAGCCTAGAAAAAGTGGCAATGGCAAAGTGACAATTGTTTTGAAAAAAATTCCTTAAATAAAAAGATATAGGCAAAAAAAGAATTTCGAAATTTTCGATTTTTCCTATATAACTCCAGAACTAAAGGAGTTAGATCAGATTTTTCTTATCCATATAACTGACCTCTGAAATATGCTACTTTGCCCCCATTTAACCATCTCTCTATCTGTTACCGTTATCGAAATGCCCATGCATATACTCGAATTTGAATAGCCCTGTATATATATATATATATATATATATATATATATATATATATACAGTGGCGGATTTACAGATTTGCCGCCCGTAGGCTATTCAATTTTTGCCGCCTCTGAATTTTGATATCTTAATCCACGATCATATAAATTTTCATTCCAACTTTATGATTTGTGGTTTATGATTAATCCTCGTTACATCAACTTTTCCCTTATGGTTAGTAACATTGAAACTATGGTGTACCGTGTTAGATTCTTGATTATTTTTACAGCAAAGAATTATCAAAAAACATTGTTTTGAGCAAAAATATCTCAATCATGAACCAATTTTAAAGTAAGGTAAGGCATGTCTTTAAACTATACAATACTTACATAATATGAATAAAGCTTGCATAAAAAATATACATTTGGCGAAATAAATATAAATATTTATTATTACACTCACAGTTTAAAAACAGTACAGTAAATATATGTCTTCTTAATTATTTGTTAGTATCACAATTTAAGTTAAATTATAAAAGCATTACAATACTTTTTTGCGAGACTTTGAATTCGAAATTCTACTCTTGCATAAATATCTAAATCCGATGTTTTCTCACATTAAACCGTACCTAACGAATACGATATACATGTATATTATTTAAAAAGCAACTTATCAAGAAGCAAAATTATCGCCGAGCTCATAAATATTATTTTTCTAATTTTAAGACATAAATATATAATCATATTAAAACAATGGTCAATAATAAATAACAATTTACACATTTATTGAAAGAAATAACGCATGACGCACGTTTCGGTGGAACTTCACCTTCTTCAGATTCTAATGACAAACGTCATGCGTTATTTCTTTTAATAAATTTAATGTGTAAATTGTTATTGTTAACCATTGTTTTAATATGTTTATTAATTTACACCATGTATCGGCATATAATCATATATAATTTTGAACTAGTTACTATAAAACCTAAGCAATATTTCAGAAATCTAAACAAATACATACGCTCCACCGTAATTTACGAAACTATACCAGTATTTCAATCCAACTGCAACCAACATTACATTTTTTCGATAAGCACGGGCGTTTGAGCCACGATTTTTTTTTTTTTTTTTTTTTTTTTTTTTTAAATCGAGGTGAAAACTTCAAAAGCGATACCGGTTGCGAACCCGGCCTGTGTGGGATTCAATAGTTGATATATATAAATATATATCAACACATTGCCTACCCACTAAAAACACCTCTGTTCTTTCGGTTTCCGGGCGTTAGCCTACTAAACCTCCAGTCTCACACTTAGATTAGGACTCTCGTGCTGCGGTCAGCACTAGAACCTGTTCCCTTCCTTGTGTCTATATTTCAAGACCCAAGTGTATGTCTCTCTGCGTCGCGTCGCATTAATTTTGAAATCAAGTAAACATACCTGACGACTGCCCTTGGCATTCTCTGTCGACTGGAAGTATGTTCGCTTCATCCCAGGTTGGTTCGAACTTGAACAATGCTCATCACTCCGACCTCGAGATCCAACATCCATTTTCACACTCGTCGTCTGCAATGGCCATTACTCCGACATCGAGATCCAATATCCATCTTCACTCTCGTCGTCTGCAACGAGCATCATTCGTCTTCGAACCTGACGATCCGCTACCATCCCACCGTGCCGTCCTCTGTTGGGCGCTGCTCCTTACTGGCCAACCGATGAAGAACGTGTCTGATGGACAATCTCTCAGCCCATCTAGGTCCTTCTTCACTCCTCGTAGTCTTCAGTTTCAGTCGCTTGCCGTCGAATTCACCGCTTTCCCAGGGCGATGCTGCTTCCTCGGTGGTCTGGTCTCGAGTCTCGTTGAGCCACGAGTCCACATATCCCGCAATAACGACAAGGTGAGTTGACGTAATACGGGGTCCCCGTAGAAGTCTGCTACGGACTCAACGTGTCTGCGCCACATGAAGATTACCTGTTGTGTTGGCGGACAGTTGTGAGGGCTGTATTGTTGTTTTCTCTTTCCGATTTTATAAACATAATGAGGGTGCGTGAGTTAAAAAAAGTTGTTTTTAGCAAATTAAGTTTGTAGGAAAAAGTGGATTTAAAAGATTGTGGACGTCCGACGTCAGTTTTGAATATTATACAGGAACAGAAAGGATTTAAAAATCGGGTTTTAGGCAAAAATTTGATGAAGACATTTACAACAAGACTCCGTGGTTGGGGATTTTATTTGTTTAATATTTGGAGGCGATGAAAAGTGGATAAAGGTAGGAGTTCGTGATCTCAAACATTTGACAGACAAGACTAAAAAACATGAAAATTCTCCAAAGCATTAAAACAGTCTAGTAAGTTTTCAGCTCTTGGGAAATGTGAATATTGAGTTTTTTTTACGTAAGGTTTATGCAGATCAGATAACTATTCGTTTTTTGCAACTGCACGAATGCATTTTGTTGAAATATTATTGATTTAGATAAATTGATAAATCCCTTGAAGATATTCTATTGGCTAAATATTTAGCCTAAAACCAAAAACACATACACAAATATATATAACCCAATATTATTTTTTCGCCCCCGCCTGAAGACAAACTCTCGAGCCGTCACTGCTTTTTATATATAAAAAAAGTAATTTCAATGCCATATCGTATGGATTTTTGAAGATGTGTTCACAGTAAACACAATAACTTCCGAAAAAATCAGTTTTTCACTTCTATTTTTTTTAATGTACTCATTCGACTGGAGAGAAGCCGTTGAATAAAAATTTGCAATATTGTTTAATATTATTATAATTATTTCATTCCAATTGGCATTTTCTGAAAAAGTTGGCTTTGTGAAAAAGTTAACCAATGTACTAATGTAAACATTCAATTTAAATAATTCGTGTACGACATGAGCGCTTAAGGCTGATTTTGATTTTCAAAACTTTTTCTTACTACAAATAAAATAATTAACTGATGAAATTTATCTATTTTCTAATCAGCAAATTGTCTAACTTCATATTTTGTGAGGGGAATTTTTTTATTGTCAAGTCGCAGTCTTTCAAATATCAGTTATTCGATGAGTTTAAACCAAAAGACTATATCTCTATAAGATATTGAACTAACTTTTTATTTAATAAAAATATTTCAATTTTAGTCAGTATTTTTAAGCATAAAGAAATAACATTCTGGAATTGAATTTGGCAATTTGCAAACTTGCTGCAGCAGTCATGATTAGACTATCGATATTATATCAAGATTGAGTTGCTGAAGATCTCATAATTATTAGGTACACGGAGGTAAAATTATAGCAGTTATCAGTGAAGAAAATATGTGAAAATAACTAAATTTCGACTATAATATCGAATCACTATTGCGATATTCTGAAAATTCATGATCATTAATGTATAATTAATAAAGCGTTTAGCAATTGTTTATGTAGAGATGTTGAAATATTTATTATTTAGCATATTATTAATTAGAATATTTATTATATAGGACTATATTTCAATTTTTGTTAAATATTTTAATTTCTCTCCAATTTTCGAAATTCGTATTTTGTGTGTGTATAATAATTTTTTTTTTCAATTCATAAATCGAAATAAAAAATTCATGAACTAAATTTTCCGCCTCTTAAAAGCCGTCCTAGGCTCCAGCCTACTCAGCCTGCTGGTAAATCCGCCTGTATATATATATATATATATATATATTTATATATATATATATATATATATATATATATATATATATATATATATAGATTCACGGTGGCCATTTTTGTGAAAAATCAGGCCGTCTGCGTGCTATTTTATCCAATATCAGCAGTCATGTCTTCTAATATTAAATGGTAAGAGAAACCACAGAAACCCTTACCCTCATAGTGTACAAAATAGGTTCTTAATTATTCGACTTAAGGAGGAATTTATGAAATTTTGAACATTTGGAAATTGCAAATCTGTTTTTTTAATATTGTAGAGTTTCTTGAATTAATTGTTGTGTTTTGATTCATGTTGTTTTTTAGATTTTTAGATAAATTAAAACTGTGTAATATATTGTACTTGAATGTTTCATATCGTTTTCATCATTTATGACCTTTGAATTTTTTCGAATATGCAACATTTATAAAATTTCTCGGCATTTTTGATCTTTTTCTGTTTCTAAAATATTGGTGTCATTTAACTTGAAATTAGGATTCTCATTATTCATATATTTGATTAGTGCTGTTTTTTTCTTGATTATTATGTTTCTTCATATTTGTGAGCTTTTAATCTATTCCCTAAATTTTGGAAAGTGTGTCCTATATATGATTTATCACAATCTCTCACAAGGTACACTATAAACTACATGAGATTTTCTCAAATTGAGTGTTTCACTTTTTAATTTGGAATAGATTTGTTTTATCTGATTTTGTGTATTTTTATATTTCTTATATGAGTTAATTGTGTAATATAAGGAAACGGAATATATTGTTTTTAAAAAATATAACTACCTCTCTTGGAAAGTTGTAGAGAATTTTTTATTTATTTATGTGATATATTAAATTGACTATGATTGTATATTTTTCATGAACTGAATGTTGAATATATTTTTTATTATTATTTTTGTTTTTCTGTCTGATTTATTCTTCTGATATGTGTTGTAAAGTTTATGAATTATAAAGAATGCAGCACAGGCAAGAATAATTATATATATATATATATATATATATATAATATATATATATATATATATATATATATATATATATATTATATATATATTATATATATATATATATATATATATATATATATATACTATATATATATATATATATATATATATATTATATATATATACATATATATATATATATATAATATATATATATATATATATATATATATATATATATATATATATATATATATACATATATATATGTATATATATATATATAAATATATATATATATATATATATATATATATATTAAATATAAATATATATATATATATATATATATATATATATAAATATATATATATATATATATATCTAATATACAAAATTCTCGTGTCACGGTGTTAGAAGTTAAACTCCTCCGAGATGGCTTGACCGATTCTCATGAAATTTTGTGTGCATATCGGGTAGATCTGAGAATCGGCTAACATCTATTTTTTACCCCCTAAATGTTAAGGGTGTTAATTTAATTTTTTTATTTTTCAGACAAAATTTTCTGTTATATTTTTTCTGTGATACATCATTCAAAAATACATACAACCCTAAATTTTCGCCACTCTACGATCAATCCATATTTTTTATTTGTTAATTATAAACTTGAATTTTTTTGACAAGATTTTCATTTTTATTTTGTCATGACTTAAAATAAAAAAATTCATATTACTCCCAATTTTTTACCCTTCTACCATCAACCCCTATTTTTCCAACGCAATTTTCATTTTTTTTAAATTTTATCCACAGATCCGCAATAGGGTTGCAAGATGGCAATCGAAAATAACAATAGTCGGTCTGAGAATAGGTCGTAATATATTTTTCATACTCCTAAGTGATTTTTTAATAGCCATTTCAATATTTTAAACAACTTTTGCCGGGTCAGATAGATTGATAGATAGCTATAATGATAGAAAGATAGTTACATAAATAGAAATATAGATAGATAGTTAGATAGATAGAGATACATTGGCAGATAGATGAATAGATAGAAAGATAGATAGATAAAAATAATTTATATGGCAGAACAACGTTTGCCGGGTCAGCTAGTATATATATATATATATATATATATATATATATATATATATATATATATATATATATATATATATATATATATATATATATAATATATATATATATATATATATATATATATATATATATATATATATATATAATTTATATATTTTCATGTCATTATCATTAATTGAGTCCATAATAATTTACGCATTTAACCTCACGCATGTAGGTATATAGGTTAGCCATTGTCACAGTAATAGATGCGTTTATTATTAATAATTACTGGTTATTATTAAAGATAACTGCCACAATTGGCTTATGTACTGAAAACAGAGATAATAATCATTGTAACCGATTATTATTGATAATTTCCTATCTTGTTTGGTAAAAGTGATCAAATATCGTTTTCTATGTCACAAGATATTTGTATTGAATGAAAACTAACATAAAATAAATTCAATTCTCTTCCTATATAGAATTGAAAAAAGTTTTTGAAACAAATCAGTCAAACTAAAGAAAATTCACCTGAAAAATCACAATAAATACTTTAAATCTTCGCGAGTAACTTAAAGGAATATTCTTGTGAATAATATTAATAATCATCATCATTATTAATTATGGAGTTTACTTCTTAAAAACAAACTAGAACACAAATAAAATTCTTTAAATAGAATCAACTATTCAGTTTATCAACAAAATCCATATTAAAGTATTTATAATAAAATTAAGATTTAATTTTTAAATATTTATGATTACCAGTCGAGGACTAAGGAAGCACCAGCGTAGATAAGGGGGGTACAGAGGGACAGTACCCCCCTGTTGGATTAAAAAACTTCAAAATAGTTAAAACCGTAGAAAGTAGAAACAAAAATATAGCTACATCAATAAAAAAATATTTAAACGCCCAATATAAATATATTCAGAAATATGAAATAATAATTCTAGAGCAGTCGCTGCCCACCGCGCCGTGATTTTTATTTTGAATTAACTTGTCCCTTGTGCCGGATTTCAAACGCCCAATGCTTTTCCGAATACGAACGAATATTAGGTATGTTGCATTACTATGCATATTATCTAGTCTACTAGTTAAATTAGCTGATATACGGAATATTTTTCTATTTATTTTTACCTATAGCATTCTATGGAAAAACCGAGGTTGTGTTATGTTTTTCTAGATGAAATTGGTCATTTTTTTAAATTAGATTATTATGTGATAGGTGGGTAGTGTTTTTCAAATTTTGTCAATATATAATTTCTACTGTGGAATGCTTTTGTTGATATGATCCTTTTTTAAATACAAATTAGATCAAAAGTATATTATTCTTGCGTTTATTTTTAATAGTTATTAAACTGAATTTGGGATAGTTAGTAACTAACGTGAAAGAAAGACAGCTCTAAAGAGTTGAAAAAAATAATTTCGTGGCAGAATAATAGGTATCAAAATAGTACCCTAAAAACTTTCGCTCAAGCGATTTTCTCTGCGCGCAGTACCCCGACCACGCTAAGACACAAACCTATCTACGTCCCTGTAAGGGAAGGGTGTTTTCTTGTTTCCATAAAGCTCTAAGTCAATTTAAGAGAACTGTAGAAAAGCAGAAAGCTTGAATATCTGCAAGAATTCATGAAATTTCTACATAAAAATATATACAAACTTTCAGCAATCTGCGGAGATACACAATGCTCGAAAATTCTCATAAAAGCTTGGACAAATTTCAACCCTCCAACTCAGCGATTCTCAAACGGAGGGGCGCGCCCCCTAAGGGAGTGCGAGCACACTTAAGGCGGTAGGGGGCTCCAGCAAAGACAAGAGAAAATATGATTTAAAAAATTTGATTGACTGACTGAAAGGAAAACACAAACTCACACATACCAAACAAAATATATTTCGACATAATATTTTTTACAAAGGGTCTAAATCTGTTGAATATCTTGCCTCATCTGGAGTACCTCAGGGTTCCATCCTTGGCCTTTTGCTGTTTGTGATGTTTATTAATGATATAGTTGACGTAGGTAATATATGTTGCTGGTTATTTGCTGATGATTTCAAGATTTTTCATTATGTTTCCATTATTTGTGATTGAGGGTGCATTGCCCAAAACATCCTTAATATTGTAATGTGGTGTGATCTTAACAAATTGACATTTTCAAGAGTCATGTTGTGTCATTTTTAATCAAATCTAGTCTAATAAATTTTAATTATGAAATTGGCAATAGCATCTTGTAGAGGCCTAAAACTTTTGTTGATCTTGGGGTAACCTACGATCCTCAACTGACATTTCTAACACATCTTAATGCTACAGATACTGCTGCCTCTTGACCGTATGGCTTTATTGTTCGCATTGGTAGAGAATTTGTGAATATGTCGACTCTGAGAAAATTTTACTGTGCTTTCGTAAGATCCAGACTTGAATATGGATCAAAAATTTGGAATCATGGATATCGAGTACATATTGATAGACTGAAGTTCAACGCAATTTCTTGAAGCTGTTAAGCTTTAGAATAGATGAAATGTCTTGAGATTCTCTCCATTGCACATTATGTGTGTTCAATATAATATTTTGGGGGGCAAACTAGATATATTCAGCTGTTCTATTTCTGACATTACGGTATGCTTCTTGAGACCAAAATCTATATAATTGGTATTTATTGTTGCATCACATAGCGTTGTATCTTTTGTTCACTTGTTTTATATATATATATATATATATATGTATTTTTTTTTCATACTTGTATTTCTTTTGTTTTTTGATTTTTGTTGGTTTTTTTTGTTCTTTTTTCCCTGTTTTGTTATTAGGATTCATCCAGAACAAATGTATGTAAAATAAATAAATAAATATATAATAATTACCTTTTTCAATTGAAACAACCTACTAAATCAAAACATTCTTAATCAAAACTTACTATAAAATGAAAACAAATTTAATATAGCTATATAAGTGACTCCTTTGAGCAAAGTTTCTCGAAGGAAGGATTAATATTTAAAACAGACGCTCTCAGTTCTTTTTCTTTATTTAGCTAAGATCTATATTTTGTCTTCGAAGAAGCCACCTCAGAAAACCCAGTTTAAAATGTAGGATATTGCAAATGGTAGGTAATAGAATGCGAAATGCCTTTGTTTCTAGTATAGAAAATTCATCTCCTACTCCTGTCCGAAATTCAAAGAGTTATAAGCAAAATTAAGAAACCGGATTCTCATTTTTTTCAATGTTGGGGATCAGTGTTGCGTCAATATTTCAATTTTTTTTTTTTCAATTTTATTCAGAAAAAATTAAAGTGTACACATCATAATAACATTATACATCAATCATATTTTAGTACTCCATTTGGATCACAGTACTGCACCTAAGCATGCTGTATGCTTGTGTTGTGCAAGTCCTCGATCCGTAGGGAGCACTTTTAATTGTACAGACAATGACAGGTGAAGTACCTGTGAGATCAGGTGAATATTTAAAAAAATTATCAATTAATATATTGTGCTATAGATTAGCTCCATATTTTCCCGAACGAAGCATTTAATTAGTTTTTTGTATTTTCCTTATTTCAGGTGGTAAGAGATTATACAATTTAGGTCCAAAATAGAAGATATATCTTTGTGTGTGGCTTTTCCTGTACAGTGGTGTATTGAGGGAGAGATTTTGTACTGCCCTAGTATTTTTTTTTTTTGTATAATACAATAAATTATCCTATTCTTGGTAATTTTTAAGATTTAAAATTGAGGTTGTAGTGTAGGTTCAGAGTCGAAAAACTCAACATACATTATTCATGTATACATTTCATTTAATTTGGAGTTCGCGATGAAAATCATGATTGAAAATTGTGCCGAGAATACTGAATGGTTGTGAAATGCTGCTTTAGCTCAATCTGAAGAAGATGTGGAGGTATATAAAATCTCAAAAACCATTGAATCTTCATATTAAAATGGCGGCGAATAAGAAAAATATTTGAAACCACAACATGCACTTCCCGTACAGCAACTCATCAATTCATGTAAGAAATTTCAACTATCTAACTCGATCTAGATGAGCTGTGGATATGCGCAAATCGTCAAACAGCACGAAAAAGAACTACATTAAGTTTTTACCTCCAAAGGCAATTCCTTAGAATCAACTCATCCACGCAGGGCCGTAGCCAAGGGGGCTGAGCCCCCTCTGGAATTATTCAAGCCCCCTCTAGAAAATATACCAGAATTATTACAAACCAAAAATGTTTATATCTGCGTTAAAACAAAAACTAGCCTAGTTACAAACAAATCTACCTAAACTGACTTATAATTATTTATTTGCGGCATCTTTTAACCCGCGAAACATGTTCACGTTTTAATCCTAAAATAAAATAGCGACAAACGAGCGGCTACTAGCAGGGTTGCCAGATTTTTCTGAGTCGTGTCGCACTTTAGACGCTTATTTGTCGCCCAAAAGCGCAACCGTGGTTGCGACATGTTTACGGGGAAACATTGGTAACAAAAAACATTGGTCCATAAAACAATAATAGGTATTTTCGGGACTTTTTACTTAAATTACTATTACAATCAAAACCATGATTCTGTTACAAATATCGTTATTTTTATATAAACTGTACACAAAACAACATCATCTTTGTCTGTGGTTGAAGTTGTGGATTGGTTCAGCTACTGATACATATCAGAACTAAATTTTGCATACATAGCTTTGCTAGGCTCATATTCTCAAAATTATTGCAAAGTGAGATCTGATAGACACAACTGAATTTAACATTTTTATTTATCATTTCGTTTCGAATTTTACATACAATATTCATCAATGAAAATATCCTCTCCGCGAATGCATTGGTTGACGGTATGCTTAGAAGAGTAAATGCAAAGAGAGCTAAGTCTTCAAACATGAATTGGTAGGCTGCATTTTTTGAATCTATAACCTTCCTCCAAAAAGTAATGCGGTTATCAGGGACTGATTCACCAAATATCTCCTTCTAATCGACATTTAACAAGTTTCTATATTGTATTCCTATGTCAGATATTCTAGTGGGAGTTACAAAAGTAGGTAAGTGGCAGCTCAGAAAGTTTTAGTCTTTGGACTGGATTCAAAATTATAGCAGGACTAAAACTTCTTATCTGCCGAAAAACATTTAAATGCGAGGGCATGCGTTTGATTAAAGCATTTGAATAAAATTCACACATTTTCTTTGAATTTCTTGAACCTCTTCGGATAAAATATTATTAGCCGTTAATTCATTATCAAACTCAGAATAATATTTTACTTAAGTGGAAATAGAAACACAACTAAAAATGATTAAGCGTAAACAAGTGACGAACAAGAGAGAGAATATTAACTTGGTTGTCTATTTAAGTATAAGCTATTTGATTTATTTATTTAGAGTTTTCTATGAGAGATTTTTTATTTATTATTTTTTATTAGAATAAATTTTTTTTGTTTTCAAAATGTTATTTAATGAATATTCGGTATACTTTTCTAGGTAAAAAGACAGAAAACGCTCCATATTCCTGTATTTATTTCACGTATATTCATATAAAAATATTCATACGTAAAAAACAAGCCCCCTCTAGAATTTGTTTAGCCCCCTCTAGAAAGCAGTATCCGGCCCTGTATCCACGTACAAATTTTCAACCCGCTGACTCAATTTGGAGAGGGGGTTAGGGCTGCGAAAGTCCTCCGATTTTTTAGCCCCATACACCCTCTAAAAAGCACGAGTTGTCTGAATTTCAGATACCGTGAACTGGGGTGACTTTGCCTACGGGGGCGACTTTACCCAGTTACACCTTAACATATATTAGACCAATCCGTAACCACTACTTAAATGGAACGCGCGATTTAACAATCGGAAGTTAGTAGTGGGGGTATATCCTGTTGCTAACCGCCCTTGACCACGTACTCGGCAGTCGCATATTGCACTAATAACATCGAGAAGTCGAACCCACTTTTTACGTCTATTTTGCATGTTTTAAACTTTGTGTTGGCTAACCCAGAGAACTTCGATATATTGCGGTGAGTACTTAATATTATTTCAATATACTATTGTGGAAAATGAGGGTATTTACCAAATTTAAGTATGAATAATTTGTTGGATTGAAAATGTGGTGGGCAAAGTCACCCCGTCAATAAAACACGTGATGGGCAAAGTCGCCCCGCCGGGTAAAGTCACCCCCCAGTCGTAAATCCGATAGTAGCTTTGCCCTAAGCATGATTATTAACTATTAAATTTGCATTTAAGCTAGACATGTTATTTCAGAAAGATGCCCAGAACTTATAAGAAGAAACTAGGGGCGCGTGCGTATATGAATTATACTGAGGATGTACTCGCTCAAGCAGTTGCAGATATTCAGAGCGGTAAAATGTCAGGAAGGCAGGCTGCAGTTTATTACAAAATTCCAAGGAGAACACTGAGTAATAAAGTAGCCCAGCGTCATTCCAAACATATTGGTGGACAAACTGTGTTTTCATCGCAAGAAGAACAACATATTTTGCATATATCTACCTTAATAAGTTCCCAATATTTTGTATAATTTAAGTTTTGTTCAGTTTCATATGTTATGTTACATTTCTTACTATTTTCTAGTTATAAATAACAATAAATACACTGGTTAAAAAAATTCCCCAGTTTGAATTTTTTATAAATAAATATGTTAAAAAGTATAATATATACCTCTTTATAACTAATCAAATATGTTGATATATATATATATGTTTTTAAATGTATTTAAGTATTTACGCTTTTAAATGGGGTGGCTTTGCTATATCCATATAAATAAGGTCCTGGGCAAAGACACCCCATATTTGCACCTGACTTTGCCCACCCATGTTTTATTTTTTTTTTAGTAGTATATTTTTTTAAAACATAATATGACTATATGGCTGTGTTGCCCTTATAGTCCCCCGCAGCACAGTTAATAGAACTTTTAGATAATACTATATTTCATGAAACAAGACCGATTTAAAATTAAAAATTGGGCAAAGTCCCCCAGTTCACGGTACGTTATAGCTAATTAGGGACCGAAAATTTTCGCTTATGCACCTCCTAGCCACTCCGTTACCCAAAGCTTGAAGATGCCAAAATTTTGAATTTTAGTTTTCTAAACTGTAACTAATAAAAAATTATCTTCGATCTATGATGTATGAATGGATTCAAATTTGTATGAACCTGCAGTTTGTGTATTATATATAAGTGAATATTCACAAAGTTACAGGATATTATTTATGGAATTATGGTACCGATAAAACTAAAAGAAACAGAGATGTTCTAATTGATCGTAATTTAATTTCTATTGAAAGAAAAATATTTGTAGCAAACAGTATTAGTAAAAATTTACCGCAAATGCTTAAAGTGCTCGCCATTAGATTGCATGCAGCGATACAATCGTTCTTCAAAATTATTTCGTACATGCTGTAGCATTTCAGGAGTAATGTTACGACATTCTGCCACAATTCGTGCTCTAAGGTCGTCTAAATCTGCAACTCTGGTTTTATAAACTTGTGATTTCAAGTGGCCCCAGAGAAAAAAATCTAGCGGTGTTAGATCCGGCGATCGCGCAGGCCACTCCACTGGGCCCCTTCGGCCTATCCAACGTCCAGGAAACCTACCATTCAGGTACTGTCTCACCTGAGCTGCAAAGTGCGGCGGAGCTCCGTCCTGCTGAAAGCGTAACTCCTCTTCTAAAAGGTTTACATCTGCCTCCAAAGCTTCGGTGATAAGAAGATCAATCACGTTATCGAGCAAATCCAGATACACATCGCCAGTTAGATTTCCAGGAATGAACACAGGACCAATCAAGTGATCTCCCAAAATACCCATCCAGACGTTGAGTTTTGTGGGTGTTGAGAATGTTGCTCCCTAAAGAGGTGAGGATTTTCATCGGACCAAAACCTATTATTATGTTTGTTGACGTTTTCGTTAAGGAAAAAGGTGCATTCATCCGAAAAGCACACGTTGTACAAAAACACAGGATTTGCAATAATTTCTTGCGAAATGATTTGGCAGAATTCTATTCTCCGATCACCATCATCTTCGTTCAGTTCATGAACAAGTGTCATTTTATAAGGATGGAACTTAGCCAGCTTCAATATTCTGTGGACACTTACCCTTGAATATCCAGTTTCCTGTGATAACTTTCTAACACTTCCACATTGTTCCCGTTCAGCCATTAGTTGACCAATTACGGCGACTTGATCATTTTCACCCGTAACCGTACGAGAGCGATTATGTTTTTTGTTTGCAACTGATCCTGTTACCTCAAATTTAGGTACCAACTGAATGACAAATGGATGATAAACATTTTTATCAGGATGTCGTTCATTAAAAATCCTCGCAGTAGCCCTAGCACAGTCATTGTTCTGAAAATAAATTTTCAACATTTCCTTTCTCTGCTCCAACGTGTAAACCATTTTGCAATTTTTATTGAGAACTGATGAAACGCACCTCTAATATGGAATCAATACAGAAACTGAAACGAAATTTTCTGAAAGCAATAACCTCTTTGCGTATGGACTGGCAGTGCAGACTCTGATAAGCATAAAGAGAAAAAAGGCATTTAACACTTCTTAATCACCTTATTGTTTGTTTTTGATTCGTCTTGGAACAAAAAATCACGGTTTTTTCGCTGCATGCTATCTAATGGTGAGAAATTTGTTGAATACTGTTTGTTAAAAATATTTTTCTTTCAATAGAAATTATACAATCAATAAGAACATCTCTGTTTCATTAATTAGTTTTATTTGTACCATAATTCCATGAAAAACACCCTGTAACTTTGTGAATACTCACTTCATAAGAATACAAACTTCAGGTTCATACAAATTTGAATCCATTTGTGCTACAAAACTACCTATTTTCCCTATTCAAATTCCTGATGGGGTTGCCACCCTCTCCAGGGGGTTGCTAGTATGAACAAGCTTTGTATAAACAAGCTAGTATAAACAATCTTTGTATCCCTTGTTGTGATCATGCCCCCCTGTCATCAAAAATCGACTTGTCTGAGTGTTTTCACAAATTCTGATTCGTTGTTGAGTTATTGAGGGTAGACACTTTTAAATGAGACACCCTGTATATTAAAATATAGAGTATACATTGAACACATCGTAATTACTTGATTTTTATTGTCAGTCATTACTTTTCTTAGCATTTTTTACAAAATGCACCTTAAATATAAATCAAGTTCAGAGCAGGCCTGATGCCCCATTTGGTTTTTCTGCTCTTTTCCTTTAACGGGCTTAGTCCGCCACTGATGATTATCATCATTATGAAACATTCTTTTCAAATTAGCAAGAACACAAATGATATAAAAAATCAACAAACCGGTATAACTACAATTATTAAAAGTTGGAAATAACAAAAATAATATTAAATGATTCAGCTTTAAAACGATTATTTATTTTTTAAGATCGATCTTAATGACATTCCGAATTGCAAAGAACGCTCCTCTCCTCGCATACGCTGAGGCTTCAAATTACCATTAACCATGGTCCATGAGTGTGTGAAAATTATAAATAACTACCGGTCAATGTGATAAATAAATTACTTTTAGTCTGTGTTCGTGGATATTGCTTCGATAAATATTCATGAAAAAGTTGAAGTATAGGTGTTGTAATATCGTATACCTTGAACGACATTTTGAGATTCCCATTTTAATGCGTAGAAAAAATTACTACTTCTAGCGCAAACAATCATTAGGAATATTCCTTAATTGGATTGACACGTGGATTAAATAACTTTGTAAGGCTCCTTTTAGCCCAGTCAATGAAGGTTTTGTGTCGCAACTAATTAGGGGAAAGCTGAATTTTGGCAGGGTGTTAGCACTTAAAGTATACACTGAAAAAACACAAAGTCCCGACCCCCACCCCTCTTGCTTTTCCCCCCACCCCTTCAGCAACCCTACAAAATCAGTTCTCTGGTTATGTACTTACAGCTTGAAAACTAATGAGGTTAGCGGGCTGATCTTTTTTTTATTTCACTCCTAACAATATTGTAAACAGATTATGTTATATTCATTTTTTATGTAGATAGCTCAGTTTCACAGTAATACTTAATTATATACAGAAAACTGTCACTACAAAAAACAAACAGTAACCTCAACGAATTATAGCTTTATATCATTACGTCCTAGGAAGAAATTTTTCGAAAAAACTTATAGATAATTCAATTGGCTTCAAAATGATGGGTCTAGTAACGCTTTCCGTTAAAAATATGCCTTCATAGAGAGCGCTGAAACAGTAGTGGACACCGCGCCGCCGGTCCTAGCAGGACCGTTAATGCTAACCGCTAAAGTGCACCGCTGCTAATAATGCTATTGATGATCTTGAATAGTCATTCACATGAAATGGAGTAACAATGTAATGACGTTCTCTTTAAGTTTTCACTACCAAAGTTCAATTTTTTGCTATAAAAGTTTATGGTTCTGGTGTTACTGATAGTCTACGGAATAATGTCAATGCTTGGCAAACTAATTGAGTTTTGAAGTAAATATATCAAGAATAGGACATTTAATATTATTTCCTGTGCAGCGGATACTATTAATGTTTAATTTAACTTTGTGTTTAATATTGTCTCTTGTAAGATGTTCACTGCCTACATTTTGTTGATTAGGTCCAAATATTGGTTAAAATCATTCCACTACAGTGTCCACATAGACGTGCAATCGAACCAAGCCTTACGGCAACTACAGTTTGTAACACACAATGTTTTACAATTGCAAGATATTAGTAGGAAAAGTTCTCTTGGAAAGTCATTAATGAAGTCGTTAAAATCAATATGAGAATTAACTCATGGGAAACTCAGAGCACCTTAAATAGATGGGTATTACGAGCAACGTCATATTTAAGTCTAAGTGAGGCCTTCAGAAGTTTTCTAGGATTGAACTACAACAATCATGAGCAGCATGTAGAGCCAAGAGAAAGCCGAAAATCTACAACATAAGTAAACCCAAAAGATCTGTATCAGTTCGCACAAGAACAGTAGTATTATTACTTTGCATGTGCTCAATTGCCTGGTCGACAATGAGAGTATCGGCGTCATCTTCCGCAAAAATCACGTTAATACCTTCAGCAACAAACCTCGTTGTAACTGCTTCTATTAGCCCCTTCTTGTTTTGAGAATTTGCTAGAAAGTCTGCTTGTTGTGTTGTGCAAATTGTATTATCACCACAAAAAATTGTGTGGGAAAATTTCTTTGAATCTCTTCCTTGTTCTTGTAGTTTCGTGGTTGATATACCCATCGAAAACGACTGTACCTTTATTATATACTTACTAAGTACATATTTTAAATATGAGTCCACTATTCCCTTGAAAGTGATTTCTACATATTTTCCAAACCACTGCATGTAACAATTATCTTTCATCTATCACAAAAACAGCTTCATTTGCCTTAAAGGTTTCTTGGACAATCGCAACTTCGAATAGTTTCAGGAACGATGCTTTCATACCTTTTCGTAGTAATGTATCGTCAAATAATGAAGGTGGGTGCGATGCTAATTTGAACTCAGAATAAGATTTCAATTTAACAGGGCTGTCACAGATTCATATAATTCTATTGAATATTTGCTGAGAGTTTATCTTCTTTACACCTAACGTTGATAGACTTGAAACTCGCCTGCGTTGTATCCGTATATTCAATGTGTACTTATCTTTATTTCATTGAAAGTTTTTACCACCCTTTTTTTTTCTTGATTTCAAGCGGACTTCATATACTTCATATCAATTAACAGAAATGTCAAAACCATTTCCGTCGAAAGAAATCAATTCACTAGTGCTACAAGCACTAGTTGTGCTGACTCAGCCAATCTTTGATCTTTGACATATATTGTAGGTCCCTTGATTTACGGCTTTCTCTTGGCTCTAAATGCTGCTCGTGAGTTGTAGTTAAACCCTAGGAAACTTCTGAAGCCCTCACTTAGTTGTAAAAATGAAGGCGCTCCTAATACCTATTTATTCAAGGTGCTCTGAGTTATTCCTCTCCCATGAGTTAATTTTCCTATTGATTTTAACGATTTCATCAATGACTCTCCAAGTGCACTTCTTTTACTGATATCTTGCAATTATTGCAAAACATTATGTGTTACAAACTGTAGCTTCCGTAATGCTTGGTTCGATTGCACGTCTATGTGTGGACACTATACTGGAATGATTTTTACCAATATTTGGATCTAATCAACGAAATGTTAGAAGTGAATTACTCATAATATTAATTTCTTAAAAAAGACAATATTAAACACATACTAAAATTAAACATTAATAGTATCCGCTGCACAGGAAATAATATTAAATGTACTATTCTTGATATATTTACTTCAAAACTTAATTAGTTTGCCAAGCATTGACATTATTCCGTAGACTATCAGTAACACCAGAGAACCATAAACTTTTATAGCAAAAAATTGAACTTTGGTTGTGAAAACTTAAAGAGAACGTCATTACATTGTTACTCCATTTCATTTGAATGATTATTCAAGATCATTAATAGCATTATTAGCAGCGGTGCACTTTAGCGGTTAGCATTAACGGTCCTGCTAGGACCGGCGGCGCGGTGTCCACTACTGTTTCAGCGCTCTCTATGAAGGCATATTTTTAACGGAAAGCGTTACTAGACACATCATTTTGAAGCCAATTGAATTATCTATAAGTTTTGTTCGAAAAATTTCTTCCTAGGACGTAATGATATAAAGCTATAATTCGTTGAAGTTACTTTTTGTTTTTTGTAGTGACAGTTTTCTGTATATAATTAAGTATTACTGTGAAACTGAGCTATCAACATAAAAAATGAATATAACGTAATCTGTTTATAATATTGTTAGGAGTAAAATAAAAAAAAGATCATCCCGCTAACCTCATTAGTTTTCAAGCTGTAAGTACATAACCGGAGTACTGCTTTTGTAGGGTTGCTGAAGGGGAAAAAGCAAGAGGGGTAGGGGTCGGGACTTTATGTTTTTTTAGTGTATACTCTAAGTGCTAAAACTCTGCAAAAATTCAGCTCTCCCCTAATTAGTTGCGACAAAGCTTGTTTTTTTACCTTCACTGACTGGGCTTTTTCACAGGGGGAGCTTCACGTCTCTCGCTCCGTCCAAGATCCCAGAGCCGTCAGACGTCCCTTATTTTCTCAGTAATAAAATTTGTGGGATTAAGTAGTGCTCGTATGTACTTTCAATGTATGGATACTCGCTATCTTGTGCCGACGGCCAATTTCCAGGTATCAGGTGCTAAAGATGGAAAAAAACTCGACCTACTTAATTTATTTTCTCACACTTGATTTTCATATGTGATACTCAGGGAACCATTTCAAGCTGTCAGACCGATCGTATGGGCCAAACATCCCGCCAGACACATATTAAGTGTGAGTATGACAGTATGAGCAAAATGTCATGATTCGCCCATTTAAAAATAAAAATAATAATATCGATTATATAACACATTCATGAATGAGCCAATAGAATCCGTGAATTTTGCTTAACGACTGCGTATAGATAAGTGAATATACCCTTGACGACGTGATATAATCGTTTTGGTGTTTCGCCTCGTGTCAAAATGTGAATATTTTCATATTGACGATGTTTTGACGTTTGTCAAAAAAAATTAATTATTTTTATTCGTTATATAATCGTAACGAATACCACTCGAGCAATCGAAAACAATCGTTATGCTGACCTCGTCACTCGACGTATTTTCTTAAAACACCACTCGAGCTGCGCTCTCGTGGATGTTTCGCTAAATACGTCTCGTGGCTCGGAATATAATCGATTATTTTCGATGCTCTTGTGATATTATAACTGATTATATAACTCATGTGTGAATGAGCCAATAGAATCCGTGAATTTTGCATAACGACTGCGTATAGATAAGTGAATATACCCTTGACGACGTGATATAATCGTTTTGGTGTTTCGCCTCGTGTCAAAATGTGAATGTTTTCTCATATTGACGGTGTTTTGACGTTTGTCAAAAAAATTAATATTTTTTATTCGTTATATAATCGTAACGAATACCACTCGAGCAATCGAAAATAATCAATTATACTGACCTCGTCACTCGGCGTATTTTTTTAAAACACCACTCGAGCTGCGCTCTCGTGATGTTTCGCAAAATACGTCTCGTGACTCGGTAGTATAATCGATTATTTTCGATGCTCTTGTGATATTATTACTGATTATATAACTCATGTATGAATGAGCCAATAGAATCCGTGAATTTTGCATAACGACTGCGTATAGATAAGTGAATATACCCTTGACGGCGTGATATAATCGTTTTGGTGTTTCGCCTCGTGTCAAAATGTGAATGTTTTCATATTGACGATGTTTTGACGTTTGTCAAAAAAAATTAATATTTCTTATTCGTTATATAATCGCAACGAATACCACTCGAGCAATTGAAAATAATCGTTATACTGACCTCGTCACTCGACGTATTTTCTTGACACACCACTCGAGCTGCGCTCTCGTGGTGTCTTGCGAAATACGTCTCGTGACTCGAAAGTATAATCGATTATTTTCGATGCTCTTGTGATATTATAACTGAAAGTACGCATACTCAAACATAGAGCATGCTTGACTAGACAGTAAATGTAGAAGGGAGTTCGACGCGCATAGATAATCACTATCGCCCTTAAAATGGGCGAATCATGACATTTCGCTCATACTGTCATACTCACACTTAATGTGTGTCTGGCGGGATGTTTGGCCCATACTATCGGTCTGGCAGCTTGCATAAGGTATTGAAATGGTTGCCTGAGTATCATATATGAAAATCAAGTGTGAGAAAATAAGGTAAGTAGGTCGAGTTTTTTTCCATCTTCAGCACCTGATACTTGGAAATTGACCGTCGGCACAAGATAGCGAGTATCTATACATTGAAAGTACATACGAGCACTACTTCACCCCACAAATTTTATTACTGAGAAAATAAGGGACGTCTGGCGGCTCTGGGATCTCGCTCCTATGCGGGAGCGTTTATCGCTCCTACCTCCCGCCCTTTCACACGGGGAGCCGTTTTAGTTCCTGGCTCCTTGAGCTCAGTCGTATAATAGACAGAGCCAGCGTTCCGCAGACTTACGGTATAGTAGCAAAGTCCGCATTAAGGCATACTACTTCACGTGCCGTAGGTGAAATGGGGATTCACTATTCCCATCGAGGGTTCCTTTGGGCGTGTCCAGAAGTCGAAACACATCAAAATCGACTCCAAAAACGTGATCGCAGCATGGCTGCCGTTTTGATATATTAAAATATATAATTTTTTTTTCATGTAAAACCTTAATGGCAGACACTTCTTCCGGTTCCTACTATAATTAATAGTATTTCAAAGCTGCGAAAATTTTGACAACTGAAAATTATATATGTCATTTATATTATTATTACATAAACATATTTAAAAAGGCAGACAGATAGGTCGGTTCTGACATCCCGGCAGACCACATAATACTTTTTATTTTTCACTTGTATATTATATGTTTATTTCACCTTGGATACGGTTGCTATAAACACACTCATTATGCCCTCGGCCATTACGCCCGCATTTGCGGGCATAATGGATTTAAAACACCCGCTTATTATACTAGGAGAAATGAAGCAAATTTCATTGATTAAATACCTCATAATCCTTATCGTGTCCGACTCTGGATTTCTCCGGCAATTAATTATTCGCAGCTTTGGCTGCATTTTTTATGATATTCTTGGGTAAATTCATTTTCATTTTCATTATTTCTATAAGACTACACAAATAAAGCAGCATGACATTCACTGAATATGATGACAAAAATATTCACAAACGTCAAAATATCAACAAATGACATGCCTACTATGAGAAGGAAAATGAATAGGAGCAATAAAACGATATTAAAATCGCTTTTTCATCATAATATAATAATTTTTTCGTGAAAAATAAAATCCTGTATGCACCGCGTGCGTTACTAGATCCTTATGCCCATCGGGCAACATTCATCCCTCGGGCCAGAGGCCCTCGGGCCGAATGTTTCCCTCAGGGCATAAGGATCTATATAACGCAAAGTTGTCAAAATTTTCGCAGCTTTGAAATACTATTAATTATAGTAGGAGCCGGAAGAAGTGTCTGCCATTTAGTTTTTACATGACAAAAATTATATATCTTAAGATATCAAAACGGCAGGCATGCTGCGATCACGTTTTCAGAGTCAATTTTTATGTCTTTCGACTTCTGGACACGCCCAAAGGAACCCTGGATGAGAATAGTGAATCCCCATTTCACCTACGGCACGTGAAGTAGTATGCCTAGCATTAATAAGGACTTTGCTACTATACCGTAAGTCTGCGGAACGCTGGCTGTTAGACTATAATGGATTGAACGAGAACTATTGCCATAATACTTTCTCTACCGTCGACACAAACTTTAACGACAGAAACGCAAACGATCAAGAATGGTTTGGGTACATCCTATCAATCAAAAACGCGATGAAGCAGGAGTTTTTGCCACGCTTTACTAAGAACTGATGAACGGGATGAGAAAAAATTCTTCAATTATTTTATTTATTGACTTCCACCCAACTTTTTACGACCTCATTTCGGTCCTTGTACATGTCGAGACACAATAGTTATTTATATATCAAGTGCATTATATAGATCCTAACGCCCGATGGGCGTTAGGATCTAGTAACGCACGTGGTGCATATAAGATTTCATATTTCACGAAAAAATTATTTTATTATAATGAAAAATCCATTTTAAAATCGGTTCATTGCTCCTATACATTGAATTTTCCTTCTCATAGTAGGCATGTCATTTGTTGATATTTTGACGTTTGTGAATATTTTTGTCATCATATTTAGTGAATGTCATTGCTGCTTTCTTTGTGTAGTCTTATAGAAATAATGGAAATGAAAATGAATTTACCCAAGAATATCATAGAAAATGCAGCCAAAGCTGCGAATAATTCATTGCCGGAGTCGTATACGACAAGGATTATGAAGTATTTAATCAATGGAAGTTGCTTCATTTCTCCTATCACAATAAGCGGGCGTTATTTATCTATTTATTTATTTATTTAATCAAAAGGACCTGCCATTTTACTTTATTAAACTAAGTAAATTAAAAGATACAAAAAAATAATATTCCAAATTTCAACTTAAAACTACAAAAAAAAAACATGAAACAACATTCATAATCAAATTTCATTATAAATTAAACTAACAATTTCATAAGCACCTGCAAAAACGAGCCTGCTCCTAACTATCTGCTTATCGGTTGCGACTCGAAATATTTCTTAAGGGAAAAAATTGAGACTGCAAAAAGATCAACTTCGCAGTCATTCGCAAGTCTTTGCGATCTAATTAAGGGGCTATTCATAAAATAATTAGTTGGAGCAAAACTTAAGTTAAAAATTTCCCTAGATCTCAATAATGCGGACCTGCAATTAAGGCTTATTTTAGCTAATAAATATTGACTGTCAGTAAAGTTGTTTAACAACTTGAAAATTAGCATCACGTCAAAGTTTTCCCTCCGGGATTCCAAAGACCTCAAACTCATTTGCTCTTGAATCAAATAATAATTTTGAAACGAGGTTGGAAATCCTTGTTTGAATGCAATCCATTTCAAGAATTTTCTCTGAACTCGCTCGATATTATATTTATGAACATAGTAAACTGGTGACCATACCACGGATGCGTACTCACACACACTTCTCACATTTGCGCAATAAACTGACTTAATTGCATCCAAATTGTTGAAATGACACATTGATCTTTTTATGAAACCAAGCATTTTAAAAGCTTTATTAGTAATGATTTGTATGTGAGCAATAAAATCCAGTTTCGGGTCGAAGTACACCCCCAGGTCCCTAATAACACTCGCGTCCCTCAAAATTCGTTGATTCAAATGGTAATGGAAAGAATATGGTGACTTTACTCTTCCGAACCTCATCACTTGGCACTTCTCTATGTTTAACTCCATTTCATTATCTGAGCACCAGTTCATTATTGCATTGAGATCGAGTTGAAGAAGTTTACAATCGTCGACCTCTGATATTTGTCTAAATATTTTTAAATCATCTGCGAAAAGTAAGAATGAACTGAATCTTATGACATCTCCTATGTCGTGGATAAACAAGAGGAACAAAAGTGATGACAGAGGTGAACCCTGAAGAACACCAGATTTCATTATGAATTCGTCGGAGAATACACCACATATCGAAATCTTTAATCTCATACCGCTAATACGGTCTGTTAACCACTGTTATGATCCATTATGCACGCTCATTACGCCCTAGGGCATAATGAGTGTATTTATAGCAACCGTATCTGAGGTAAAATCAACGAATAATATACAAATGAAAAATAAATTAATTATTCCACATCGTAATCTGCCATGTCTGTCAACTGGGGTGGAGAGCGAGAGCTGTTTTCTCTCCTCGTGTGAAAGCCTTCACTCTTCCTTCCGCATTTCGAGTAGGAGACGAGGCTCACCGGCTCGAGATGCAGACGTCAGAGCTCTCGCTCACGAGACGTGGCAGCTCCCGCTCTCCATCTGAAAGAGTCTATTGGACTCCATGCATTTTGGTGCTGAGACCCTTCCTCCATCTTGGGAGCTAGAGACGTGAGGCTCCATGTATGAAAGGAGCGTAACTTTTCGCAATACTTTTTTCCTGTTATTTTCACAAAAAAATATTTCTTGTTTACCAATAACGAAATAATATGATACTGATCAACATTATATAATATCTAAAAGTGAAGGTGTTTTTCAGAATGATTCAGCTATTTTCAGCGCTAAGTACTGCTAATCAAATTGGATAAATTAGGATGGGAATGAAGTTTATACAATATTGTTTATTCTACATGTTATGACAATCTGAGTTTTATCTAATGCTTTGCGTTATAATGCTGTAGATAATGATGTTAACTAGTATAAAGTCAATAAAATGCAAACCTTATATATATATATATATATATATATATATATATATATATATATATATATTTATATATATATATATATATATATATATATAATAATATATTGATAATAATTTTGAATATTATTATATGACTGATAAGCACATAAAAAATAACAAAGAAAAACCACATCCGAAAGAATTTTTAACAAGACAGATCAATCTTATCTATTCAATTTTTTCAAGTCAATAAATGTCAAAGAATTTTCAATTTTTTTCAAAAGTTTTGAATAACTATGAATGTCGTAGTGAAACGTCAACTTATTAATTAAATCGAGTTTTTTAAGATTCAACCAGCCTGTTATTGCTAATAATTATCAAGAGATTAAAAATAAATCACAGGCAACAACAATTCAAATAAATATATATATATATCAGTGGCGGCTCGTGAGGTATTGGTTTGAGGAGGCTACAAGAGGTGTTAAAAATACACCATAGGCGAAAATTTTTAGGATTTCAAGGTCAACCGCCTTATAATTTAAAGAAAATCAAAGTAAAATAAGCACCCTAAGCTATTAATTTGTTTTCACTTTCGAGTGTCTACCTTGAGACCTACAACTCCTATTTACAATATTCACAAAAACTAGTTGATGGAATCCGTCGTTACTACGTGATAATTTAACATGATTAACAAAACTAAATTTGAATTTACTACGTTTATTATCACAAAATATTTTGAAAAATATAACACTGCGATTGCAATTTCCGTCACTAGACCATCATCGGGCAGATTGAGTTAAGAACTGAATACAAAATAATTATAGATTTGCGCTTACGGGTGGGAAAGGATTACTGCAGGTACCTAAATAGACAAGAGGAACATATTTCAAGAAGGGCTAATCGAGTGAATTTCACAAATAGCCCTTCTTGAAATATGTTCCTCTTGTCTATTTAGGTACCTGCAGTAATCCTTTTCCACCCGTAAGCGCAAATCTATAATTATTTTGTATTCAGTTCTTAACTCAATCTGCCCGATGATGGTCTAGTGACCGAAATTGCAATCGCAGTGTTATATTTTTCAAAATATTTTGTGATAATAAACGTAGTAAATTCAAATTTAGTTTTGTTTCACAAAAACTCTTCTCAGCCAATTAATCAATTCATCTATTCATCAATTTTTTTTATTTCACAAAATAGGTACCTACCTACCTACTTAACGAATTTGTTAACAGCTGGTGAGAGCAAATAAAAAGTTATTATATATTTTTGAAAATTAGCGGGATTCTGGGATCTTTAACGTTAGCAAAATGATCTAGAATATCCTCATAAAATTTTTTGTCTGAGCCGATTTCGTGAGTAAATTACATCTGAAAACTTTTGCTGTAAGATTTGAAAAACTATTTCTGTTTGTTCAAAAATTAATTTAAAGATGTTTAAAAAATATATAAATTCCTTATCTTGTAAGTAAGATATTAATCCGCGTGCTGTATTTAAAGTTACTTTATCGGTGAAAAATTCCTCACTTTCAACCAGGTATAGAATTAAATCCTCAAATCCTAAGCGGCCCCAAACAGAGACATTTTCACTAGTAAAAAGTAAACACTGCCAACAAAATAATTTATTTTTTACCTGTGATCCGGTTAGGCAAGGATGTCTCTCATAATTCCTTGTATTAAAACCGCGGTTTTGTTGTCTGTTACGCTGCACCAAATTGTTCAATTCAGGGGTAGGTCGCAATGTTTTTATCAAAACTTTATCCTCATAACTTAGTGCACTAAAGTTATGGGATAACAAATATCACCATTGAAAATTTTGAAATTAACTTCAGTAACCAAACTCATTTCAAAACAATACGCGAGTAAAATAAGTAAACACGCTGCCATTAGTAACTACGATCACACTACGATTCAATTAATGCTTTCCAACGAATTCACTCGATGTCACGCGAAATTCTATAGTTGTGATTGGTGGACATTGTATGAGACTGGGTTCCTATCCGTGTTACCATTTACATGTGTTTTGCTTTTCTATTGCAATGAAGTATTCATTCGGAGTATTCGCACCGTTGTTTGCTTTTCTGTGGCAGGCATAATGAACGTTGAGAGTATAGGTTATATTCTAAGTCTCCGCAGCGTTGCCACAAATCTTGAAATGAATGAAATGCAATAAATGTAAATACCTTCTATCTTAATTAATAAATTATATTATATAATGTAGGTTGAAAGGAAGGTAGGTGCATAAAATAATATGATTTTGATTTATATGAATATGCTGAATGCTGACTATTCAATATAATATATTAGAGATACACGGAATATTATTGAGGAGGCTTAGCCTCCTTTGACTAGCCGCCCCTGATATATATATATATATATACATATATATATATATATATATATATATATATATATATATATATATATATATATATATATATATATATATATATATATATATATGTATATACCGTAACTTGGGGCTACTTTGCTCCTTCAGATGTTACTTTGCACCACCGATGGATAAAGATATTAGTGGGCCTAGATTCCAGACTAACTACTAATAGACAACCACCTGCTCTTATGTGTATGGAGTTTTGACTATATACCATCGTTTCTGAGTGGAAACACGAATCTCCCTGTATTAATCAAGAGCTGGCAGTATACGTGGCAAGAACTCAGAAATTGGCGTTTTTTTGCACGTGTAAAAATGTATGTCGCAACATAAGTTCCAATATTTTCAGAATGAAATTTACGGTAAATCTCGTGTACTATCAAGTTCTTCAATTTCGAATATAATGTGATGCAATGTCAATGCCACAGTGTTCCTACTTTGCCTCAGAAGCACTTTAATTACGATTTCAAATGTATGAAGAAGTTGCCGGTGTCGAAGTTTTCTCTAGAAATGCATGTAGAAATTTCTGGAATATTAGTTTTCTTAAGTAATAAGCGTCTAGGCATAATAATTTCCTTTGCGGAGACCTCAATATCGACTACTTCGATAAAAATTGTAATAAGTCAAAATTGTTACTTGAATTATTAGATTGTTTTAACCTGACTATTACTTCTACAGAGGCTACCAGGGTTTTCACTAACATTAGAGGTAATACTTCCGTTTCTAAAGTGGACTACATAATAACTAGTTCAGAAATAGTTCGAAACTGTAAGTCTGTTGTTTTTGATCCTAATATTAGTGACCATAGAGCAATATTACTCGAATTGAAGACCGATCGTGTACAGATCCAAAAATCAAACGTCCAATTAATTAGGGAATTAAGTGAAGACAATCTGAGAAATTTAGTGGATTCTTTATATGCATGTGATTTTTCAGAAATAATGCTTGAGACTAGTGTGAGTAAATGCTTTGAAACCTTAAGCAGCACACTCCAATATTATTTAGATTTATGTTGTCCCTTGAAAAGGCTTACTTGCGTACCTAAAAAAAGTAAATGGATCACTCCCGAAGTAATTCAAAGTAAAAATAATCTGATAAACCTACATTGGCTTTATTCTATTACTGGGTCACCAAATACTCTCAATAATTATAAACATGCAAAGCGTTCACATAACTCCCTCTTGAAGTTAACTAAATATAAATATCACTGCTCTCTTATAGCTAATTCTGGAAACCGGAATAAGACAGTATGGAACATTGTCAGCACGTACACTGGAAAACTAGAAAAACTGGATGGTCACATTACCATTGATCTTGATGGTGTGACGTATGATAAACCCAATGAAGTAGCTGATATATTCGGAAAATACTTCTCCTCAGTGGCCAAAGAAAGGTTGAATACCAATTATGGTAATAGTATATCACATTCCTGTACGGCTTCACCACCTTCGGTATGTAATTTCTTTTTTCAACCCGTTTTGAGTTTCGAAATTGAGGATATTATCAAAAACTTAAAAAATAAAAAATGTGTTGGCATGGATAACATCTCAACTAGGCTTCTCAAGAAGATTGCTCCAACAATAAGCGAGCATCTTGCTCATATAATTAATTGGTCTGTCACGTCGGGAGAATTTCCCTATGCTTTAAAGAAATCTATTGTCGTGCCGATTCACAAAAAAGGAAATATAAATGAAATAACAAACTATCGACCGATATCGATTCTCAGTGTTCTCTCCAAAGTTTTTGAGAGAAAGATTTTCAAGAGAATGATGTCATATTTGAATAAATTCGATATTCTTAATAAAGCCCAGCACGGTTTTAGAGCTGGTTGCTCCACTCAGACGGCCGCACTGAAGTTTGTGGAATCAGTTTACGAATGCCTGGATTCAAATTTACATGTGTCAGGGATTTTTTTCGATCTTTCCTGCGCCTTTGATACTCTATCCTTCAAGTTCATTATAGATAAGTGTTATAATCTTGGCTTTAGAGGCATTTTTTTCGACTGGCTGCTTAGCTTTCTTCAACAGAGAACACTGTCGTAAGAACGATAAAACTTATTCCGGAGAGTATAATATAGATATGGGTGTTCCTCAGGGCTCTGTGATGGGACCTCTACTATTCCTGCTGTTTATAAATGACTTACCCTCTCATTTATCTGCTTATTACTTATATTATTTTGCTGATGACACATCTGTCGTCATCGCGGCCCGAAGTTGTGATAAGCTCCAGATAGCCTGTAAAAATATTATGGCTGAGTTCATATCATGTGTCGCCGTAACAATTTTGATAGTTAATGTAGGAAAACAGCCTGTCTGTATTTCGGTTTAAGACACTGTGAAAGAAGTCTGTTGAAAATTGATTGCTGGGCACTACTATTATTCAAGCTGATTGCACAAAATTCCTTGGGTTCCACATGGATCTAAGTCTTATTTGTTCAACCCCCCTTGTTGTCTTAAGCAAAAAATTAATTAAAGCTTTTTTCGCTATAAGTAGACTGAAAACTTCTTTACCACCTAGTTCTCTTGTTGATGTTTATTACAGCCTTATCTACTGTCATATCTCATACAATATTTTGCTCTGGTGACTGTGGTTCTTTCTCTAGAGTTTTTGTGGCACAGAAAAGAGTAATACGTCTCATTTTTGGTTTGAACCATCGAGCATCATGTCGGGCCTATATTGTCGCCAATAAATTACTGTCACTTCCATGTATATACATTTTTTAAATGTCTCTTATATGCGAAAGATAATGAGAATAACTGGAAAAAGCTTGCTAGCTCGCACGATCATGGAACACGAAATTCACAGGTACTCCTGGTTCCTAAACATCGGACTCACAGTTTTGAACGTTCTCCACTATATCAGGGTGTCAGATTGTTCAATCATTTGCCCTCCCATTTGAAATCTTTGAACAAACTAAAATTTAAAAGAGTTATTAAGGAGCTATTACTACATAAGTGCTTCTATTCGGTTAAAGAATTTCTCTCTGATTCATTGATCACTCAGTGGGATGATAATTGTTGATGTAAATGTTAGAATAGAATTAACTTGTAATATTGACTTATCCTATACACATTGTTAAGTGTCCTAAAGGATCAATAAATTATTATTATTATTATTATTATTATTATTATTTACAGCAGGGATTTTATAGTGTCTTCCCCCTATGAGAAGACTTTGCTCCAATTTTAAAAATTGAAAATAAAATAATTAATCATTTAGAATCGCAAGTAAGCATTAAAAATATGTTCATACAATCCTTTTCACGATACTAGAACTATGACCAAAATCTCCTCTTATCAATGGATGGAAGTTCTCATGCGTTTCATAAATTTGGCGTAAAAATCGGTGCAAAGAAGCTCCAAATTACGGTATTTATATATATATATATATATATATATATATATATATATATATATATATATATATATATATATATATATATATATATATATATATATATATATATATATATATATATATATATATATATATATATATATATATATATATATATATATAAATCAGGGGCGGCTAAGGAGTCTAAGCCGCCTCCTCAATAATATTCCGTGTATAACTACTATATTATATTGAATAGTCAGCATTCAGCATATTCATATTAATCAAAATCATATTATTTTATGCACCTACCTTCCTTTCAACCTACATTATATAATATAATTTATTAATTACGATAGAAGTTATTTACATTTGCTGCTCACTGCATTTCATTCATTTCAAGATTTAATATCAACAGTGGCAATGCTGCAGAGGCTTAATAAGGTATAGACGCGTTCATTATACCATATGCCATGCCAGAGAGAAAAGGAAATGCTGCGAATGAATATATACCTTATTCACTTCATTGAAATAGAAAAGACGGGTAAATGCAACACCGATTGAAGCTAGCTGCTCGGTTCAAAGAGGATACCTACATTAATTCTCACACAATGTCGACCAATCACAACTATAGGCTTTCGGGTAAAATCGAGTGAATTCGTTGGACATGGACCGTTGGACGTTGTCACTAGTCGTGGACGAAAACATAATTTATTTTTTAAATGAGTTCGGTTACTGAAGTTAATTTTAAAAACTTCAATGGTGACTCAGTGGAACATTTGTTATCCCATTTAATTTGTTACCCCACACTAAGTTAAAACGATAAAGTTTTAATAAAAACATTGCGACCTACCCCGGAATTAAACAATTTGGTGCAGCGTAACAAACAACAGAATCCAGGTTTTAATATCAGAAATTATGAGAGACATCCTTGGCTAACCGGATTACAGATAAAATATGAATTATTTTGTTGGCAGTGTTTACTTTTTACTAGGGAAAATGTCTCTGTTTGGGGCCGCTTAGGATTTGACGATTTAAAAATTTTATCACGTTCTCTGGAAAGGCACGAAAAATCCCAGGAACATGTCGTGTCGCGGATCAAGGTAGACACTCGAAAGTGAAAACAATTTTTTTCCAAAGAAATTAATATTTTAGGGTGCTTGTTTTACTTTGATTTTCTTTAAATTAAGGTTGACCTTGAAATCCTAAAAATTTTCGCCTATGGTGTATTTTTAACACCTCTTGTAGCCTCCTTAAACCAACACCTCACGAGCCGCCATTGATATATATATATATATATATATATATATATATATATATATATATATATATATATATATATATATATATATATATATATATATATATATATATATATATATATATATATATATATATATATATATATATATCATCATCGTGTAGCCGTCACTGTCCACTGCTGGACATAGGCCTCCTCTAGGTTCCTCCATGTCTCTCGGTTCTGGGCCGTCATTATCATCCGTCCAGCGTGTCGGTGGTCTGCCTCTATGACGTATGTCTTCTCGTGGTCGCCATTCCAGTATTCTTTTAGTCCACCTGTCGTTTGATGTTCTCGCTATATGACCAGCCCATCTTCATTTCGTTCGTATATATATATATATATATATATATATATATATATATATATATATATATATATATATATATATATATATATATATATATATATATATATATATATATATAAAGTTTAGAGCGCTATAAATAAAAATCTATGCATTGTACTGAAAAAAGTTGAAAATACGATGTCATACGATGCACACTTCACGAGATATTTGATAAAACATGTTTTCCAAGATGGCGGCTAACGTGACCACCAGGCATGACGCCAACGTGTATTCATATTCAGGGGACACCCCTGAACATGTTCAAATCAATTCTGTAGAAGATTGCATTGGGAACTGTGTTTTTTTGCTCTGGCGTACTACTCAAAGAGGAGCATAATAGATATGTATGACAGTACTTATATAACAACGATGCACTGTAAAATATTTGTCACCCAGCTAGTCAGTCGAGTGTTCGGGCTCGATGACTAGCATTCGGGAGGTACTGGATTCAACCCAGGGGGTCGACCAATCCATGAGTTTTTCTCAGAGGTTTCCCAATGACTTCGAGAAGTTATTATACTTACAAATGTACAAAGGCGAATGCTCCTTTTTTCCGTAAATATCATTTCTCATCCCTTCTGTATGCACTTGTTCATACAAGTGTATCCTATGATCTGACTGAAGGAGTTCTTGTGCATAATTCAAGCAGTCCGCCCGCCTCCCTCATATTTACTTGTAAGAGGAATAAAACACGAGATCTTTCTCTTTTTTTCAAATATATCTCTTATGGCCGGTCCAGACGCTACGTTGTGCACAATCTTTTGTCTGCACAGTTCAACACGTTGCAGATAAAACGTTGCGTGTAGACAGGAAAATTGCGCAGTTTTGAATTCGGCTCGAAGATGGTACAGTTTCAGCGTTAACTGAGCTAGAGAGCATAGATATCCTGGAACTGTGCAGACAAGTCATCGCATGTAGAAGGTAGCTCCATTTTCCGATTCATTTTGTTCCTCAGTTTCTTTGTATGTTTGTTTACTTTGATCGAGAATGGCTGACCTTCGGCAATGTTCTCGGGAGTTTTTGATAGAATTTTTCCCATGCATTTGGCGTATCAAATCGAGAGAATATAGGTAGTGACAGGGATAAAAAGGGACAAGCTTATGAGAGTTAAGTGGAAAATTTCCAAGAAATTGATGCAACGGCAAACGGAGAATCAGTTGTAAAATGAGAAATGTACCGAAAAGAATTGGCAAAAGTTAATAAATCGTATCGATAGCTTTACATGTTTCAGGAATTATTTCACTTAACGATTTTTTCGATATAATTGTTGTGAATTCTAGGTCTTTGTAACTTCTGCCAGTTGCCAAAAATCTTGAAGTTGCTGTAAGCCTTTCATGTGGTGATATTGCTCTTCTCACATAAATATTTTTTTTAATGATAAGCGGTGTCACTAGATCCAATAAATAAGTATACGTGTCTATGTCAATTCTCAAGTAGTTCTGCGAATCATAAGGTTCATCACGTAATTCAAGCAGTAATTTAATATTGGGAAAGTGCTGCCTTTTTAGAAGCCACATCCGCGACCATTTTGAACGCCGGGTAGTTTTGAGACGTTCCAATCTTTTATTTTTCTTAAGAAGACAGCATGCCAAAATTGACCGGAGTAGTACCTCCTCCATGCCTGTACGAAATATACAGAAATGTCTGCATCATGTAGACGCTCTCATTCCGCCTTAAGACTGCAGACAAAATGTAGCGTCTGGACCGGCCTTACAATAAGCAACGTTTTATCTGTAACGTCTTGATCTGTGCAGACAAAAGGTTGTGCAAACCTTAAAGACTCTCAAGTCTCGTCACGTGTCTCTGACCCGTTGCTCATTACTTCACAGGTCCGAACGTCATTATTACTTGTTACACAATATATTGAAATCTTACGAGTCGTCTTCAGGAACTAAAAACATGGCTAGCTCGGTGTTCGGATTTTAGTCCGAACGACTTTTTTCTTTGGGGATATCTGAAATCAGTGATTTTATTCCTTTCAACACGAAACTCTTACTTAAGATAACGTTTTGTGAAAGAATGTCGGAGAATAGAGGCGGTAAAAATTGAAAAGCCTACGGGCGGCAATTTTGTAAATCCGCCACTGTATAGAGGGTTGAAGTTTGGTACGTATATCGAGTTTATGTTGACTCAAGATCCATTTTTGGATTAAACTTTTTCTCACCGCGCTGCATTTCGTGATGACCAGAGGCGGATTAAGCATTCAGAGCGCCGTAGGCAAGTATCTCATCGGCGCCCCTATATTAAAAATAAATTGTACTATAGTTTGACCTAAACCGATGTACCGCCCCTTAGGAAAACCTGGTGAGATGGGGGCTAAGGAAAAAAGAGCATGAGTTTACGTGAGATCGATATTGTCGGACAAATCTTACGATTTCGGTTTACAATATCTCAAAGCTTTATACCAGTACGACTGGCATGTAAACCCGAAAACTATAACATTCCCTATATAATAATATCTGGCATTAAATTATCGAACAGGATAAAAATGAATTAAATCATTGTATCTAATATGTCATTTATATAATTAACTAACTTCTAACTAATAATATATTATAGTTCCTTAATTCGAACTCGATAGTATAGATAGTGACCGGGCAAATTTGGGAAACGAACGTCGTCGTGAATTGTCTGGTGCTTTTATAGATTTTAAGAATTTATTAATACTTGGTAAATAAAAAAAATCAATTTACGAATTATTTAGTTAAACACGGATACAGGCACTCCTGGTAACTTAAAGTTAGATATAATTGGAAATAATTGAATTATTTTCAAGAATTATTTAAAGTAAAAAATGAAATTATGATGGTATGTATGTTAAATTAAGCAGCTTTTTACGCTCGACTTCAAAGTTGCTAATTTTCAATTGTTGTTACAGCTTAAATGACAAACTAAAAAAAATTAAAAATTTCGGCGCCTAAATTTTTGTCTCGAAATTGTCAACATCTTCATAGTTCAAAGATTGCAATAAGTTTGATTCTATGTTAAGTATTGCTAACGAATTTAATCTGATATCTGTCATTGTTGAGCGAAGATAATTTTTCACTCTCTTTAGACAGTGCTCTCCACTGCAATTGCTGACTGCCGTCGAAACACAATCTTAAAGCTATGTTAACGTTTGGATAAATTGTTTCAAATTCTTCATTTCTTAGAAGCTTTAAAATTGCGTTGGTTGTTCGGGGCAGTTTTCCGTCTCGAGCTACTGTTGAGTAAGAACGCAAGTGGATACATTCATCCACAAAACACTTTTCTAAATCACCGAAATACATTGTTACTATCGTACTTGCTCTATTTTGAACCTCTTCAGGGCTCAAATTGGTCAAGTTGTTTAAAATTGAAAATTTACTGTATGATTCTCGTCTCTTTTGAAGTTCAACCACAAGTCAGTCCATAATTACTGAAAATACTATCACTCTGAATGTGTCCCGACCAGATACTGAGGAATTAATATCTTCGGCAGGCTCATCTGCTGTGAGCTTTTTCTTCCGAATACTCTTTTAATCCTTTTCATATTATCTGGCTAGTTAGAGTTCCAAGGCTTGCTGCTCATAGTTATTACAATTTTCCCCTTTCTGCAGAAACTATGTGAATTAGAACAAGGTTGCTTGTAAGGCGTAAGTTTTAGTGAGTCTCATCCGTTAAATTTATCTTTTGCTATAAATTGAAATAGTTTTTATTGTCGAAGTATGTGGCTTACTTACTGGCGTAATTAATTTTAAGCTATATTGTATATTTTTTCTCTATTTTACAATTCCGCCCGCGCACCCCCTTGTACCCTCGCGCCCCTAGGCACATGCCTAGTTTGCCTTAAGGATAATCCGCCTCTGGTGATGACTATTCCGTTCCAATTGCATCTCGATCTGTTTTGCTATCAGTAGGTATGGGAAGCACTTCGCGAATTTTTTTCAGGATAGAGGGATGAAATTTGGTATGTGGATTTGGAAATTGTACTATGCTAGTCAGAAACCTTGTTAATTTTAGTATAGTGCTACTATATTATATAATACAATATGATTTCTACAATCAAAAAAAATTGAAAAAAGTTCAAATAACATATAGGTATGTGTAATTACAAATGAGCTTTATAGACAATAATAGTAAATCCAATTTGGTATGTCGATAAACCATGATAATTTATCTTCTAGTAAATGAAATATTTTTATTATTTTGAATCTGCGGCGAAAACAAATGTATTTTCTTTGAATTTCTGTAACTCGACACCTTCCCAATGTGTATCCTGAATCTCGTTGAAGAACCTTAAATATAAAAAAATATATTTTCTCAATAATTAAATATTTTTGTTAATGGCTACCTTTCACGGACTTCGTTATACATTTTAATTTCCTTCTCATTCAAACCATTTTGAACAACGTCTACATTTTTTCTTAATAAATCTCTGGTATTAGTTCCACACAATATAGTGCTTGGACCATTTTGTTGCAAAGCGAAATATAAAGCCAACCTTCCAAGCTCAATGTCGTTTTCCTGAAATTTCATTCTCCTAAGTTAAAAATTTCGATTCATATATAAATACTACCTTGCAAAACTTTGCTGCCTTAGCACAAATTATCTTCAAACTTTGAGGTGCTGGGTGCCAAGCTGGAGGCCCTGCATTAGTCAATAGTCCCATTCCATGAACAGAAGCATTTATTATGCCGACATCTTTCGACTAGAAGAATATACATACAGAAGATAGATTTACATGAAACATATTAGGCGTTTCTTCAAGAATATTAGAATGGTTTTAGCGAGGATGTTAAATTTGATACTAAGAGGAACCTTTTTAAAAACTATTCCAATGTTCCATACTTTCAGCGCCCTGTATAACCCCTTCTGAAAATGTTAAATAACAACCCCCACCCTTTGCTATATCAAAATGATTCGATTATATAAATAAAAATCTATCACTGTAACATAAGCTATGCCATCATATATTTATTACGGAAATCTGAATAAACCAAATCCGTTTGTTTAAAAAAAAATTTTTCGAGAAAGCTATGCGTGAGAAGTTGAAAAATAAATCATTTCACAAGTGTCAAAACTTATGAGTATTTCTGTTCATTCAATACACGAAGTAATAAGACAATTATTTTCTCCTTACAAATTAGGAATTCATCATCTGCTCAGTCGGCTTTGATGTCGGAGTTTATTATATTATTGAATATAATTGTAGGTATTGGGACAAAGAAAATCTTCTCGTTTGTCGCACCCTGCGAAGATCACTATATGTAATGGTATTTTTGGAAAATAGATAATTAAACCACTTTTTATGGAGAAATGTACCTCAGTTTATAAGAAAATGATTGACTTAATAAGCATCAGAAGATATATTTTCAACAATATGGAGTTCACCCCTTCATGCACAAATGGTCTTTTTTCACACTCGACTTTTTTCTGTCTAGCTAATCCAAAAATTTTGTTTATGAATCGTTCCCAATATTCAAGAATTTAAGTGTAGGATACTTTTTGAATGGTGACAAATAACCATAGGGATAATGTAGAAGAATTTGGAAATGGGTTATATTATTGCTTACAGAAAAAAGCTGTCCATTTTGGACAGTTTTTATAAAAAAAAATTCGACCATTTTGTTAATTAATTTAATTCTATATTCTAGTGTTCCTTCATTATTTCATTATTAAACAGCTACACTAAAAATTTACAGAATAGATATTTGTTTATACTTTATATTATTGGCTTGCAACTTTCTTTCCAATTTGAAATATTACAAAAATCATACACATAATATGCGAATCTGATTTAAAGGTGATAACGAAATAACCTGTCTTCCTCACAAAGCCCAGTCAACATGAAATACCTGAAGTAAAAAACCGCTATGTCTCTACATATTGCCTACCAGAATGTTCGTGGATTGCGAACTAAACTGGGTATCTTTAAACTGAATGTTATTTCTAACTTTCATGACATAGTATTTATAACAGAATCATGGTTGAATGACACTATTGTCAACTCCGAAGTAGTTGATGAGAATCACTTCTCAATTTTTCGAAGAGATCGTGGCTCTACGGCTTCTCTGAAGAAGGAGGGTGGCGGAGTGCTTATTGCGGTCAGAAATAGACTGAAACCTGAAGTGTTGGTAAACTTTAATAGTGAGGCGGAAGATGTATGGGTTATGGTTACAGTGAATAATGTTAGGGTGTATCTGTGCTGTGTCTATCTACCACCGGGCGATGAACATGCTACTGCCTCATTTATCTCTAAACTGGAACTAAATAAACTAACCATTGGGGATAATATTTTGTTAATGTGTGGTGACTTCAACTGCCCTACCATCAAATGGGTGAGTCAAAATGACAAAGAGAATGTATTGGTTGCAACTAATGTCGATGGTTATTCGTCCAGTAAAATTGATACATTACATTTTATGGAACTAATGCAATTTAATAGTATAACTTAATAAAAATGGAAAAATACTTGATCTTGTATTATGTAGTAGTAATAAAAATTAAACATTAAATAATGAAAGAAAACCCATTTGTGACAGAGGACGAATATCATCCCTCTTTGGAATTTCTTTTTCATGTTGATACCACACATTATTTGAAAAACAAAACGAACTCATTCATGTTTAACTTCAAAAAAGCCAATTATGATGTAATAACTGATAGGTTTGAAGCAATAGATTGGGTTGATGTTCTCCGGGGTGATGTAAGTTTCAAGGTCGATACATTTTATCAAATTGTAAACAATATTATAAAGGAAAATGTTCCTGAGACAAAAAGAAATAAAAAATTTCCGTTTTACTTTTCAATGAAAACTATTAAAATGATCAGAACAAAACAAAAAATACATAAAAAGTGGAAGACTTATCAGAACTTGAATGATTTTCGTCATTTCAAAAACTTAAGGTCACTGAGCAAAAAACTTATATTTTCGGATCACATGAAATATTTACAAAAAATAGAGGATGAGGTTGCTAATTGTTCAAAAAATTTTTTTAGGCATGTTGCTCGCAAGAAAAAACATTCCCGTTTTCCTGTCGAGATGAGTCTTGGACTTGAAACAGGCAATAACGCGAGGGACATATCTGAGCTTTTTGCTAAATTTTTTTATAAAGTTTATGAACCTGAGGGTCAACATGATTCAACTTTCGAATACATTCAAAATTTATATAGTAGTGATTATTTGCCGAGTATTGTTCTTAGATTGGATGAAGTAATGAATGCATTGAAAACCTTAGATTGTTCAAAAGGTACTGGGCCGGACGGCATTCCTCCAATACTGCTAAAAAATTGTTCACAGTCTTTGGCCATCCCCCTACTCCACATTTTTAATTTTTCATTGAGCACCGCAACATTTCCAGAACAGTGGAAAATCTCATCAATCACTCCGGTGCATAAAAGCGGTCCGATCAATAATATAGAGAACTATAGGCCAATTAGCATTATGTCCGTTATCCCGAAGGTTTTTGAATCAGTGGTTTATAAATATATTTTCAATCATATTAAAAACATAATAATTTAACAACAACACGGTTTTTACAAAGGAAGAAATCTTGAGACTAATCTCTTGACTTTTTCCGAGTATCTTCAAGAATGTTTGGATCAAAAAACTCAAGTTCATGTTATATGTACTGATTTCAAAAAAGCCTTTGATAAAATAAATCATGGGATGTTGCTCCGGAGGCTTGCTGAGGTGGGCATATGCGGTGACCTATTGAGGTGGATCTCCTCTTATATAAGTCGAAGGTCTCAATTCGTAAAAGTAGATGGCATTCGATCTGCCATGTTCCGCAGTACTTCAGGCGTGCCCCAAGGTTCACATCTAGGACCACTGCTTTTCATTATATTTATAAACGATATAGAAAAATGTTTCAAATATTGCAATTTCCTACTTTATGCCGATGACCTCAAATTATATAGAGCAGTTAAAGGAGTGGAGGACTGTGTTTTGATTCAGCGGGACATCGATGGACTGTTAAATTATTGTGCAGAAAATGGTCTCTTCCTGAACTATGACAAATGTCACAAAATTGTTTTCAGTAGAAATGTGCATCTTATAGACCATCAATACACCATGGCGGATTATTCTCTTTTGCAAGTGGACCATATTTTGGATTTGGGAGTGACTTTTGATAGAAAACTTTTATTCGATCAGCACATCGAACGCCTTCTGGGAGATGTAAATAGGTTGCTGGGGTATGTCCTTCGACACTGTAGGACTTTCAGAAATAATAAAACTTTCTTGATATTATATTTTTCATTCATCTATAGTCGGTTAAATTTTGCGTCAGCAGTTTGGAATCCTCAATACAAATATTATAAAGAGAGAATTGAGAGAGTACAGAATAAATTTCTCAGATTTCTGGACTTCAAAAATAATATTACCTACAATAATCATGAGTACTCACATATTCGAAAGAGATTTGGTATAATGGAACTAGAGAAGCGCCGAGAAATGACGGATATTATTTTATTATACAAAATTGTCAGTGGTTTACTCAGTGTGCCTAATATTCTGCAATCAATTCCATTCAGGGTCCCTGATATTAGGTTACGTAATAGCGACACATTTTATGCTCCTTTACGGAGAACAAACAGTGCACAGAATGCTCCCATTTTTAGGATGATGGCTTCATTTAACAACTTCTGCATAGACCTGGATCTTTTCAATATATCGCTCAATAATCTGAAGCGAAGTCTCAGGAATATTCTCTTATGAATAAAAAATTTTTATCACCTATGTATCCAACTGTATTGTCATTATTTCTTTTCTATTTTTAAATTTTAACATCGATGTATATGTAGCTTCGAAGAGGCGAATACTGTTTTTTTGGGTTTTTACCTGTTTGTATTCCACGTGATCATTAAATAAATAAATAAATAAATAAATAAATGTTGCATTTGACATTTTCAAGAAGAGTGTTTAAACTTGGATATAGCCGAATATAACTTTTAAACTCAGCTTTCACACTTTTTGTCGTGAGACTATAACCCCTTTAGCTTCGCCTCGAAGCTGAAGGTTTTTTTTTTGTCACGACAAAAAGTTGGGATCTGGCCTGATTTTAAAATTTCCAACGGATATCGATAAAACACATATGATTTCATAAGGGAATTTTTATTCTCAATTTTTGCCCATGAAGAATTGAAAAATATAGCGTTTTTTAGATAGGCATTACGACATGCGCATGCGCCGAGGGGTTTTATCATTCCTAGTGCTACGCAGTAGGATGTCCGGATTTGTTATCTTTCTTAATGTACGTGAAATTAAGTTATTTGGATCGTCTAGTTTTGAATAAAAGAAGTCTAATAATTATTTTGAATTAAAAGGCTTATTTTCTTGTTGTGTCATTACATGAACACAGCTTTTATTCTTACCTTGAAAAAAGGAATGAAATCCTTCAAGCTCTGATCAATCATAGTCAGTCTAGTGTATGGTAATACAGTATTAATTTTAACGTGACTTTTTTCGATAGCTTCCTTGAGAACTGAAGTTGGATAGCCGGTAACTCCTATAAATCTTATTTTCCCTTCGTTTACTAATTCTTGCAACGTTGGGAGTGTTTCGTTCAAAACAATATCCAGAGTAGGAGCAAATTCAATATCATGAACCTACGAAAACATAAAAATATAAAAATTCTGAATATTTAACAAAGTAATCAAAATTTTTCACATTCTTATAACAGTAATACTTTTCAACATTCGAAAAAGAAATCAACGTAAATATATTCAGAGTCATTTTGACATAAAAAGCTTTCTGTTTTGTGCAATCAGGAGCATGTAATAATAAACAATGAAATAACTTCATTTTTCTTAAATTTTCTATTGAAAATGAAAATAAGGATAATTATTTAGAAATTTGAACAAAATGAATATTAATGAATCAATTGAAATGAATTTTCAACACTTAATCAATTCATTAATTCGAATCTCAATTGTAAAACAATGTCTTGTCTTGTCAAAGAAAAATATTATTTCTTTTCAAATTCACCGGTTTCCACCTATTTTTCCCTTCAGTCTATAGGCGAATCAAAATAAGCGCTACGCCGCCTGGTGACAATCAGAATAACTAAAAATCTTGACATAGTTCTTACGTTCTCCTTTGTTTTGTGTTTGTTTTTGTGTGATTTTTTACAAATATTTATTATTAGCAATCATTTTGAAAGCATGAGTCGTTCGAATCGTTATTGTTCAGTTTCTCAGTGTTCTTCCTGGGAAAAAAAATGTTCAAATGTGAATTTCCATACTTTTCCTCCAGCTGGTGATAAATATCGTGTTTGTATAGAAGGGAAAAAGGAATACTCCTAAAGTCTCTACTTTGTGTGATCTGATAACTACAGATAGTGCTCTAAACAGTTTCACTGGTCTCAATAATATAAAACTATTAGATACAATAGTAAAAGCAGTACAATCTTTTTACAGTGATCAACGGTCACATAGATTAAGTAACAATCAAACAGCGTATTGTTTTAGTATTGACAAAATTGAAATGTGACCTTACATATGTGACATCATCTCTTTTATTTGGCATTTCACAAGAATTATGCCAAAATAGTTATTTACGATACAAGTGAGTTAACAGTATCATTAAGATACGCGTGTGAAAGTTGCACAACGAGTGCGTAGCACGAGTTATGTAACCACACAAGTGTCTTAATGGGGTTAACTCGCGTGTATTGTACAATATTTTATCTACTCCTAACCGGGATACTTATTTTTATACGATTCATTTTTATTATAATTAATTTTTCCTTAATACCTTTGTTTAAATAAGTACCTGAAACACCATGCATGGCAATGTCAATTTGATATTAAATAATATTGATGTCACTTTAAAGTCAAGTTTCAAAAATTGTAATCTAAAATGAGCGATTCGGAAAGTATGTTTTTATAATTTATTAATAGAATAGGTAGTTTATTAAACTTGTATTTAGTAGGTATTGCAAAATAAATGTTTTACAAACTTTTTATTTTATTTTGGTAGTCATCTAAAGAAAGAGTACGGTAATAAAAATGCATGCGGTAAGAGCTTCTTAACTCACTGGAGTATATATATTCATGAAATGCTACCCATTATGAGTAGAGTTCTTAGTTGTGTCATAAGATTCCCAGAATATTCTGAAATACAGAAAAACATGCCAAAATGTTTTGAAAGTTTTCAAAATACTCGAAACATCTTAGACTGTAGGTACAGAAATTTTTATACAGAAACCAAAGTGCCTTTGCTGCAGGATCAGGTTTTACTCTCAGTGTAAATCTAATAACACAGTGAAATTCATGACAGGTGTTTCTCCTGGAAGTTTAATTACTTATATTAGTTATATATGGGGAAAGAGCATCTGATAAAACGATTTTCCAACAAAGTGACTTAATTTCAAAGTTAGAAAGCTCACAGGATGCTTTTATGGTGGACAAAGGTTTCTTGATAGATGATATTTGTCAACAGTTTAAAATAAAGTTGCTCAGACCAACATTTTTCAAAGACAAAAAACAGTTGACTACAGAAGAAGCATTGTTGAATGCCAAAATAGCAGCTGCTAGAGTACATATTGAACGAGTCAATCAGAGAATTAAGATATTCATCTCATGATCTAACCTAAGATTTCTCTCAATTTGGCTACAAAACAAATGATGATAATCACCTACCGCCTCAATAGCAATGAGAATACATACACAGTAACACACTTGTTCACTAAAGAAGCCTGAAAAGTCTTTATATTTATGGTAAAATTATATTTCAAAAGCACAAATAAACACACAACAAATACAACATAAATATTCCAATGTCAATATTTATAGTTCTACGACTGGCCACATTGGCGCAGCAAGTAAGATAAATGAAGTTTTTATTTCCAACGATAACATATGCAATTGCATGTACAAGTTTCTGATTTCTTACAAATGTCTGCGCAAAAGGTAAAAAATGGAAAGTGCAAATTTTGGAAAATGTAGAATCCTAGAATCATCAAGTCTAGAAAGTGCTGTTGCATGAAAAGTTGTAATTCAAAAGCATAGTGTGCATAGTTCATGATTCATAAAGCAGGTGTTAGCTTCCATCGGTTTCCAAAGCCAAACAAATATTTTGTAGAAAGAGAAAGTAATTTTCGGAGAAAAGAAAAAGATTGATTTATTGATATATGGAAAATCAATTTGAAGAAGAATCACACCACTCCGAGAATGACGGTGGGCTTTTGAATTTTACAAAAGAAAATTATATTATTTCAAATTATTAACTCCTATTATTGAAATCAAGGTTAGTTGTCTTTACTTATGAAAATTCAATATGCTGCAGCCAAAAGGAGAGTTTTGTTAAAAATACTGTTTCTACATGTAATCTTCCAAAAGCTTACAATCAGGAAAGGAATTTAGAAGCAGACCCAGCACAGCACCACATGAAATAGTGCAGAATAAAGTTTCTCCTCGTTCGCAAACTCTCCAATACTCTCCATTAATTTCATGAGGTTTTTCTCTGAAGTGAGAAATAGATAGACAAAAAGCAGTAAACTTGACGATATCAGGCCTCGACTTATCTTCATTTTTCCTACATTGTATGATGAATTTACATCTTTCCAACCTAACACCTTCTATTATATGTCTGGAGTAGGTTTTCTCCAGCATATCGTTTCACACTTTCACTTGAAACTAACATTGTTAAGAAAAACTCAAAAACCTTCAAATCTCTCATATAACCATAGAGATATTACAGATAGAGGCGACAAGCCATAGGCCGCTCTGTAAGTGGCAACGTCAGTCTCAAAACTCAGTGGGAGCGAAAGAGAGAGACGATCGCAGGGTTTTTCAAACGTATCAGACGTAAACATAGACAGACGTAACTGTCAGAGTCTAACCTAACCTTCAGATTCTCTCTGCCTCACCCGAGCTGACAAGTTTCAAGCTGGCTTGTCGCCTCTATCTGTAATATCTCTATGCATATAACCCATGTTCAAATTTGGTTTTGCAGCGCCATGTTTTGACATTATCAGCTAAGCTCCGCCTTTATGTCAGATCCAAATATCCATATCTTTAATTTTTGTCAAAATTGTCTATCAACCCAACTCCATGATTATGCCAAAAAATAGCCACTTTTTTAGGTTGATACAATTGAATAGGTACGTTGCCCCATTGGTACAATCAGGTTTTAATTCAACTGTACAAAGCTTCATGCAATAATGATGAACATGAATCATTTGCTGTTTGCTACTCATCTTGCTTTTAATTTACATTTACAATTTCAATTTTATCAATTTCATATATGTATAACAAAAACTTGAAACAATATAAGCATAATAATTAACTTATTATAATCTTTTTTATGAATGACTTTGTGAAGGACATCTTTCAAAGTAAGCATTTTTTTATGAATCTTTATGTTAATGTTGAAACCATTTCAACAAATTTTTTTTCAAAATTCACTGAAGAAATTCAATTTATTGGGTCCATTTCTCTTTTAATAAATATGATTTGAAAAATACAAACTCCTTGTGTTTTTAGATTTCTTATCATTTCTATGAATGAATTGCATTCCAGAATATTGCTAAGGTATCAGTTAAATAGACTTTAGAGAATAGGAACGCATTCCTTTTTTCCATGCAATCTTGAGTAGATTACAACTATGAACCAACTTTTTTTGTACACTCTGTCTGCCTATCGTTTTATGGTGTTTGTAGTACTATGTTATTTAGCTCAAGGTAACACAGTTCATCAAATAAACTGGTAAAATTGAAGAGTTTCATAATTTCATTGCTAGAAACTGTACAATAGACTCCTCAAATAATTTAATATGACTAGACATTATTTTTTCAGATTTATATACCTGCATAACATCAATATAATCCAACCTAAGCGATTTCAAGGAATTTTCTACACTCTTTCTAGTTTTTTCTGCTGAAAAATCAAACATAAGCTTAGGATCTGCTTCATAGCGTCCTACTTTGGATGCGATGTAATACGCTGATCTTGGAATACTTTGCAAGCACTAAAAATAGAGTTGTTAATAATTTCAAACCATAGAAAATTGGGATTTTTTATTACTTTTCCAAGAATTTTTTCTGATGTTCCATGTCCATACCATGGTCCTGTATCAATATAATTTATACCGGATTTCAAGGCTTCTTCAACAACCAGTTTGCATTCTTCTACAGAGTACTCACTGAAATGGCAATATAACAATCATTTAATATTAATAATCTTAATATTATTGATGTGTACCAATACGGATTCATTCAAAATTGTTATACTTTATGTGCCGTGTTTGAAACAAAATATATAGAGAATTTGATAACAAAAAGGTAGTTGTAGTAGTCTTCATAGACTTTAGTATCCCAAGTATTTGGGATATATACTAGATTATAAATTAAACTTTAATCTCTATCTTGAACAAATAGCAAATAAAATAACAACAATGATGGGTGCTTTGCAGTGCCGGATTGAGAAATAAGCTGGAGTAGGATGCAGCCTATGGGCCCCCATCAAAATTGAAAGGACCCCGCACGGGAACCCATATAAAATGGTTCTCGTTGGAATTTCTCATTTTTTTTATATATTTTTATATCCTTTGTTATCACCAACATGTGAAAGTTTTGAACAGTTTCTATGTCTAGTTTCGATTTTATGAATTTTCGAAATATTGCGATTAAGCCAATTGCGATAATTGTTTAAAAGAATTTTTCGATGTGCAATTAATTTATTATAATATTTTTGAGAAAAATTATGTAAACAGTTTCCAGAGGATATATATATTTTATTATTTTCCCAACAATTTCAGATCAGTACCTACAGGGTGACTCTGAAATAGTCACAGAGTTGGTCAAAAATTAAATTTCATAACATTTTTTGAAATATTTTCTTAAACGTTTTATTGGTATTATATTAAACTCTTTTGAGAAAACATAAGGAATTATCTAAGTACTGAAGGTATCTAGTTCATATTATAATATACATATAACGCAGTTATGATGGTAGCCCTGGTTCTATGATCCTTTGATCAATTTCGAAGACATTTGCTCCTTCTTCCTCAAAGCTATCCTGAATATAAGAGGAAGCTAATCCAATTTAGTAAACTCCAAATGAAAGTTCACTTAGGTATTCCGAATCCAAATTAGGAAAATCCGGAAAATGATTTAAATTCAAACGTGTCCAGTTTGCATGAATATGGGCCAAGTTATTCTCTGAAACACGTAGGTAGTCGTAGACGATTTACCCTGATGGATTTCTCTCGCATTCTCCTTGCCAAAGCAATATCTGCATTCTGCATGTTTATAGTTGACCTGAATTTGTTGATTAAAGCCGCAGCAATACGGTAAAAATCTCCTAAATGAGTTACTTGGGACATTGGGCTTACTCCTTCTAGTAACTTGAAAATACTTTTTAGATGTCCATTTCGACTTTCAATAACCCATCTTGTTTTCGTGACAAGACGAGATTGGTTTGCATCTTCAGTTGACAGCTGGTTTTGTCCGGGTTGCAGAAAAAGTGGAAATAGACATGACATTTCCAACTCTTCTAGTACCGGTACTGAATCGCGGTACCCTCTATCGCAAATCACAATATCACCCGCTTGAAGCCATTGTTGCAATCTATTGGCATCTCTTTCAAATTCTGCGTGCAATAGTGAGGCATCATTGTTTTTGCTATCTGCAAAATATGGCCCGTGAATATCTAAGATATAGCCATCTGGAGTTGTAACCAGAACCGGCTTCACCATATGAGTGTGTTTGTGGGTTGAATATGATTGCCTCAAGCTTCTAAAGTTTCTGCTTCTTTGTATGGGCTGTAAGTACCATCAACATAACATATTGCTCGGGGCATACCTGGTTCTGGATTGTATAATTCATTATCAAATTCTGTGATGTGATTATTAATGTATTCCTCTCTAGTAATAGCCTGAAGACCGAGGTTTTGCGGGATAAAGCCAGTCATAATCCTTCTTCTTGTAGGAGCAACTGCATTGTTTACAGCTTGTCTGCTCGAATGATTAAAAATTACTTTTAAAAATTCATCAAATATACCCGGACGCATTTTAAACAAAAAAGTTAAAAGATCCTTCTTTGAAACAGCTCTTACATAATGATCGTTATCTTCAACACCCCGGCATGAGGTATACAGTTCTTCAAACTGAACTTTAGTAAGGGAAGAAACACAGGGAAAATCATCGTCAGTGAAATCATTAACACCTTCAAATCCCTTATTTTGATTATTAATTTTCTGTCGATTCGTAAGATTCGTTGTAATTGGGTGCCCTTAGGATTATACGATCGATGTACAAATTGCAAACCGGGTAGTAGTTCTGGCAGTAAAAGGTCGTTTTCGTCCAAATGTCGTGAGCAAACACGCACTATTTCCGGAACATAAATATTGCTTTTTATAAAAATGTCAGTAATAAAGTTTGTTGAAACTCGCCCTAAATGATTTTGTCCATTGCAAATTACACAAGACGCATTCGCTGATTGCTTTAAAACATTCAGTTTTAAACATTCCGGATCCTGTTATACCATTTCAATTTCTTCATTAAGAGATCTTGAACAATTCAAACAAACTCGAGAATTGTTGTTAAACTCCAAGGCAGGGTGGTTCAAGTTTTCTCTTCTTAAAATAGCCATTTGCCTCTTGTGTTCATTGATTTCATTATTCACCAATCTTGTTGTAAATCTTACTTCACATAAAACATTACAAACATAACAATTGACACGGTAATTGTTATTATTAAATGGCATTTTTTTAATACAAAAGTAGAACTAAATAATAATTAATGATTAAAAATTGCTTAAGCTGAATTAAAAACTAAACAAAGGTACAATTTGGTTGACATTTTTTCATGAACAATCGCCATATTTATTGTTGTCGTTGGCAACGCTAAGCCAACCAATACTTTTCTTAGCTTGACTTGTATGTGGTGAAAAATCTAGGAAGTCGATTTTCACTAGTTTTGTAACTGTCATGTTGAGCTGTTTTGCTTACCTATGTTTAGGTCGGATCAGAATACAATTTTATGGTTTCTATTTAGGTGGATGATGAATAAAGTAGCGTCTTTAATATTCAGATTTTCTCAAAAGTGTTTAATATAATACCAATAAAAGTTTAAGAAATACTGTTATATAAATTAATTTTTGACATACTTTGTAACTATTTTAGAGTCGCCCTGAAGGGAAAAGAATCATTTCTGATCTGCAATTATTAAAAAAAGAATGAAAAATATATATTATTCGTGAAATATCTACAGTTGGTCCCAAAGTTATAATAACAAAAATTATTTCACACTAACAAAGTTTTTAAAGCATTATCACATTTGGCTTAATCGCAACATTTCAAAAATTGATAAAACCGAAACTAGACATAGAAACTGTTTAAAACCTTCACATTTTATTGATAACAATGGATATAAAAACATATAAAAAAATGAAGAATTTCCAATGAGAACCATTTTATATGGGTTCCCGTGCGGGGTCCTTTGTAGAAAGGAAATTTTGAAATTTAAAAATTAAGTTCACCCTATATAGGAAATGAAGCATTTTGGCTCGCAATTGTTTCGTCCAGCATAGAATTACGTGAAATTTTCATAGAAGGTGGGGAATAGCCCTAGGATCATTTTCTACATCATGCCGGTGTACGCTAAAACCTTGGGGGTGGTTGCCACCCCATCTCGGAGGTGGAAAATTTTCACTACATTTTAACTGTAGGAGTCGATGGAAAAAGTAGTTCTGAGAAAAAAATATTCTCTACATTTTCTGCGGAAAACTAATATTTTTTGAGTTATTCGCGGTTGAGAGTAACAGTTTTTCGTCGAAAGAATCGATGTTTTTAAAGGGTTTTTTGCGAATAGCTCGAAAAATATGCATTTTATCAAAAAAACTGTGGAGAACAAAATAGTAGCTTCTAAAAAAACAAAATCATTCTTCTATTTTTTTTCTACGGACAATATGAACCGAGATACGGCATGTTAATGGTTAACTTTTTTCGCCAAAAGCATAAGAAAGATTCAAAGTCAAATAACAGGAAAAATCTGCATTATGCGAAGAAAACTCTTTCAAACTTTATTGAAGTATTTAATTAGACCTTTCAAACAGCAATAAAAAAAGTTTCTAGCATGTAAATTAAGCGACTTATGATCAAAATAAGATCGGTACCTACTTTTTTCTACGAAAAACTCAGTGAAAACAACCTCCTAACTACCCCATTAATTTTAATTAAACTAATCCTCATCCTTCTGAAGTTCTCTTCATATATGTATTTTCAATACACCCAAGAAGTTTGACCAATTTAAAATGCGTAATTTCAGCAAAATTGGAGTTTAAATAGAAAACGATTCTTTGCGTCTTTTTCACCCTTTTCTTTAAAATATCTCCGAAATTACTGGAGATACGAAAAAAATGGTAGAGCACTAAATTGTAGCTTTTTTAATGACTTGAATTTTTCTGTGCATAGAATTTCTGTATACTGAATATTTGGTGAGATATAGCCGTTTAAAACCTCTATTTACAAACGAACACCACCTTAATTGAGCCCTTTAAAATCACCCCATTTAAAAACTAAGGAATCTTAAGGAATTTAATTTACATAGTCTTATAGGCCTTGAAAATCCCTACAAAATCGTTTTTGAAAAATCTTTCTATCACTCAAAATGAAGGAGCTATTTTTAAAAAACCAATAAAGTTTTTTTCGAAACATTCGAATAGCATGGTTCGGAGCGACAGGAAATAAAGCTCATAAAATGGCAAAACCTTGCAATTTTTCGTCCAGCATCGACATGAACAAAAATTTGGAATTAGGCTTCTTTCGCCCTCTAGTTCATTTTCTACATCGTGCCGTTGTACACTTTTTGTTTTTCAATGGTGAAAACTACCCCTAATTGTAAAAAGTTATAATATAACGTTGTAAACCTTAGGATGGGTGAAATTTGGTTTGGATTAGTTGCATAATGATTGTTTCCTGCTTTGGAATACAATTTCTGATGTTTCAACTCTTAAAAATCCACCCTTGTTGGAGCTTAATGTAAAAAAAAGTATTTATCTTGAACAATGATTTCATCTTGCATCGATTTGCACCAAAATTTGAAATAAGGCTCGCCTCATCCTCTACTTCAAATTTTATATCTCTTGGGCACTGTTTATTCCTCACTGGTGAAACCTACCCTTAAATGTCAAAAATTATAAAAAACGTTGTAAAAATGGGTAAAATTTGATTTTTCGACCCTTGAAAATCCACCCTTGTTAGAGCTTGATATAAAAAAAATTATTTATCCTAAAAAATGATTGATGATCCTAAAGCATAAAACAATCATTACTTTACGAATTCAAACAAAATTTTTCCCATATTAAGGTTTTGCAATGTTATTTTATAATTTTTTACAATAAGGGGTAGTTTTCACTTCTAAAAATAATCAACGCCCATGAGCATGATATAAAATATGAAGTACAGAGTGAGATGAGCCTGATCCTAAATTTGTATGCAAATCGATGAAAGTCGAAATCCTTTTTTTAGGATAAATAATTTCTTTTATATCAAGCTCTAACAAGGGTGGACTTTTAAGGGTCAGAAATTGTATTCCAAAGCATGAAACAATCATTATCTAATTCAAACCAAATTTCACCCATCTTAACGTTTACTACGTTATTTCATAGCTTTTTACAATTAGGGGTAGTTTTCACCCTTAAAAATCAAAAAGCGTACAACGGCACGATGTAGAAAATAAACTAGAAGGTGAAATAAGCCTTATTCCAAATTTTTATTCAAATCGAGGCTGGACAAAAAATTTCGAGGTTTTGTCATTTTTTGATCTTCATTTCCTGTACTAATTTGCCTGGAGTTTAATACTCATAAAACTACAGACATTTAATATGCAGGTGGGCAAGCCGATTTATATTTCTTGAACGATAAAAAGTAAATTCTAATTCTATATGACTGAGTGATATACTAATCTATGACCAGCAATTCATACTAAAATAAAAATCACACGATAGCGAACCGTGAAATTTTGGGATTTCGTCCCCTTAATGAGGCCCCCACTTCTTAGCCTATAGGCCTCAAAAATGTTAATCCCCCACTGGTGCTCTGTATCGATACCAAAATTATCTCACTCTTCAAAGAAAGTTCAATATATATATATAGCTTTTTTTCTACCTCAATTTAAATACATACTATCTGTATCTGAAACATTTAAAAGATACTTTTTTTATATATGTTAGTCAAACGTACAGAAACCTAGGTTTGTGACAGATGGGACAGCTTCTAGAACTCGAACAATATAAACATTTTTGTAAAGTAATTAAAATCCGGACACCCTACTGCGTGGCACTAGGAATGATAAAACCCCTCGGCGCATGTGCATGTCGTAATGCCTATCTAAAAAACGCTATATTTTTTTATTCTTTGTGGGGAAAAATTGGGAAACAAAATTTCTTCTTATGAAATCATATGTGTTTTATCGATATCCGTTTTAATTTGAAATGTAATACTAAAACAACATTTAAAAATGTGATGATATAATATTTCTATACAAATTAGAAAGGAACTCATATACAAATAGTTGACTGAAATAACCATGTAAAATTGTGATACACATATAATTATTGGGTGTGACTAGAGCATTGTCCAGAGAGTGTAGCCATAAAATTTACGAACACTGTCCAATTCAATAGGCTTGCGCAATAGATGAAGTAAAGAAAATAATAATAATAATCATAAAAATTTATAATAAATTATTATATTATGAAACAAATAGAATTTCTCTCTCTATAAATTACGAGAGAAGGAAGTCTGAAAATATACCGTAAATACCTATTACCATGCCTATTACCTAGTAAAAATTTTAAAAAAATAAAAAGGTGAAAAATTGTAATAAAATATAGTTTAATATGATATTATAATACTGGAAGAGGAGATCACATTGTATTGTTTATTCACAGCTTTTTTAATTAATTTGGAGTCTTTATGATTTTTTTTTGCATTGACTAGACAGTGCTTTTAATTTTCTGTAACTGTCTGGACAGTGTTTGTAAAACTTCTTGCTACACTGTCCAAAAAGTAATAACCATTTCGCGCATGCTTGTTGTATTGGACAGTATCCGTAAATTTTATGGCTACACTGTCTGGACAGTGCTTTAGTCACTCCCATAATTATTATATGTACCATGGCATGTAGTTATGAAGTAATTAGGGCCAGTTATCTGCAGGTGTTGATTCTTGAATTTGCTATTATTGTTGTTGAGATATATAAGTTGAACCTAATTAAAAGTAAGAACAAACACTTCTTGTGACTTCAAATAGATATAGTTCTAATGTAATATTTCCTACACCAGTATTAAATACTTCTTATTAGGAGATATTTTGAAAAAGATCTTCGATTTCGAAATAAAATTTATCTATTTCATGAAATCGATACTTTCTTCAACTCGGAAGTTAGGTTAGAACAGAGCTGCTTAATTTTTTGAAAATAAAAGGATGAGAAATCAACAAAATCTGAGTTCGTATGCATTTTCAGCACAAAATAAGCAAGAATCCGAAATTTTCAGAAAAGCATAGCCCATCAAAAGTGGGTTTTCTGAAAACCTATAACTCCACCTATAAATCTATCTACATCAACTTATTTTGATTAAGCGGTAGATTTGTCACGAAAAAAGCGGTAGATTCAAAAATAAAACGGTATATAATTATATGAAATGTTTAGACATCACTGTTTTTGCGAAATATAAGTGGTTTACTAGTTACGCAAGTATGTAAATGACTTAATTCAAAAAAATGTGTAATAATTTACAACCCCTTCTGAATAAGTAATCATTAAAATTTTAAAAATCTCGATTGACCAAAATAATTATATTGTAAAAGCTAAAGCTAATAGGTATACATAAACAAAAGTTTAAAGAAAATATCTTTCCAATGAAATTCCTCTGAAAGTGTGACAAGTTTATACGTCTCTTTCTAATGCACAGATAACCCTGTTTACCGTCCTGGGACGTAGATTTGTGGGCGTGACTTCGGTTTTGAATTATTTTGCAAGGGCAATACAGATGTCGCCCCATGCAAGCAATAGATTGTGATGTATAATTGAATATTTCCTATGTTTGTCGATATATGTATATGTTATAAGTTAACTAAAAATTATCTACAAATTCATTTGCGAAAGTATGACTGGAAGGTCAGCGGAATATATTGTTAGCTTCGCGGTAGAGCGGTAGCCCATACTATGAAAATGGTGGATCTACCGCAAAAACGGTAGACCTGGCAACACAGATTACAAAACATTATTTGTTTTTATTCAGATAATAATTTAGAGACAAAAAATCTAATCAAGAAATTTCACTTACCTACTTACTGGATTCGATAGTATGCAAAATTATTTTCATTTCTAACCGACCGAAATGTTGATTTTATCAATTCAATTATAAAAATGGGTTTGCGTTGGAAAAATCACTATCTTCTAATTCAGTTGTTACTTAACTAATACATAAAACTCTAAGTTGTTTTACCCATAAAAATAACTGAATCCTCCTGTGCCTAAGGATAGCCATGATACTTTTAACCCTGTACTACCCAGTATATTGTATTTCATTTTACTAATCTCCTTTTCTTCATGAAAACCTGGTACAAAAGTTGAAGGTAACTCATTCATTGTGGAATAGCACTTGATTACTGAAGGTTATAGTTCCCCATTCGTTGAAGAATCAGTTCATCAATGTTATCTATTGATAACCGTAATATTTGTCGTGTCACCCGTTAATGGTAAATACATTAAGTACTTATTCTGTCTGTAATTATTTGAGGTTAATTGTGTATCTAAGTTAGTGATTATTTATCTTAATTCAGTATCAGTACTTAATTCGTACTGATACAACTGATTGAACTTATCTGATTGAAAAGTGAGATTTTGCAATCAGAGCACATCGAGCACATTCATTCACTGAATGCCCGAAAGTAGTGATGTCTGGAATCTGGATACGTATCCAAATTGACCAAATTTCCGTTGAATCCGAATATTGAAAGGATCCGTATATTCCGGAATCAGTCTGTGTGAATACGGATTCGGAATATTTGGATACGGAATCGAAGTGGATGGCTAGCTTAGACCACGGTTTGTAGTATTATTCTACAAACCGTGAGCTTAGACTACTCTTTCGTCTAATTAAAGCTCAAAAGACACGGTGTCATTTTTGACAAAAAATATTCTTAAATATTTTGCATAATTTTTCATAAAATATTGCAGTGTAGGTCGGAAATCAAAACAAAATTGATATGAAAATTTGACAGGTATTTGTGTTTTGTCAAATTTTTATGTTGTTTTTTTGTTATTCACGCTTTTTTTATACACGCTGCAATAAATTCATGAAAAATTAATATTAAATATTTACGAATTTTTTTGCCAAAATAAACCGGTGTCTCACGGACTTTAAAGCTCTCTAATTATTTTATATTTATTCTGTTTGTTTAGCTCTACTTTTTATTTGCTCTCTGCGCTGTTGCGTTTGCATAGAATTCGTATCCGATCCGATTCCGTATCCTTTGGACGCCCGGGTCCGATGTCGTGGTGCATTTATGGTTGCCTTTTATATGATTGAACTTTTGGATACGTATCCGGGCACTGGATACGGATTTTTCTTGGTTCCGAATAAGGATTATCCGAATATCGAAAGGATACGGATATTTACAACACTACCCGAAAGAATGCGCTCATTTTGATCATATCTGTGTAAAAATCAGTGTTGCCAACAACACATTTCAAAAAGTCGTTAACGGACGCTTGAAAAGTCGCTAGATGTCGCTAGCTATGGACAAAGATCAAAAATTCAAAAGTCGCTAAATATCAGATGATCCCAGTAGACGAGAACAATTTTTTCAAGTACTTTTAATTCTATAGTGTTTTACACATGATGAAGATATTTCTCGTTCAGAATAATTGAGGCGTTGACTATGAAAAGGAGGTAAGTGCCAAAACTTAAATTTTCCAGGAGGAGCAAAAAACCAAATTGATACATGAATAAATAACAAGAACGCACCTTTTGGAGTAGAAAATGTATTTACTATACGGTTACATGCAAACATTGTTAGATAATAATGTAAAAAAAAAATTCAAAGATTATTTACAAATATCTTTATAAATGTATGGTGAACCCATGCTGCGGCACTTGTCACCTTTGCAAAGCAAAAAGTCATTCTTTTTTTATTTTTTATTTATTCAAGTACTCTAAGAGATAACAAGATTCATAATGAGTATAACATGTAAGATTGTATGAGTGACATGCATGTCCTAACATTTTAGTAACTTATATAAATTGTTTTAACTTAAATAACTATTGTAGTCAGAGGAAGAGATCACTTTTTACAAATCATAGGTTCTCTAGGAGGAGTTTTTTCATCTTTCTATTATTCTATTAATATGTTCGGGAATTTTGTTGAACCATTGTAGAGCTTGAAATGTAGTCCTTTTTTCCCAATATTAGTTGCATTTGGTAGTATGTGAAAATGTTGATTTGTTCTCGTGTTGTAATGAGGTATGTCACAATTTTGAGTTAGGTTGACTTCTGTTTCAGTTTGGTTGTTTTTGATTTTGTAAATAACTTTTGACACTATCCAGTTCCATGATACAATAAACGGAAGTTATGATATCTAGCCGTCTCTAAAGTCGTCCACTGCGCGCAGTGACGTCATTGCGTGAGTGACTTCTATTGAGATGCATATATGAGAGGCTAGTAAACTTTATGTTGTACATATTTTCTCTATTTCACAGGAAAATTTGTGTCTTCTGTAAAATGAAAAATTAATTACTGATTAATATTTATTAAATGAAATAAAAATTGGTCGTTTTAAATATTACTTTTATCATTAATAATCCAAAATACTTCTAGTAAAACAATATTTTTTTATAACATAATACATTTTTACTTTCAACTAAAAAAACTCTATTGACTAGTAGTAAAAAAAGAAAGGGTTTCTCTATTTGAAAAGTAACTTACGTTTTTGGGATAATTTATTTAAAAGAGATATGAGATTTTCCTAATTAATAATTTTTGTCATCTTTCTTTTCTTAGAAATTGTCAAATTTCTTAAATTTTGATTAAGTGCCTTTATTCTGAAGAACATTCTTGACCGAAAGAAGATCTTTTTACTGTCCATTGTACAAGATATAGAAGAACTCATGTGAAGTAACTTTTGTAAATAATTTTTTGTTATTAATAATGTTTCAGCATTTGCAGACTGAAATATTTTTTCAAGTGCCTGCATTTGGGTCATCAATTCTGCAGATGGTCTTGATAACCCCCCCTCACTAAGATGAGCAGTCCACGTATAATCTGATGGCTCTCTGGAATCATCGCTTTGTCTAATCTTGTGACAAATGTAACCGGCTAGATGTTCCAAGCTATCATATTCAATGTCACTTAATTCCTTCTCCAGATTATCAGAGAGTACTTCAGGGTTCTGATTATCTTTTACTGAAGAAAAAACGGCCCCACATAAATTTATTTCATCAATTGCTACACTTGGTGTATCATCATTCTCTACATTCCCAAAGTCCGAATATGATCCTTCATTGCGACCCAGAATATAAGATCTAAGCCTATACTTAAATTCTAGGGCATCCGGATGGTCGTAAAGCCCTCCTTTTGCACGCATAGCACCAAAAAAGTTTTCCAATATATCTTGGTTTAATCTATATGTTAGAAGATATTTTATGGGAAATCTTCTCGTTAGATCCTCAAACAATGATTTTATTGACACATTTGTCATAATAATACCTAAAATTTAATATAATTATTTATTTAATATTTCTCTGAGTAGAAACTGCATTGTACCTTTCTGAAATGGCAATAAAAATGTTTCATTTTTTAGGGCCCTAAATCGACCATTTTTTGGCGAATATCCAAGTAGCTCATGTTGCAGATTACGTACATAATCATCTTTCTCAAAATGTTTGGAGCAAATTCGCGCAGAAGTTGTATTAAATGTATCCTTACGATTACACAAGTGAACCCATTCACTACATATTTTTTTCGTCTTTGGGTAAAGTAAAAAACCTTATATTTTTATCAAAGTTTTGTCCTCATTACATCCGTAAACAGCACACCTCATTATTAGAAATTTTTTAATTGAAAAACGCCAACGAAATTTAACTGTCGCTCAAAACAAACCCGTAGAAGAACAAAAATATCAAATGTAACAGCACTCGTTGTGGCCGGCCTGCGTCAAACAACGCTCACAATGACGTCACAGGCCAACCGTCGCCTGCGCGATATCTTACCTTCCGTTTATTGTATCATGATCCAGTTCAACTATATCAGGGACTTTCAAAATTTTTAGATCTTTGTAAAGCATTGTTGTATTTGTCCTATATGGAAAGTTAAATAAAGTTTTAACTATTTTATTCTGGGCTATTTGTAATCTATTGATATATTGTTGTCTTGCTTGGCTCCAAAAAGCAGCTAAGTGCTTCAGATGTGAATACACATTCGAATAGTAAATTTGGAATTTAGTTTTTCTGTTGAACTTCATGGCACTGTGTTTTAGGTGATAACATAGATAGTTCTGTTGCCACCAGCGGCATCTTGTGACACCGCTCAAAACTAAACGAGAGGTGATAGGCACTTACCTAGTGTTGCCAATAGGGCGCAAAAAGCGCAATAATTGCGCTTTTTAACTGTGTTTTGCGCCATTGCGCTATTTTGTGTATTTTTGCGGTTTTTCTATATAAGCTCAAACCTTAATCTGGACATTTTTATAAGACAGAACAACTGGAGATCAGAAAAAAAACAGATTCCCGTGCTTGCGACCATAATTTTGAGTTCTGTGTTGCGAGTTGCGACCTTGCTAGAGACTTAGGACAATTGCAACATTCTAGTCGATCCGAAGGTTGCACAAAAAGGTGAAATCATAAGTTTATGTCAGGTTTTTAGACGATTTCCTTTTTTGAAGGATACTATTGATTCTCAATCACTTGACAATGAGTGGAAAGATCATACCCTTTTGAATTTTAATGAACATAATCTTTCTTCTGATTTACCTGCTGAAGATTATTGGAGAATGGTTTTCAAATTAAAAAATGCTGCAGGAGAAACTAGATTCAAAAATTTTAAAAAAGTAATGCTGAAACATTGAATGACCTTCTTTCAACTTCCCAAGAAGTAACTAATCCAGTTACCTATGAACCAAGTAAAGATATTCTGAATAGTAAAATTTGGAACTAATCAAATATTGATGTTCAATCTGTGATTGGGGTAATCCGAAAGACTAATAATTCTCATGGATGTGATTTTTTTTTATTCTCATTTTAATTTGATGTATTTATATATGATTTATTCATAAGAGATTTATTTATTTTGTTATAGCGTCAAATCGAAGGAAGCCACCTTTTGTTTCGAACAGAATCGTTTCAGTGAAAAAAATAATTTTCGGCAATTTTGGCACTTACCTCCTTTTCAATGTCAACGCCTCACTTTGAGTTGTGGAGGGGGGAACTGATTGAAAACGAAAGAATGACCGCATAAACTGAAACTGATCTATCTGATTTTATTTACATAAATCACTTCGTTCAGTTCGAAAGAACACTAGTATTATTAGGTTTATTTGTCGTTTGTTGTGTCTTTTGAATCGTAATATATGCTACATAATTTATGTGAATATGAATTTCGCTTTAATTTTCAAAATGTTATTTGATCATTATAGTTATTTTGATGTTATAATTTTTGTAAATGTGTACCTATCTATACAATTTATCATATGTTTCAATTATTTTCTATCTCTATCTCTGTTTGATATTTATGCAAGTTATGTTTCTTAATAATTTTATGTTTATGCTATAGTACAGCAGTTCGAATATTTGGATGCTTTTAATATTTCTTCTAAATTTTGGGAGATTTGGTTCTCTGTTGTATATGGAAGAAGCAAAGGTTTAGAACAAAGATGTAGCATTCTGGTAGTAGGTCCACAAACCTAAAATAACTGTTACTAATCATTTGTCAGAGTGGTTTTATAACATTGAATTAGTTGATATTCACAAGAGAATTGAAAATTCACATTTAACATACTACAAAATATAATGATTCATTAATGATATTAAACTCAGACTGAATTCCATTGAGTGATACATCAATGATACACATGGATATTATTTTATTTTATATTTGGTTTGTAAAAGACTGAAGTTTGCAAAAGAAGTAAATCTATAACTTAAAAATGGTATATAAAATGCTCTAAAAAATGGATTAGATTTTTCAGTATTCAAAAAACTATAACTGGATATAATCTTCCATCTATCAGTCATATGTGAATAAATTGGCTCTAATACAGTCTCCTTTCCTAAATCTAAATCCAACAAGAAATGGCATTTATTGATGTCGAAAAATACATCTGGGTTTCCAAGATTTTGATCGTTGAAATAATCATGAATTATACTTGTAGCATTTTCAGTTGAAGAAAAAGGTGCTGGCAGCATTCCATCAAATTCAGACTTAATGAACCTGATGTCCCAGTTTGTGTTTGGCAGAAAAAATGAGTTTGGAAATCTGTACCAGTCCTTTCCAATGCACACACTGATATTGCTCTTCTCAGATACTTTGAATTCATTTGGATATTTATTAACTTCCATCAGTAAATCTAAAGGGGCATGATAATATCTGTAGAGAGCAAACATTCTGGAAATCCCTGCAAAATCAATGACATTATTGAAAAAATTCAAAATTATTATAAACGTAATTTTTATAGCTTTATTTTCTTTCAAACCGGTTATTTCGACAGTGAAATAGATATTACTGATAGTTTGTGTTGATACTTTCACATGTTTCAGATGTGTTGAAACAGTACAATGATATACTGTTGACACTTGATGAAACCAAAGTGGGTGAAACGTTTGGTCTGTTTCAGAAATTACATTATATATTTAGCACTAGAAATATGTTTTATCACAGACAATGTGTAACCTACTTTACACAAAACTTGTTATTTTATAGTTCCATGTTCCGAATACAAGCCGCGCTAGTTGAGCAAAATATTCTGACATTTCTAATAATTTATCAATCTCTATCTTAAATTCTGCAATTCTGCATTGTTTGATTCATTATAATGCTTCCCTTTCTTTGTAATAGTTATGCTGACACTGATAACCAGTATTGACCTGAGCGAAAAGAAACTTGCTGTTGAAGTGTTATGTTTTAGTTTTAAAACAAATTATTGTTATTAATTACTCCTCATTAGAACATACAAATTTAGCTGAATAAATTAGTTTCAGTTTAGATCTAACACGACTAACTGACGAAGAACAAATGATGTGGGAATAAAAAGTACAGAGCTTAAAACAACTTACCAAATAAACTCGTCACAATGAGAGTTATATAGACGATAAACATCGTTTTATCTAAGTAATGTGTACCAGGTGCCATTGTCTGAAATAAGCTCCAAACTCGGAATGCTAATTTTTGAATTATATCAATACAAATAGCTCCACATATACATATCATGGGATATATGGGAAATAAGAATCTGTAAATCATATAGTTAATTTTCTTAGGAACAAAGAATGGTTATAATGAATGTTAATCACTAAATTGTTGACTAGGAATATACATATACATTCACCAAGAAAACGTCGACTCTATCTATACATTAACTGAAAGATAAACTGCAAACAGAAGCGCCAAACTATGTTAAAAATAGTTATTTATTATACAAGGGAAAAAAGTATTAGATTTTAGCTCTAGGTTGTGTTGTCTCCCGACGCGAAGCGGAGGGAGACAAAAAAGCGAGAGCTAAAATCTAATATTTTTTCCCGTGTATAATACATAATTTTTTTCTGTGACGAGGAAAACGACGATTAATAATATTGACAATACATATTGTTATAATATATTAGTCAAAAAATTATAGATGCGAAATTTGAATTTTTAAAATGGTTGTACTTTCAGCAACAGTTAGACCTGCGTTGCTAAGGAATCCTTTGTAGTAAACAAAATATCTGTTAATTTAATTCTATTGATTTGATTTAAAAATTGCGAACTTAGTAGTTTTTTAGTAGTTATTTTGAATAATATAAAGTGAAAAAAATGTCTGATTCCGAGTTTTCTCTGACTCCACCGTCATCAAACTAACTACATTTCTGAAACAAAATGGGAAAGGTTACACGCCCAAGAAAGCTGCGATTTTTACGAGTACATAAATTAGTGATTTTTTAAATAATGCTCCCGATGAAGTTTATTTAATCGCCAAGGTTGTTGTTGTATTTGGAATTGCAGGAGCTTGTCGAATTTGTGAAATCAGCCAGGTAACATTAGATGATATTGAAGATTCGGAAACGTTATTAATTGTGAAACTCAAGCAAACAAAGAATGAAGTAAGCAGGAGATTTGTAGTTACCTACTGAAGAATATAATTTCGACACAAGAAAATTCCATTGTTGTACCGAATAGTTCAAGGAACATGTCATACATGCAATGCACATTTAATAATTGTACTTTTCATATAAAGGAAATGTATATTTTGTATAGTAAAATATTCTAAAATTAAATATCTACCTTTACTTATGTGTATATATATCTGGGAAAAAAGTACTCACTTTTTTCCCGGGGAAAAAAGTAATTTCAAAAAGTGATATTTCTTTACCTGTCATCAGAGATAAAATGTCAAACTTTTTTCCCGTCACAGAAAAAATATAATTTTTTCCCAGGTCCATTTTTTCTACGATAAAATTATTTTAAAGTAATCATAACAACCTCTGGTTTCAATCATACTACAAAAATAATGAAATGCATGTAATCTTCTATTATATTCTAAACATTCAATATATAAGAATGTAACGAAATATTTACTCAAAGTATGAATTTGCATCCAATTACATATTTTTTGATAAATTTAATTGCTAATATACAGCAAAAATTAATTATACCATTCTACTTTTAAATTTCCTTGTTCAATTTGATCAAGGTATACTTTGAAATTAAACATCCTGTACATAATTAATTCTTTAGAGGAATTTTGATCTAAAGTTGAGAAAAAAAACAATATACATGTATTATTTTTGTTTGTCAGGCAAGGCAATTTTAATTTCAAATTCTACTCTACTAACTTATCTTACAAACCACTAGACTGTCAATAATTCTTTGGAGATTAGAATAAAAATTATAGTTAAAAGTATCTAAGTTTTTATGTATGAAATATATAAACTATATAAATATTACTAAAGCAAAGTACCTTTCTTCTTTGTGTGGTTGGAATAAAAATACAGCCATCCAAAGTAATATTGGACTTAACGATAACCAGTATGGTAGAGTCAGTGTACTCTTTTGTTTCGAAGGAACAAAAAAATAGCAGAGAATTATTGCCGCAGGACTAATCAAGGCAAGTAACTGAAAACCGAAAGAATAAAACATTAGTTTAAGTTAATTTATTAATATCAATTAACATTCGAATAATTCAGCTATGTAATCATGTCACAACTACTTACTTACCCAAATAAAATTGAAATTTAAAAATCCATTGACAAAATAGAAAGTAAAGGGCTCAGTTCCATACAACTCTGGTCCTGCACCACCCAAAACATTGTACTTTACAATGTTGAAAGGTGCTATCACAAGCCTACCATAGTATAGTGAATCTATGATTGTCATTGGTAGCAATATTGCACATGCAGAAATACCTGACCATAGTAGAAAATCTTTGTATAATTTTTGTCTGACTAGCATATCATAAGCAATAGGAATACCCAAAAGAGCAGCGAAGGGCCAACCTGAAAATAGAAATGGATTTAAAATATATATTCCATGAATTCACAAAAGCATAATATACTATTATAATGCTCCAATTTTAATTTTCCAGAAATGTTTGAACTGTATTCAAACTCAATTCTTCATTTTAACTAAACAATAATTCTACATTAAATTTTAGGGTTGCCATCCGTCCGGGTTTCCCCGGATTTGTCTTAGTTTAGAGGGCGTCCGGACGGGGCTTTCAAAATATGTCCGGGTAAAACCCAGACAAATTTTGTGTCCGGGTGTGTGAAACTTGAGTGTCAGTGACGGAGATGAGCTATAAAATATAAACCAGTTGTGGCCGAATTTTTTCGAAACATCTATATTCTAAACTGCTCAAAATTGCATAGAAATATTTTTGTATACCAGCTCACAATGCGAAAGTAGAGTGAGTTTTTTCGCGAGGGTCGCAATAATGAAGGAAGGAGAGAAACTTGCTAAATACACATACGCTTTCTTCTCTGATCAAAATAAAGTCTAATATTAAAGACTTGAGTTGCTCCGACTTTGACAAAGTCGAATGTATGAAAAATAAAGACATTTTGGAAAAAATTGGCGAGTTTGAAACATTCCAAGTTAAGTTGAATTAGTAAAAAGTACTTGATCTCGTGAAAATTGAAACTTGTTACTTACTTTTGATTTATAGTTAATAAATAATTTTGACTTTTGAGTACCTAACCTATCAACCAACTAAATGACCTATCCTCTAATTTACTATACAATGTAGAATATAGTAGAAAAATTAAAATATAAACGATGTTCTATTTTATTCAAAAAAAAAATTTTTACGGGGTGTCCGGGGAAAAAACAAAATTTCACGGAAATGTCCGGGGTTTTTTAAATTTTTGTCCGGCATCGGCAATTTAGTTGATGGCAACCCTATCTATACTAGAAGGAATAAGGTTTCTGAATATGGAGTAAACTTAGAAAATTTGATAACACATACTTCTTTCCTAATATTAATAATTGTTTGTAGATAACAAATACTTAAAATCAACAAATTGCAGAAAACTATTCTTAATATTACTAATTATTCTTTCCATCATCGCTTTATATTTATGTAGCTACTGAAAAAATGTCTTTACATAATAAAACACACCTGATATTCCCAAAAAATGTTTTTATCCTGGGAGGACATCACAATAATTTCTTACTTATTAACACTTGGATTTTAGACAAATTCAATTATTATTTTCAATATTTAGACAAAAATAAAATATTTTGAAATATCTATATGTATTTGTTTCTAAATATAGGAAATCGTATTCAATTCTGAATACAGATATCCACATTCATTAGACTTTTGCAAGTATATATAGAGTACTATTACCTACCTAATAGTGACCCCAGGGCTGTAAAAAATACAGCTAGATTGTAATTTTGTACCCACCATGCTGAACAGGCCCCCATGAACATGTACATTGCAAATGAGGATGGCAAAAAAGCTGTACTAGAAATGAACATTCCTGGAGCAAATAGAAGGAAAACTAGACATATTCTTCCTATATGTATTCCAAACTCTCGACATACTGCTCTGAAATAAAAGGTTTAAGAAATCATGTATTTGTTAAGATTAAGCATATAAGAGCATATTAAATATTGATTTGTTTTTATAAATGATCAGCACTAATATCAAATTTTTATGGGAAAACTTTATCATATTATCTCTATTCATCTTCAATAAAGTATTAGAAGAAATATGTCGGTACATATCAAATATTATTTTCATATAGATAACTGAAACTATATTGAGGAATTCTATAAAAATATACACAGGAATGAGTTCTTCAATAATAATGTAGATGAAAAATTAAGAATAGATACTATTTCCAAAGTATTCGCAATAATGATAATTGAATCAGTATATGCTTTAATTATTTGATATATTTGGCAGAACTTACTTATAAAAGTAAACTTCAAAAAAAGCTGCTAGTAATCCTAAAAGACACCTGGTAAAGTAAAATATCAGCAGAGGATTTGGTTGAAACAATTTATGATATATAACAGCAGGTACAGCATGAAGCAATATGTATGTATATGATCGCAGAGCAAATTCAGGACTATACTCCCAAGTCTGCAGTCCCTTTCCAAAAACTGCAAATGATTTATTAATTTCTGGGAATAAAAGTAACTAACTCATAATTATTTCAATACTTCACACCTAAAAAATGCATTGGTTCCCAGTAGTTAAATGTTTCATCACAGTCTGTTATATGTGACCAAATTGCTGCACAGAATCTTGCAGAAAGAATTGCTTTAAAAGCTGTGTCTCCAGCAGGAAATAGTAAGGGGCTAGAATTAATTTCCTGTTGTTTCCTAAAATCAGATCAATAAAATAAACTGAAATTTGTACAAAAAAGATAATACGTTTGTTGTTTAGAACTTCTTTTTGTATCTTTATTTCTGACATCTTTTCTAGTTTTAGTTATATTCTGCCGCAATCTAAAATTTGTTGAACCTTTAACCATTTTATATTAAAGAAATTTAATTTTCATTCTCATAATATTAATATTTTCAAAATGTTGAGAATAATCACAACATTCACAACAAAATAAAACTAGGTCATTTCGCCGTACTGTGATTACCGAATGTAATTTTAAAACATTAGTGTTAATAGTGTACACTACAGTAGTTTTATAGTTTTATGAGTAACTGAATCGAATCGGTTGCGGTTCACAGTTCACAGTGCAGACTCAGTGCAAACAGACCACGGTTTGTGTTCAAACAGACTGCCAATAATAGCTTCGTTTCGTTGTTACATTATACTCCGGCAGTCCCAGAGTGTACTCCGCTTAGGTTTAACAAAATAAACTACAACTTTCTATCACCCATAATTTTTAGTTATTCTGTATGTAGAAGATATTATTGTAGTTTCGATGTTGAGATTTAGGTTAAGTTGTTTTGGCATTGAAAACTTACAACTTCGAACGGAAGTAACGCAAGAACAAAATCCATTAAAACAGTGGCAAATCTTACGTCTTTGAGGACATTTAGTGTGTGATAAGTGCAGCAGGATATTTTTTAACTGAATGTTTAAGAAAATAAATCGTTCATTCTATATTAGTAGAGTAATGATTGCCGGTGAAATTTTATTCTGGCCGATGATTTTTAAAGCACAAAGTGTAATATGTACATAATGAATGAACTAAATATGATAAAATGAATAAATTGAAAAGAAATGTTTCTTTGAGTTTTGATTTTATTTAAAGACACATCATAACTTGGAAAACGTACAAAAGCTTCTTCAGAATATTGCAGTCAATTTATATTTAAGTGGATTTCTTCGAATACAGATTACTAAAGGAGATAGAAGGTTATTATTGACCTGCATTCTGCACTAAAATGTGAAAATTCAAATATTTACTTTTATAGAATACTTTATTTCGCTTTGGAAATTTTCACTGTACGATCTTAATCTTATCAAGAACAATAGAATCCATATAAAATTGATTACTAAAAAGCTAATAAAATTTAAAAAATTTTGACCGATAAAAGTCTTGTGTAAGTTGAGTTGGAATTAAATTTTTATATGCTTTATATTTGATTTATATTAATTTTAGCGCTTAATTGTAAACCATATGGTTTCGATATATATATATATATATATATATATATATATATATATATATATATATATATATATATATATATATATATATATATATATATATATATATATATATATATCTATATATATAAATATATAATTATTTATTTGAATTGTTGTTGCCTGTGAACTATTTTTAATTTTCTGATTAGCAATAACAGGCTTGGTGAAAAAGTTTTTGAAAAAGCCACGAATGTCGTGGCGAAACGTCAACTTTTCAATAAAATCGAGTTTTTTTTTAGATTCACCAAGCCTGTTGCTTGCATCAAAATAAAAACAGCGTTCAAGCCGTCTTAAACTCCGCATAAATTACACACCTATTAAAATTGTAATTTTTTTCGACCGAAACTCGAATTTTTGTTTGATGGCCAGTTTTTTGATATCTATAGATTTGACTTGGATGTTATGGAAATCCTGGCTTCCTCCGAAGCGCCATACACGAATTCACTATTATGATGATATGGATGAATTTTCTTTTTTTTTAAATCTTCAGTTTATACAAGCCACAGTCTTGGGCCTTCAGTCTTGGGACATTATATATTATATTGTATTATAAAGGATTATTTTGTTCAATGGACAATAATTATCTTTAATTTTTTTCCGGTTTTTTCTCTGATTCTCTGTAGTTGATAAATAGTTTGGCCTGCAGGAGGCAGAACTGAAGGCGTTTATTTATCTACTAACGCACAATGCAGAAGTTCAACTCATAAATGCTAATTTATTCTCTTTATAATTTTAATACACAAAACAATCAAAATACCTATTTATCAAAGGTATCACGGATTCCATTTTATTCGTAGAAAATACACAAATCACAAAAAAAAACTGCCTTACATTTAAAGCTAGGTTAGAACACTAGAAAAACAAATTTTTTTACTTTTTTTCATGTAGGTAAGTTCAGGTCTGATGCTATATAGGATTCAATATATATATAATTATATATATATATATATATATATATATATATATATATATATATATATATATATATATATATATATATATATATATATATATAATTATATATATATATATTTTTTTTTTATTATATATCATCATCTTTATTAAAATATACAAATATAATAACAATAATAGTAATAATGTCATTCCGAATCAGCAACAATGCTGGTGGTGGAACATTACGTGACAGACCGGCATTAAATACATCTATATCAATTTTAACAATTAAATAATCAGGTACAATACAAATTTGGGTAGCGAGAAGTAAAATAATAACAAACTTAATTCAACAATTACAATATACATTCTTAAATAGCTACGTAATATCACATTAGGAGCACTTCTTGGCAACAAGTTTTTTTTTTTTTTTATATATATATATATTCATAATAGAACATTTATTTGACTTATGTGCTGTATCAATTCACTTTTAAATGAAGAATAGTTATCTTTGTCCTTCACAGGATTTGGCAATTGGTTGTAAGTTTCTAGGCATCTGTAAATAGGATCATTGAGAGCTAAATTCGTTCTTACATTTGATAGGTAAAAATTTCTGTGGTTTCTAGTCTTATATGTGTGGGTTTCGCTAACCAAGTTAATTCTAGTATTACATTTTTGTTGATTCTTCTGGATTTTGTAAGTGTATTTGCATTGTTCTATTTGCAATATTTGTTCCAGTGGTATTATTCCTGTATCCTTATATATTATTTCTGTATGTGTTCTGTAGTTATATCCAAATAAAGACTTCACTACTTTATTTTGAAGAGTTTGTATTTTCTTAAATTGTGTTGATCGACATATACCCCATGTTGTTATAAGATAGCGAAAAACTGACAGAAAGTATGCATTGTAAATCATGAGTCTATTTTGTGCATTTAGATAACTGTTACATCTATACAGGGCACCAATCATAGGGACTACCTTTTTTGAAATATGATTTAAGTGTTCATGCCAATTCAATTTATCATCTATGACCAGCCCCAGATATTTGGTGTATTCGACTCTTTGAATCGCTTCAGGGCCAATTTTTATGAACAAATCCTGAGTTTTCATATTTTTGTTTCAACATGAAAACAGTTTTATTAACATTTATTTTAAGTTTATTACTGAGGAGCCACTCAGCATAAAGTTTCAAATCATCATTCACCAAATGCTCCAATTCATTAAGGTTATTTCCTTCATAGACAAGGACTGTGTCGTCTGCAAATATATAGTAACGTGCCCTTAATTTGGCTTTTTTAAGATTTAGTGTATGTAAGGAATACAACATAGGTCCCAAGACTGACCCTTGTGGGACTCCACAGGTAAATTTCTTTAGTACACTATTGACTTTGTCTAGTGTTACATATTGTTGTCGGTCTTTTAAATATGTCTCTAGAAGATCCGAGCATTTACCTCTTATTCTTTTAAGTTGAGCTTATTCATTAATATTTCGTGGTGAACCACATCAAATGCCTTCTGCAAATCAACAAATATCGTTATGACATATCTTCTATTGTCTAGATTAGTTATAACGTGATTCAAAAAGTCCATTGTATCGCTTTGCGTATTTGATTGCTTTTGGAAGCCGTACTGAAATCTATCCAGCTCGACATATTTACTCAAAAAGCAACTGACCCTTTTTTTGATGATAATTTCTAGGAGTTTCGACAATGCACATACTACCGTTATGGGGCGATAGTTTTCTACTTTATTTTTTGGACCTGTCTTAAGAATAGGCGTGATTTTACCAATTTTTAGCACGCTGGGGAAGATACCAGTTGTGAACATTTCGTTGACTAGTTTGACCAATACTGGTACAATAAGTTCCTGAATCAAAAGTAAGTTTCTAACAGTTACATTGTCTTGACCAGGAGCAGCATTAACATTCATTTCATTTAGAGCTTCCTTTACTTCAGTACAGTTTGATTCATGTAGATATATCGAATTTCTAATAGTAATTTCCTCAAAGATATGTGTCGGTGGTGTATTTGCTTGATGAACGTCAATACCGTCCACTATTGTTTGACCCACATTTGAAAAATGTGCATTGAAAGCATTTACGATATCTGTCTTTTCTGTTATGAGTTTATTCTCTCTCTCAATTGCCTCTATTTCTGAATGTGTTTTCCCCCCTTTAACTAGGGAATTTATGAAGCGCCATTGCTTTTTGGGATTATTACCTGCTTGGTTCCACCTATTACTGAAAAAATCCGCTTTTAGTTTTCTTTTTTCATTATTAACTTGATTCCTTATTTTTTTAAAGTCCCTCATAACATGCAGATCCATAGGAAATTGACATTTTAGTTTATATAGTCTATCTCTTTTTGTCACTAAAGCTATAAATCCTGGGGTTATCCATTCATTATTTTCCCCGACATTTATATTCACTTCATTTGTAGACTGACTTTTTGCTCTTTGTATGATATTAACTAATTTTTCAAATGAATCTATTGAATCATTTTCTGAAAGAATTCTTTCGAACTGTGAAATGAATTTGGAGTGGTCTAATTTACTATACCTTACCAGTTTATTGTGGCGTTTGGATTTTACATTGGTATACAACTCAATGTCCAATAAGTTGTGATCTGACAGAGAGCTACAATCAATCTTCATCTCACACTTTTTAATACTCCTAGTGACCAGAACATGATCAATAATCGACTGTGATGAGTTTCTTGTTACATAATCCCTGCCTACCCTGTTTACTAATTCAAAGCCATTTAGTGTTACACAATTTCTATAGTCTCTTGATTCATCTTCCTTTAGTATGTCAATATTGAAGTCACCGACTATAAGAGTTCTTTTATCTTTCTCTTGTTGTAATAATTCCTCCACTATTTTTAGGAATTCCATTTTATTGTATGATGGAGGCCTATACACTGCTATAAGTTTTAATCCATCCCGATGTAGAAGGACTCCGACCATATTATATGGACTATTTTCACCAACATTTTGCATTTCAATGAAGCCAACATTTTCCCTGATATAAACCGCTGCACCTCCACCTCTGGAATCCCTACATGAGTGAACAGCTGAGTATCCAGTTATTTCAAATAGGTTCACTTCATTTTTATACAGCCAAGTCTCCACGATCACTAATATGTCACAGTTTTTTATTTAACCTGGCACCTAACTTCATCTAATTTATTCCTGAGGCTTTGTGCATTAATATACAGGATTTTCAGTCTTGGTTTTGTTCCTTCAGTAGTTTTCACATTTTCAGCAATTAGTTTTTTAAGTCTGAGGTGTCTCATATAATTATATATATATATATATATATATATATATATATATATATATATATATATATATATATATATGTATATAATATATACAAAAACTCAGATTAGTAATGAGCCGGTTATAATTCGTTAGTACTAAGGCCGTAAAAAAACGTTTTTCGAATTAAAATGATGCACTTTGGCTAAATATCGAACTGCAAAAAAAGGTGTGCCCTCACCCCTCACTACTGCATATATCATTGTTATCGGAAAGTACAGTTCTAGAATAATCATATAGATTCCGTCTGGATATCAGCAAAGCAATATTTGAATATGGGCTCTTACATCAAAAAGAGCAGAAATTTTAGAAACAAATACTGTATTAATTTCAGATTAGATATTACCTAAAAGAGACGAAATCATAGAACTAAAAGTTTTTTCTATAGAACCATAAATTTCCAACTCAGTCGAGCAGCAAAACCTTTGATTTTGAATCCATAATGAAAGTACTACAAAAGGTGCGCAAACAATAATTATAGATAATAGCTATAAACTGAAATACAATAAAATAAAAATGATTAAATTTGAAAATATATTTATTTTTAATATACTCAAGTATTATGACAAACTTCATTATTTTGAGACATAAAATATTTTGAAAACTAATGATACATAAAGTGATGAGAAATCACATTGTCCTAAATCACATCAATTCTAAAGTAAATAACTTATAAAATCTGCTTGAAATCATAAGAATTCAAAACACTAGTACAAAATCACCAGAAATTAATGATTAGAATTATTCTAAAGTTATATTAAGGTTAATAGTACTTGGAGTAGCAATGTACTTGACAAAAATGATTCGATGATTATATGGCCATTTGAACATGTCAAGTAATGTAATGAAAAGTTATAAAATCATATATCTGAACTTTACGATATGAAAAAGTACTTCTACAAACAATAGAGACCAATAGATGAGATACCTTCGAGTACAAATAATTAATAAAATTGAAAAAATATCAGGTTAAAAAATTAAGGTTCACTTGAAACTGTTTTAAAAATATTGGAAAATACTCTTTTTATACCTCAAAATGCAGAATATAGTATGAAAATTAAATAAATTGTACGTCACCTATCAAATACTCGCGAAATGTTGATGTAAGATATAAAATCTAATCAAATACTGCTAATTGTACTGCTTAAATGTATAATTTATTAATACATATATGTAAACCTACTATGCATTCCAGAAATGGAAGATGGAGAGTCCTGAGTCAATAAAGAATGAACATAGAATGTGATGTATGAACTGAACATTTTAAAAAAATATTTAAATATTTTTTAGAATATTGTGAATGATAATATATTAAAAATAATATAATTAAATGTTTGCTAGCTATATACAGGGTGTACCAATCTTACGACAAACTTCGGTATATGGGTTATTTTGAGAGATATCAAAAAATGATATCAACAAAAATGGTAGATGTCTTTAAGGTCCATATTTTGAAATTATCTCGAACTATACAGAGTGTTGCATAACTCCGTTACAAACTAAACATATGGTTTTTCAAATGAGTACCTCTGTATATTATACCGAATTCGGATTACTCACATTATTTTGAAGCTTTTGATTCAAGGTTTTGCTATGTTATACAGAGTACTTCAGAAGATATGGACACGTTTATATGAAAATCGTAGGTAAATCAACGCTCTGTAGCTTATTGTGCGTTGAAGAAAAAAACAGAGTTTCGTAATATGATGCAATATCTCCGTATTATATTAAATTTGAATTATTTTCCATTTTGTATACAGGGTGGACGGAAACTCGAACCTTTCATTTTATTCCTTATTTCAAATGGAACACCCTGTATTTTATAGCACAAATAGAATCTTCTATTATGTAACTTCAATTTTTGTGAAGCATTCCCTATACCCAAAAGTAATAAAATCGGAGTTATTTTGTAATATTTATTGTGAACTATAATTATTAACCTTAAATGTGAGAGCAATACACGTTGAATGTAACAAAAAATCCTAAATAATAATAAATCTTAATAAATAATTTATTCTTAACAAAACAAGTCACCAAAAGTATAATTCGAACAGTAATATTAAACTAAATGTTCAAAGTGTTCATCGTTAACATCAATTTCAACGCTAACTGAGAAAATGTAATGGTTTCCAGCATTGCATTGATGTTAACGGGAACACTTTGAACATTTAGTTTAATATTACGGTTCGAATTATACTTTTGGTGACTTGTTTTGTTAAGAATAAATTGTTTATTAAAATTTATTATTATATAGGATTTTTTGTTACATTCAACGTTGATTGCTTTCACATATAAGGTTAATAATTATAGTTCACAATAAATATTACAAAATAACTCTGTTTTTATTAACTTTGGGTATAGGGAATGCTTGACAAAAAATAAAGTTATATAATAGAAGATTCTATTTGTGCTATAAAATACAGGGTGTTCCATTTGAAATAAGAGATAAAATGAAAGGTTCGAGTTTCCGTCCACCCTGTACACAAAATGAGAAATAATTCAAATTTAATATAATACGGAGATATTGCATCATATTACGAAACACTGTTGGGCAGAATAAAATTTTTTTCTTCAACCCGCAATAAGCTACAGAGCGTTGATTTACCTACGATTTTCATATAAACGTGTCCATATCTTTTGAAGTACTCTGTATAACATAGCAAAATCTTATATCAAAAGCTTCTAAAAAATGTGAGTAATCCGAATTCGGTATAATATATAGGGGTTCTCATTTGAAAAACCATATGTTTAGTTTGTAACGGAGTTATGCAACACTCTGTATAGTTCGAAATAATTTCAAAATATGGACCTTAAAGACATATACCATTTTTGTTGAAAACATTTTCTGATATCTCTTAAAATATCCCAAATACCGAAGTTTGTCGTAAGATTGGTACACCCTGTATATATATATATATATATATATATATATATATATATATATATATATATATATATATATATATATACATATATATATATATATATATATATATATATATATATATATATGTAGATATATATATATATATATATATATATATATATATATATATATATATATATATATATATATATATATATATATATATATTCATATATTTATAAATATATAAATATATATATATATATATATATATATATAATCAAAAAATGTTAAAAACAAGTAACATCAAGAATGGTAGACGAGTACTGTTTCGTTGAATACAAAAGTTAAGAAATATTCTCAAGTGTTTTTCTCTGAAAAAACTAGTTCTAGGGCCCAAGAACATATATTTTGATTGATTCTTACCTATATGCAATACATTTAATTAAAAATACTTCAGTCAAAGATTACAATCTCTCTCTATCTGACTTATTTGTAAGTGATAATTGAAATTTTGAATATGTTTTATTTTAAATCATTGTAATTTTATAGTTTTCTGTTTTTCAATATATGTTCTATTATAAAAGTCTTCAATAATATTTTTTGGTATTATTGCAAATTTCAACTCAAAACCTATCAGCAGTAATGAATATTAGATATTTTCATAAATAAAACCTTTTTTAGCTTGAATTTAAGCTAAATTATAGAAGTACTAACACTGAAAATAATCTTCTCTTTCAAAGATAAAATACCTTCAATTACCTATTGAAATTTAAAATATCTCCAAAGATAATTCAGATGCAATATCAAAGTTACAACAAAGAATTCCTGAGATAATCCCAAGAATGGTACAAGACTCACTACTATCACAAAAAAAATGGATACATTTTATCTGAATATATTACAGAGTGGATAATAATGAATAAATATATTATATCATGTGTTCAGGTTTATCTGCATATGAACAATCAGGAGTATCTGCATTTATGGAATTAAAATATTTAAAATACTCAAGTTGACCATATGATTTAAATTTTGATCCTAGAAGCAAGTATAAATATTTAGTGAATGCACAAATGCCTGAAATTCATTAATTATTCACGTATGAACTTTTGCTTGAAACAGCAAGTATTATAACTAAATATATTTTTATAAATACTTGTTGACTCCTTCAAATTAGATAAAACAGCTTGTTACAACAAAAATTATTCAACGAATTCTGTTTTAATCTTTGCCAGGAGCTGATCGCAAGTTTTTTTGGCGTCTCCGAGTAACATAGACGTGTTCGACTTGTAAAAGACAGGATTGTCCACTGCAGCATAACCCACACCTAGAGATCTTTTCATAACGATTACATGTTCTGCATCCCAAACGGTCAAAACTGGCATTCCAGCGATTGCCGAATTTGGATCATCCACTGCTGCACTATTGACAGTGTCGTTGGCTCCAATTACGAGGACCAAGTCAGTAGATGGAAATTCGTCATTTATTTCTTCCATTTCGAAAACATCATCATAAGGAACACCCGCTTCAGCAAGGAGGACATTGAGTTGACCTGGCATACGACCTGAATGGAGGGAAATCAAACTATATAGACTGAATATATAACAGATACTATTTGAAGCTGGCTTTCATTAACACCTCAATAAGTAGACAGCGCATCAAACAATGAATTTGCATTTGTCATTCGCAAAAGTATTTGAAAAACTACTATCAATACGCCTCATAAAGTTTTTCAAGAAAAATAATGTTTTCACAAAGAATCAACATGGTTTTCTGAGTAATAGAGGTGTAGATACGGCAGTCTATGAATTAACGCAGGGAATACTAGAAGCTCTCAAAAATGGAGATATTACACTGGCATTTTTTTTGGATATATCCAAAGCTTTTGATTGCGTAGAACATGACAGACTATTGAAGAAAATTGAGATATGTGGAATTCGCAATAAACAGCTTCATTTGATAGGAAGTTATTTGAAAAATAGAACGCAAAAGGTAACTATTGAAAGTAATATAGAAGTATATACTTCACTCGAAAAAGAAGTTAAAATGGGAGTTCCCCAAGGAAGTATCCTGGGCCCACTATTATTTCTTATCTATATCAATGATTTGCCACATCAATTACAAGCTGCAGAACATAACATCGTTATCTATGCTGATGACACAAATGTCATTACGTCATCAAAGAATTTGCAAAACTCAGTTAATAATATGAAAGTAATCTTGAGAACCGTAGAGAGGTGGTGCTCTGAAAATTTGTTGTATTTGAATTTAAATAAAACTGAATGTGCTGTATTTCAAACTGAGCAATCTAAATGCATTATACCAGAAAGAATACAATTAGAAAATATAATATTTGAGCCTACCAAAATGGTAAAATTTTTAGGACTTTGTATTGATACATCATTAAAGTGGAAAGGGCATGTAGATACTCTGAATAAAAAATTAAACTCGGTAATTTACACTTTTAATATTATGAGACATCATGTAAAAGAAGATATAATGAAGAACTTATATTTTGCAAATTTTCAGTCATTGCTTTCTTATGGAATAGTTTTCTGGGGAAACAGTCCACATCACGATCGAATATTCAAGACACAGAAGCATGCATTGAGAACAATTTATCATATTGCTTACAGAAAATCATGTAGGGGAGTTTTTAAAGATAATGGAATACTTACTTGTATTGGTTTGTATGTTTTGAAGTGTGTCGTGTTCATACGATCACATAGTGAATATTTTAAAATTTATATAAACAGAAATCAGACAAGGAGGACCCATTTCTTCATTTATCCTAAAAGACAACTATCTCTAACACAGGCAGTGTTGAATATATGTGCATGAAGCTGTACAACTCTCTCCCCAAGGAAATTAAATCTATAGATGATATAAGTATGTTCAGGAGAGAGGTATATGTGTTCTTATTGAGTTGCGAACCCTATAATATTAATGAATTTTTTGAGAAGTGTAGAACCACAGTGTGAGGCTACATTAATTATTTTGCTGACATATTTTACTTTTATTGTTACTAAGCAATGATTGTTAAAATGAAATAAATTATTATTATTATTATTATTAAAAGAGGATTAAATATGCTAAGATTTACCTGCCACAGGATGTATAGCGAACCTAACATTTTTGCCTTGACTCTTCAAGGACTTTACCATTTCAGCTATCGGATATTGAGCTTTTGCAACACAAAGTCCATATCCAGGAACTATGATAATGTTTTTAGCATCTTTTATGGCATCTATGGCACCATCTAAATTTATTTCAGTATGAGTTCCAGTGATTTCCAATGGTTTACCAGTACCTGTACTGGAAGTACCATATCCACCTAGTATAACATTTGGTAATGACCTATTCATAGCCTGTAAGAAAGACAGAATGTAGAAGGAAACTTATTGTATTATATATACAATCTTCATCATATGTATGAGATGATTTTTTATGTTCCGTTACAGATTTTTTTAGATAATTTTAAGATAAACTTACCTTACACATAATATAGGACAAAATTGCTCCAGAAGACCCTATTAGAGCACCAACAATAGTCATCAGATTATTATTTAGCATGAACCCCTCAGCACACAGAGCCCATCCTGAATAGCTGTTGAGTACTGTTATAACTACTGGCATATCTGCACCTGTAAAAATATTGGTTTGTAATGAAATGAAACTATTCAGTTTAAAAATAGCCAATGTTAGATGTCAAGGTTCTAGAATATTTCTTTAATGATAAGATGTTTTTGCATGGAAAGCAATAATTTATCTGTTAATCATGAATAGGAATATAATTGAAAACTGGATTCTCTAGTATGCTATGAAGAATATATGGAGTTGATTATACATCATTGCTACATTACTGCGAATCATGATGAGACAATATTTTTGCTTCATAAAACCGTAGATACATGGTAAAAAGTTAAATATTCAAGTATTTTAAGATATACTACGGTCACTTCTTACATAAAAATATTATTTAGTTATTTTTTCAGTATTGTTTGGGAATTCTGATGTGGAAATATTCAAGAATTCTTAACAATACCTATATGAAATATTATTTCTACTTGAATAAAGTATAAACTTTAAAATAAAAACACTTGGCTTATGTTTCACAATATAAAAAATATTTAGATACTGTATTTAGCAGTAACGAAAAGTCGACATGTTTCGAGTTATGAACTCATTATCAAGACTGACTACAGGAGAGTATTGCATCGTAGTTTATAAAACAGACAAAAGCAAAGGTGATACCTGAAAATCAATTTGTTTGTTTACAAGGGGTAAGTGACTATTATGGGCGGAACTTATTTCGAGAATTTCAAGAAGGTCAAGGCGTTTACCCTTGTTATCTGAATGTAACAATTTGGTTTTGTTGAAATCCAGGAAGTGATTGAATTTTATACAATGTTCAGAGAAGCCAGTGGTATTTTTGTTTTGTAAAATTGACTTTTTATGTTCTTCAACACGAATATTTATATTCCTTCCTGTCTGTTCAATATAGAAAGCAGGACATTCGTCGCAAAATATTTTGTAAATACCACTGTTTTCTCCGATGTTAGATTTTTCTTTATTATTGACCAAGAATGACTTCAAGTTTCTTCTATTTGTACAAATTGTTTTAACGTTATTTTTCGATAGTCTGTTACAAATTTTGCTACTCAAATTAGGCATGTATTTGGACCGGTACATATAGGCAGTTAGATAATTTCCTTAAATATATAAATACTTTCTACAACTCGATTCAATTTACAAAAGAAGTAGAAAACGAAAACGGTACCTTGAATTTCTTAGACGTTCAGATTGCTAGGAATTTGAATTCTCTCACTTTCAACATTTATAGAAAACCAACCTTCACAGATACTTTAATTCACAGCGACAGTAACCAACACATTAAAATAAAACTCAGTGCTTTTCATTCGTTCATACATAGGTTGTTCACGATTCCATTATCGGAAACAAATTTTCAAACTGAAGTTAATACAATTAAATTATTAGCCATCAATAACGGTTACAATGAAAGTCTTATTGACAAGCTCATTGGGAAAAAACGAATGAAGTATCTGTTGCATTCAATATACCCCACGCAAACTATTAATGAAGAACAAAAATACTTTCCAATAAATTAGTGCCTAATTTGAGTAGCAAAATTTGTAACAGACTATCGAAAAATAACGTTAAAACAATTTGTACAAATAAAAGAAACTTGAAGTCATTCTTGGTCAATAATAAAGAAAAATCTAACATCGGAGAAAACAGTGGCATTTACAAAATATTTTGCGACAAATGTCCTGCTTTCTATATTGAACAGACAGGAAGGAATATAAATATTCGTGTTGAAGAACATAAAAAGTTAATTTTACAAAACAAAAATACCACTGGCTTCTCTGAACATTGTATAAAATTCAATCACTTCCTGGATTTCAACAAAACCAAATTGTTACATTCAGGTAACAAGGGTAAACGCCTTGACCTTCTTGAAATTCTCGAAATACGTTCCGCCCATAATAGTCAATTACCCCTTGTAAACGAACAAATTGAGTTTCAGGTATCACCTTTGCTTTTGTCTGTTTTATAAATTACGATGCAATACTCTCCTGTAGTCAGTCTTGATAATGAGTTCATAACTCGAAACATGTCGACTTTTCGTTACTGCTAAATACAGTATCTAAATATTTTTTATATTGTGAAACATAAGCCAAGTGTTTTTATTTTAAAGTTTATACTTTATTCTTTATGATGTTTCACCAAGTGATGTGCGAGAATTCAATCTCAGTTATTATTTCTACTTACCCCCAATGGCTGATGTTAAAGTAACGCCCATAGTAGTAGAAAGAGCAGCAGTAGCTGCCAGAGCTCCTAATCCCCCTGCTAGAGTTGGATCATAGAAAAGGTATCCCCCAGCTCCCAAACTACCAAGGAATAAACAACTATTGAGAGCATGTCTCCCAGGCAGAAGTAATGGAGAAGAGTTCAGAAGTCCCTGCAGTTTGCCGTAGGCTACAAGAGAGCCGCTGAAAAGAGTAACAATTGTTAAGATTCATACATGAATAATCAACAACTAATAATCTGTAGGTACATTATTTCAAATTAATTGGACAAATTTTCATAAAGTACTCTCTCTTACCTGAACGTTACTCCGCCTATGTATGTTCCAAGAAATAGAGCCGTTTTGATAACGCTTGCCGCTGGGTCAGTTGAAAATGTTGAAAAATCGTGAATAAAAGTAGCACCGCAAGTTAAAACAGCAGCAAGACCAACTAAACTGAAAAATTGAATAAAGATATAGTTCACAGAGATTGTATACATCAATAACCATTTGAATACCTGTGGAAAGCAGCAACTAACTGAGGTAGATCAGTGATTTCAATCTTTTTCGCTATTATGGTTCCTAGTGCACCTCCTCCTAAAACACAGGCTGCCATTTGTGTTAAGACTTCTGGTGTAGGACTCAACTGACCTAATGTAGCAGCAATACCTCCAGTCACACCAATCTAAATAAAATGCATATATAAGTTAATGAGAAAACCTATTTTTGTACAAAACTTTTAAAAACAATAATTACATATAGAACAGAATTAAATTCAAAGAAAAATATGGAAAATGTATTATAAAATCATGATCCAATTTGGCATGGTGAAATATTTGCACTAATGTGAAAGATGTTTTGAAAATTTGTACACCAAATGCTACATACAATAATTCACTATTAAAATAAACCTTGATTCAGATATCATATACTCACTATTCCAATATTGTTACCCCATCTTGAGGTTTTTTGCGAACTTAGTCCTGCTAAGGCCCCTACACAACATAATGATGATGCCAAGTATGCCACTTGGTGAACTTCAGGAAGCCCTGTCATGGCAGCCCAGCCGTATCCCCCTAAAAATGCAGCTGCCGGTATTCCATATAGATAGTTATATTCTGGAGGATCTTCTGGTCTTTTGAACATGTCTAACATTCGTTTCGTCACCAAGAAACCACCAAATACGTTGATGAAGGAAATAAAAGCGGCAGAAGCAGCTAAAGCCTAGGAGAAATATTAAATGAGAAACACCATTGAAAAATAGCATGAACAAACATTTTTCTCACACATTGAGCGGACGTTATCGTTAGGAAATATTCCATGAAAAAATTAACTACTTCAACCATATAGTTATAGGAGACTTTAACACGAATGTTTTGGTGGTTGGAGATGAGTCTGAGGAACTACTGAATAATTTTTATTCTGAAGGGTATTTACCGATGTTCAAATCAGTTACTAGGCCTAATGAAGGAGGTGGTACCTGTATAGACAATATGTTTATAAAATCTGAACTGCATGCCTACCCTATTATACATTCCCAAGTTTTAACTGATCATTACTCCCTCTACTGTGCTTTCAACCTGCAGATAACTGAGACTAAAAATGAATTTAAAAAAATTAATTATAACAAACTCAGAAAAGTAATGTCAAGATTCAATTATAAACTTTATGATGAGATTACTGATCCTAATGAAGGTATTGAATTATTAATTAAACAAATACAGACTAGTATTAAACTTACATCTGAAAGTAAAAATGGTACTAAAAATATTACTATGAGAAAACCTTGGATGACATCTGCAATTTTGAATTCTATAAAGCATAAAGAAAGTTTATATAATGAATGGAAAAAAAATAATAACTTGAGTAATAAAGCTAGGTACATTGCTTACAATAAAGTACTACAAAAAACAATTAAAAAAGCGAAAAATTCTTTTGAAATAGCAACAGCAGAATCTTGTTGTAAAGTACCTAAAAGCACTTGGAATTATATAAACAATAAATTAGGAAAAAAGAAAAACAAAATAAAAATTAGCAAAATCGCAGATGGTGAAAATATGATTACTGAGCCAACTAGAATAGCTGACTCTTTTATTGAATTTTTTTACTAATATCGGTGAAGAATATGCTAATAACATTGTTTCACCCAGTCATGGGGTATTGGTCAATACAAATGATAGAAACTGTGAGTCTATTGTATTTTACCCTGTAAGTGTAATTGAAATTTCAAATATTATCACCAGGTTGAGGCATCGAGGGGGAGGAGTTGATGGTATTCACTCAAAGATATTAAAAAACATTAAACAATTTATTAGTCCAGTGCTTGAAAAAATCTTTAACTTATGTATATATAAGGGCATTTGGCCGGATGCTCTTAAAAAGGCTGAGATATTACCGATACATAAAAAAGGAAGTAAATTGGAAATAACCAACTATCGTCCAATCTCACTTATCTCTAATCTTGCCAAGATATTTGAGAAGTTAATTCACAACAGATTATATAAATTCTTGATAAAAAACAAAATGATTAGTGAAAAACAATATGGTTTTCTAAAAAATAAAGGTACACTAAATGCACTAGAGAGAGTTTTACAGTCTATATATACTAATTTAGATAATAATAAGAAAATAATAGCTACTTTTATTGATTTGAGCAAAGCATTTGACACAGTGGATCATAAAATCCTATTTAAAAAAATGGAATTGATGGGAATAAGAGGCGTACCTTTACAATTGCTTAAGGACTACCTAACAAATAGGAAACAAAGAGTATTATTAAATGGTACAAAAAGTATAAGTAAAGTAGTTAAGATAGGTGTTCCTCAGGGCTCTGTCTGCTGCTCTTTTTAATTTATATCAATGACATTTTCAAATACTGTGAACATATTTATGCATATGCGGATGATACTGTAGTACTGAGCTTTGAGGACGATTGGGATGAATCAGTAAGATTAATGAATATATACCTAAGCCAACTAAATCTTTGGTTCTGTCAAAATAAATTAACTTTAAATATAACTAAAACCGAATACGTAACTTTTGGATGCTACACAGACAGTGTACCTGAGTTATTAGTAATAAAAATTAATGAAAACCAAATAAACAGGAATACTAATGTTAAATATTTGGGGATAATTGTAGATTTTAATCTAAAATGGGATTTGCATATCCAAAAAATAATAAGCAAAATAAGATACTTTCTATATATTGTTAAAAAATTGCAACATATACCTCTAAAAATACTTGTCTTAATATATTATGCATATGTTTATAGTATAATAAATTATGGATTAATCATATGGGGAGGAGCTTATAAAACTAAGTTAAGACCGTTAGAAAAAATTCAGAGAAATCCTGAAACTAGATACACTATTAACAATAGAACAAATGTATATAAGTAGATGTAGATTATTTCATTATGAAAACTTGAAGATGCAATTTATGAATTCTGTGAGCAAGACTAGATATAAAAAACTGCCTATCCTGTCATATGATTTAACTCTTGCTAAACAGAGTTCTTTTTATACTGCTATCAAATTTTATAATATGTTATCTAATGATCTTCAAATAGGAAATCCTAAAAAGAGAAACTTTGTAAATAAATTGAATCAATTTATAGTAGAGAAGGAACTTGTGAGGAACTGAACAAGAAAAGAAATAAAAGCAAATGACAAGTGTACTTTAATCAAAAATCATAATAAAAAAAAAATTGGAACAGTATAGATTGATTAAGTAACTTAGCTTTAGTATAGTTTTTGTTAAGTTAGATATAAGTTATCTGCTCCTGTGCACAGAGCAATTTTCAATAAATAAATAAATAAACCTACCTCTACCGAATTTGTCGGATAATATCCTCCATTCATTAGTAATAGTCCACCAACAGCTGTAATACCTGAGATAGCATTGGTAACAGACATGAGCGGCGAATGGAGGGCTGGGGTTATACCCCACACTGTGTGGTAACCCACAAGGCCAGATAATCCAAAGGTAGTTAACATCGACGTGAAAGCTGCATTTGGGGATATTACACCCAATCCCAAAATTCCAGAAAGGCCTAAAACAAACAGAATGTGAATTCATAATCAAGATACGGTATATGATCATAAAAAAAATTGAAATTTTGAAATGTAACTAAAGTAGACAAATTTGAATGTGAAAGATAACATTCCGACTATAAAATTAAGGGTTGTTTCTTACCAGCTGTACACATTAGGGAATCTTGTACTGTAGCCAACAGAGGGTTTTCATTTTTCTGTTTTTCCTTCAATTTTTCAGCGGCTGTTTTTGGTTTTGGTGGAGGAGGGGTTAAAGAAACAGAAAGTGGTGGTGGCGGCCACATGAGTTCTCCTTTGTTCAATACTATACTGCCTCGTACAACTTCATCATTCAAATTTATATGGAAATGTTGGTTTTCGCCTATAGAGAACAAATAACTGTATGAAGTTATTCTGCTACCACTTATGCATGGATAAAACTGATTCATTCATGAAATACTTTCACGCCTCAAGATAGCACTCACCCATAGATAATAAGAATTTAGAAACATTGTTGGCATATAATGTGGAACTCTGTATGGGCAATCTACTAGCTAGATCTGTCAGTCCAATATGAGTTATATCGTTCAAAGTATATATTTCTCCAGGTTTGGTTGTTTCAACATTTCCTCCAGCCTCTGCTGCAAGATCTACAATTACACTTCCAGGCTTCATAGACAAGACATGTTCCTGATAAAATAAATTTGTTGTTAAAAAATGCAAGTGCTTTGTTCAAATGGGTCGGAATACACTATGCTTCTAGTTCAAATAGAAAAATAAATATACTTGATCACTTTTTGTCAGTTTGAAAATCTAAATATTCATCATTTGGCTATATATAAATACCTAAATAAATTGAATACAGATTCAAGAAATCATTTCCTAATTTCTTGACTACAAAAAATGTAATGTTTAAATATACGTTTATAACTTCTTTCGGAAAGATTGAACTGACTTTTTAATTCACATTTTTTGAATAGTCTTCTCTGTTTTTTTAAATACATACAACTTAAAAATAATAATAATTTATTGTCAAATTTTATAAGAACAGCAGTAATCTGACACAATAATAAATGTATACAAATTACAAAAGACTTTATTTCTCAACAATTTTACTCTTAACTTTTTCGAACTCAGTGATCTGAATTTGTCTGGTTGTATATCATAAAAGGTAATGTTACACAATTGAAGCAGAGGTAATATGTGATCTTGTCTTTACTAATATATCCATTTCTGGTAGAGACAAATTGAATGAGGAAACCCTAAAGGCTCAATGGCCTTTAGTATATCAATTTTGAAAACAGCTAAAGTTATCCCTGTGTTAAAAAAAAAACGATATGACTGACATAACTAACTATCGTCCCATTTCTTTGCTGAGTATTTTGTCTAAGGTATTTGAGTTCATAGTTCATGGTCGAATGTTGAACTACCTTAACAAATTTTCCATAATTTCTAGCTACCAGCACGGTTTTCGCAGTGGTAGATCAACCCAGTCTGCCGTATGCAATTTTGTTGAATTTGTGTACGGTTGCCTTGACGATAGCTCCTATGTGGCAGGTTTATTTTTTGACGAGTCACGAGCATTTGATTGCTTACAGCTCAATTTCATAACCAACAAAATGTATAGTTTAGGATTTAGAGGAGTTTTTCTGAACTGGATCACGAGTTTTTTATCTGTCCGCAATTTTTTTTGTTGAGAACAATGAAGTTAAATCGAAATGTTATGCTCAGACTATGGGAGTGCCCCAGGGCTCTGTGTTGGAACCTCTGATTTTTTTGTTATTTGTAAACGATGTACCCGAGTACACCAATGCTGACTCTATCACCTTGTTTGCTGATGACACTTCCTTGGCGGTGTCGGCTCAGACCACTGGTGAACTCAAGTTAAAATGCGAGAGACTCATCCGGGAATTCTCGGATTGGTGTTACAAGAATTCTCTAATGTTAAACTTAGATAAAACAGAATTTATGCAGTTTCAACTGCGTGAAATGAACCTGAACGAAGCGTTGGTTATCGATTTTCAGAAACATGAATTACGATCCACAGATAGTGTAAGATTTTTGGGTGTACATGTCGACAAGTATTTGAGGTGGCACTGTCACGTGGATCAACTCAGTAAAAAGTTAAACAAATCATTCTACGCGCTTAGTCGTCTTAAACACTCGTTGCCAATGGAGAGCCTACTCACGGTGTATTATGCACTCGCTCACAGTCATCTGAGTTACAATGTTGTTTTGTGGGGTGGCTCGACTGGAAGTGGAAGAGTTTTTCTCACACAGAAAAGGATTGTACGCCTCATTTATAATTTGAAACCTCAGGAGTCCTGCCGACCGATATTTATTCATCAGAAAGTTCTACTATTGCCGTGTATCTATATTTTACATTGTCTCTTGTTTGTTCGGCATAGGTTATTGAATCTGAATAAACTTACTAGTTTTCACGAGTATAATACGCGGAATAAGGACACATTATGTATTCCCACGCATGCTACCTCTAAGTTTCAGTTATCGCCTAGTTATGTAGGAAACAAACTTTACAATCGTCTCCCCCAAGGGATTAGGTCTATAGATTTATTATGTCTCAAGAAGGAAATTAAAAAGATTCTGTTTAAACACTGCTTTTACAGTTTAAAAGAATATTTTTCAGTGGAATTCTGTTAATCTTTCTCCTAATAAGTTAATTTGTTACTTGTTAGGTTAATATGTATATTTAGTATGTGACGTGTCATATACATTTATGTAATGTCTGAAAGGATAAATATATATTATTATTATTATTATAGATTGGTGTGAAAATAGATTCGCGAAAATATAGATCTGCTAACGAACCCCAAATGGTGTTAAGCTTATGGTAGCCCCCTTTTCACATTAGGCTTATGCAATGGCGACTGGGTGTTAAAATTTGTCACCTCGCGTAATGTCATCCAACTGTATGTTTAGCTGGAGACCACCTGAATCCAAGCACCTTGATGCATTTTTGACTTTTATGCGACATAAATCGCGTAATTTCTACGAAAAACGGCGGAATATTTATCGTTTAATTTTAGCGATCCGCTTTGCGGATCGAAATAGGCCCCTCCTACGCTCTTCATTGCTATTTCGCTAGTCCAAACGGCGAAAAGTTTATGAGTTTATTTTTTTATATTAATTGATTATACATTGAATTTATAACTATCATTCATTGATATAGAACGTACCTTCAAGATCAGAAGCGGTGCCTTTTTTCCTGGAATCAACGCAGTAGAAATAATGACATCAACTTCTTCACACTGTTTCGCAAATAGAGCATGTTCAGCGTCGATAAACTCTTTGGACATTTCTTTACTGTAACCAGCGGCAGTTCCTCCTTCTTCCTATCAAATAAAAACGAAAATCAATACACTTTGAAAAGAGAAGTTTCAGCTATGCGAGGTGGTTAATGGAAAGCAAGTAAGAATTAATTTATTCTATATCAGAAGTTTTTAATTATTGGTTTTTTATATAGAGCGAATAATGCTTATCAACGAAAGAGTTTTGTTCAAAATTTGAACATAAACTTCGAGAGTTCGCTTGCCTGATTGCAGAATATTTCAGTTACTTACTTTTATATTGATGGTTAAAAATTCGGCACCCAAAGACTCTATTTGTTCTTTTACTGCTAATCTAGTATCAAAAGCCCTAACTATTGCTCCCATAGATTTAGCCTGACCTGCAGCTGCTAAACCTGCTACTCCTCCCCCTATGATGAGTATTTTTGCAGGAGGCACTTTACCTGCCGCTGTAATTTGCCCTGAAAATAATAAGTGTTTAATTAGCCAATATTTTGAAGAAAACAGCAACAATAAGCAGTTATTTTTATTGCTCGAACTACCGAGTTGTCATGTGAGATATCTTTATAATAAAAAAAAATTTCAGTGAAAAGAAAGCCCCTGAAATTTGTACATGGCGCAATTGGTGCCGTATTTGATGAAATAATAGAACTGAATCACAACTGATGAATTTTGATCAATTAATAAATATAAGCATTGGCTAAATTCGAAGGATATTTTTTGTGATATGCTTGTATTGAAGATTTTGTACTTCCATATGTCCGACTTCCATTCAGAAAAATCTCTTTACCTGCAAAGAATCTTGGAAAATGATTAGCAGCTTCTATAACCGCTCTATAACCTGAGATATTCGCCATTGAACTCAACGCATCAAAAACTTGAGCTCTTGATATCCTAGGTATGCAATCCATAGCTGAAAATCAAATTTTAATTTCAACAATTTTTACAGAAAATAAATTCAATATATTTGTAACGAAAACTCACCAAAAGCATTCAGTTTCTTTTCCGCTAATCTATCTAACAATAGTTTATTACTGCCTGGATAAAGAAACGATATGAGGGTAGAATTGTCTTTAAAATTTACTACTTCATGTTCTAGCGGCTGTCTTACTTTTAAAACAATATCTGAAACATAAAAGAAACAACTATATAAAACGCGCCATTCATAACTGTCAACTCATTTGTTTATAACTGAATTTTTAATCAGTTTCAGAGTTATATTTGAATTTTTAACCACATGAATATATAGCTATTACATTCAATGAAAACAAATTACTGACCAACAAGATTACAAGTGTGAATTATTTCTCTATAAGACTCAAAAAAATCTAAACTATAATTTGTAAACAGTTTTGTCATGAGGTACCTATATCTGGTTGTTGGACACTTAAAAACAAAGAAGATAACTTCCTAATGATAGAAGATTTTCTCTTTGCTTATTGCTCAATATACCTTCATCATCATTAATACTTAAGTGAAGAAAACTATGAAATGTTCAATTCAATTTTATATTTTTAATCTTGTTAATCAGCTGCTTCAATTTAAATGAAGTTTCAAGTTAGTAAGTTAATCTATCTAAGAATAAAAGAAATTATGAGGCTGAATAGGCAGTGTAATTGTAAATTAAAGCATAGGAGGCCATTCCATCATATACTTATCAGAGCATATTTTAATAAACAAAGTGGGTGACACGAATGTCGCCCAGTGAAAGTAGACGGTGCCGACAGAAAAAAAAAGTAGAAAATGAAAAAAAAATTTATTTATTTATTTATTTATTTAGGCAATTAGGACTACAAACAGGTGATAACCACCCAACACAGTACCCACTACTTGAAAATACAAAGTGTGTCAAAGTGAACAATTGACTTTTATAAAAAAAAGAAGAAAAGTAACTAAATTAAAAGAACAAATAAAAATATTTTGATACAATAAAAACTAAAGTAAACTAAAATATAGTGAAACAATAAAAGTGAAAGGTCGAAAAAATCTTATTCGCTCAAGAACATCTTTTTGAGTTTTTGCTTGATTGAATTTTGAGTGAGATGGAACAAATCAACATTACTCAAACAGTTACAGCCCCTCCTGCAGAGGGGCGAGTTCATCGCGCTATTAGTATTTCGAAAGGGAATATGGAACATATCACTACTTCTGAGAAGACGGCACGGAACATGGAAAGTTACGGAGGAAAGAAGGTCAGGGGAATTATAGATATTGTTGAGAAGTTTATAAAGGAAAAGGACATCACTGATTTTTCTTCTATTTTCGAGGGAAATGAAACCAAATTGGGTTAAACGAAGAAGATAGTTCTCGGGATTTCTAGGTGTCAAACGAAAGTTAAATTTAAACGAGATAAATTTTAAGAATCTGTTCTGGATCCTCTCGAGCCTGGCGATATATACTGAATATTTTGGACTCCAAACTACTGATGCAAAGTTGAGTTTACTGTAAATATAGGAGTTCTATAAAATGGTGAAAGTTTTCGTAAAGTGTCTACTTTTTCTAGTAATAAAGCCCAAAATTTTATAACAGTAATGCGCTAGTTGGTCAATATGGCGGTCAAAAAGAAGCTTAGAATCAAAAATTATCCCCAAATCTCTTATGTTATCTACCCTAGGCAAGACAGTATCATCAAGATTATAAGGATAGATAATTTTATTTATATTGCGCGTAAATCAGATGACCTGGCATTTATCTAAATTCAAAAATAGTTGGTTTTCGCCGCAGTAACTACAAAGGGCATTCAATTCACACTGCAAATCCAAGCAATCCTGTTCGGAGCTGATACTTTTCATTATCTTCAAATCGTCCGCGAAGAGAAGGAATTTACATTTGGTAAAACATTTTGCAATCTTGTTGATATATATTAAAAATAATAAAGGTCCTAAGTGAGAGCCCTGAGGTACACCAGAACATGCCTCAAAAAGATCCGAGGAGTAATCCTCCACCGAAACGAATTGAAACCTATTGGACAAGTATGACTCAAACCATCCAAGCATACTGCCAACCACACCAACCCCAGCAAGGCTAGAGATATGAATATGTAAAACTTGAAGCAGGCACAGTGGATTATTAACCTTGGGAAAGAATCTAAAGAATGCTCAAAATGGCATGATTGACACCCGATGCGGAGCCGAGAAATTTTGTTAAACTGTATTATATGAGGATGCTTCATGCAAGGATGCTTAAAACCGCTATAGGAAGCACCCTATAACCTATAACCCATGCGTATATCTATAGCGGTTACGCAGATGAAGATATACATAATGGGTTGTAGAGTGATTATAGGCTTCACTTTCAGACTTCACAATGACTTTTGATATTATAGAAATATAGGATGCGCTTTTTTAACAGAACTATCTATCATCCCATATAAATTAAATGGAGCACCTGATCGTCCTCACAGTATCCATTGCTAGCATTACATTAAACGGACATAGAACGATAGATCGTTCTGTTGAAAAAAAGCACCTATACAAAATATTTTTTCATAATTCTTTTGTTACGTAAGTTTGTATTTTTAAAAAAGGTATTTTTAAATTTTTAGGGAGGGTACCCTTTACTATTCGCAGGCAATGTCGGCCACTTAAATTTTCTTAAAATATGCTCTGCAAAAAATGATTATAAATATTCATAGCAGAGATGTCGATATGGCGTATCAAACATGTGACGGATGTTGAGTGCACTCCAAAACTCTAACTCCTTGAAAAAATTAACAAACATGCTACCTTTAGAGACTCTTATTCATGTTCAACATTCCGAAATTGAGAGTTCGTATTTTACCTGATTGGAAAACTGAAGATGTATCTTTAACTTTACATCCAACTTCGTCATAATCCATATTTCTGAAAGTAGCGCCGCTTCCAGCATTTTCTTCTATATTAACTGTAAATCCTTTTTTAATAAGCGTTGCTGCTACTGCAGGGGTTAGGGCTACCCTGTGGAAATAATTGTTGAAAGTGAAATTAGATGTAAATTCAATTTCTTTCGGAAAATTTTGCATAGTAATATTATGAATCGATCAAATTTAGTCAGTGTTCCCACATTATTTCAATTATTTATTTCAAGAATCAAGTCTTGAGTAGGTAAACATACGATAACCATTATATTATTTGATTTTTGAACATGATTAAATTAACATCAACTATCCAATAGCAAAAATTTGCAAATCCCAAAATATCGCGAGAATGCCTATTTTTAACAAGCTTGGATCTGGATGAATAATCATCATTAATTGTAAATTGAAATTATAAAATGTTGTGTGGTTTTCGACAAAGAATTTTAATACATATTTGAAAAAAATATTGAAATTAATTAGTATTTAATACCCAATTAAATTCCTTTAATTATTTGACGAAGCTCTCGCAATCTCATTCGATAGTATGTAGATATATTTATGTTTTTTTTACCGTTTAGAGCCCCAAGCATTCATGTAACTGTGTTTTTATAAAATTATAGAACTCTTTTCTAGTAACCCTGAAAAGATCAAATCATTTTTACCGTAATGATGTAGAGGGGCAGTGGCGCTCAATGCCAGTGGCAAATGAATCGGAATGAGCCATCTCACACCCAAGATGAAGAATAAAGTTTAAACTTTAAAGGTCCCTTAAATTGGCAGAGCACATGTAGCAGACAGCAAAAATAGTGGTGAACTAAATTAGGAATAATTTAGTGCTAATTTAGTACCCAAACAAAAACTTTATTACACTTCCGAAAAAAAAGTTATAACAAATTCTGCCAGCTTAAATTTAAGCTAGCAGATATTCATCAAATGACCCAAACGTTAGTAAAAAAACATTTCTTATATTTAGTGCTAATTTAGTACCCAAACAAAAAATTTATTACACTTCCGAAAAAAAAGTTATAACAAATTCTGCCAGCTTAAATTTAAGCTAGCAGATATTCATCAAATGACCCAAACGTTAGTAAAAAAACATTTCTTATATTTAGTGCTAATTTAGTACCCAAACAAAAAATTTATTACACTTGCGAAAAAAAAGTTATAACAAATTCTGCCAGCTTAAATTTAAGCTAGCAGACATTCATCAAATGACCCAAACGTTAGTAAAAAAACATTTCTTATATTTAGTGCTAATTTAGTACCCAAACAAAAAATTTATTACACTTGCGAAAAAAAGTTATCCCGATACACGTGCTCACACTCAGAACGTTGAACGCATGTGGCGGGATGTCAGAGGTGATATTCCCAAATACGGACGTCGTGAGGCTCACTACGTCTACTATTTGGCCCAATATTACTTCCATCGGAAATTTCCCCATTTTCGCTATAGATATCATGAGTTTTTCAAATATTTAGCCGAAGTATATCCCCCCACAGGTGAAGAACGTGACGATGAGGGAAACACTTCATCACTAACCCTGTTATACAGAGTGACCATTTATTTTATTTATTTATCGAATATGATCATATTTAGTTGATTCTTTCCGTTAAACTAATGCCGAAACTACGCTTTCGTTTATTTTCAGATAGTGAAAATTTGCATTTTTTTTGTCGAGATCCTGTTTTTATTGATGTTATGTAATCAGCTCCCCTTTCCCTACATTGTTATCGCCTACCCCTTCCTTTCCTGGCAAAGAATAGCTCTCACCTCCCCGTGGTCTTTGCTGGATAGCTATTTCAAATACAATTACTCGGTAATTATGGATACTACAACCAGACTCCCCGATTTTCTTGAAATTTCGGATTATAGCTTAGTTTGGCCTGAAAAAGCCGAATATGAAGATTTTGTCGCTGGGTCACCTTTTTTTTTAATAAAAAACTTGAGCTGACCTGACTTTTTCTAACCTCACTAACCTAACCTCCGAGTTCATAAAAGTATAGAATTCATGAAATAGATGAATTTTATTATCAAAAACATTGTCTTTCTTATAATCAAATTCATATTTTTCAGGAATTCTATACTTTTAAGAACTCGGAGGTTAGGTTAGTAAGGTTAGAAAAAGTCAGGTCAGCTCAAGTTTTTGAAAAAAAAAAGATGACCCAGCGACAATATCTGACTTCATATTCATTTTTCAGGCCAAAATAAGCTATTATCCGAAATTTCAAGAAAATCGGGGCGTGTGACAAGACCGTTTATGAATTTAAAATTGCCGCCTTATTTCCCTGCTCGCTTAGCCAACAAATTTATGAACGTTTATTGGTCCTAGCGTTTACGAACGTGATCATTGATGAATGTCTGCTACATGTGCTCTGCCAATTTAAGGGACCTCGCCACATGCGTTCAACGTTCTGAGTGTGAGCACGTGTATCGGGATAACTTTTTTTTCGCAAGTGTAATAAATTTTTTGTTTGGGTACTAAATTAGCACTAAATATAAGAAATGTTTTTTTACTAACGTTTGGGTTTTGATGAATGTCTGCTAGCTTAAATTTAAGCTGGCAGAATTTGTTATAACTTTTTTTTCGTAAGTGTAATAAACTTTTTGTTTGGGTACTAATTTTTTGTTGGGGTACTAAATTAGCACTAAATTAGGTATTCCTAATTTAGTTCACCACTATTTTTGCTGCCTGCTACATGTGCTCTGCCAATTTAAGGGATCTAAACTTTAAAATAAAACACACTTGGCTCAAGTTTCACTATATAAAAATATTTAGATACTGTATTTAGCAGTCAAGGATAGTCGACATGTTTCGAGTTATGAACTCATTATCAAGACTGACTACAGGAGAGTATTACGTATTATTTTATAAAACAGCAAAGATGATACCTGAAAATCAATTTGTTCGTTTATAAGGGGTAATTTAGTATTATGGGCGGAAGTTATTTCGAGAATTTCAAGAAAGTCAAGGCGCTTTCCTTTGTTACCTGAATGCAACAATACGGTTTTGTTGAAATTCAGTGAATAACCCCTTGTAAACGAACAAATTGTTTTCAGGTAGGCGAGAAGTGGCATGAAGGAGCCAGGTTTTGAAAGAGCCATTTACATTATTTTGGTAGTTTATGAACGGATTTTGCGGGTAATTTTATTTTTAAGAGGCAACACTGATTTCCCGTCACCCACAAATATTTGACAGTCCGTCGAAACTAACGGACGCCGGAACATCCAGTCAAAGTTTTTGGCACTAAAAAGTATGTATTTGCTTCGGTTAACTTGTTTTTTGGCATTTTATTGTAAATAAATACAGGTAAATGGAATGTAGATTGAGTTTGTGCATACATTTGGCCTTGCAACTGCGTGAAAACTATGCCGCAAAAGTTTTGATATTGTTTTCATTTTAAAGGTTATATTTTTTCAAAGAATAAGTTATGAACGAGCTGGGTGAATGGGTCTTAAAAGAGATGGCTCTTTCATAACCGGCTCTTTAATAGCCCTGCATTTGAATTGAGTAAATAATATAAAATAATAATAAATATGCCCTGTTTCTGATACTACATTATTATTACCACATTCAACCTCTACCCCTACTGTTGCGATTCCGAGTACTTCTAGGCAACAAATATCATCGGAAATGATGAGACCATTTTCTAAAGCAGGGCCAAGACAAAGCACTACGCGCAATAATAGAAAAATGTCGTCTACAGTCGTTACTGTCACTCCCGAAAAGAAAAACTTGTAAGAGAAAGAGGGTAATGTAAAGAAACCAAAAATTTTTATTAAAAAAAATTACCATAAAACAGTCCTTAAAAACTCCGTACTGCAAGATGACTGAATCGTTATGACTATCGTATTTGCTGAAGTGAGAAAAAAGGTTGCTAGGAGCGAAAGAACTCAAAACCAAATAAAAATAGCGATGATCACATGAAAACTGTGATTAAGATTGGAGTTTCAGTGCAAAATTTGATTTTTCTGTTTGGACCCATCAATCCTGTGGCATTAAGGAAAAATTAAATTTTTTTGCAAGACGTGTTTCTAATTTCAAATAAATTACATTATATACTCCAAAGTTTCTAAAAAGTCTGAATATATAATAGTTATGACAGAATATTATTTTAACATTAAAGCGTTTGTTAGAAAATTACTGATAGAATAAAAAAATTCATTAGTTTTTAAAAAAGATTTGTTAGAATTGTCTTCCTGTTTTTTTGAAATAGTGCCATTATTATTATTTCGCGAAATTTTCACATTAAAGGTGCGATTCCGCAGAACGCGGCAGACGGCCGACAGCAGCGGCAGACGACCGACAGCAAATGCTGTCGGGCGTCAATTGCAGTCGTATAGATTCCGAAGCCGGCAGCAAGTTTTTTCGCATACTGCTTAGATACCATTTCAAAGTACAAAGTACAAGAACTTACCTACAAAATGAGCTCTCGAACACCTTTCTACGACGAAGAGTTTTTCATCACTCCAACGATCAAGTTGACCGCGCGCGCCAATCGTGACCGCGCGAGCCGCGTGTCGTACTCTTATTGCTCGTACATTGCACTCTCTACGTGCAGTTAATAATTATCGTTGAATTTTTTCCTAATTAGAATTAATAATATGGTTGAAGGTGGACTTGTTTGTTTTTTCCAAGGAAAAACGGGAAGTCCATCATGGACAAACGGTCTGCCCTTGCTGAATAGTGTGAGACTCCTACTCACTAAAACCCTATAAAAACCCCAACTTTTGAATGTTCAGTGCTCTGTCATGTATGTGTGTGTATTGCCGTGTACTGTTTGATGATTTGAAGTGTCTCGATCATTAATTTACATCAAACAGTATTCCACAATACACAATCATACATGACAGAGCACTGAACATTCAAAAGAATGGCGAGATCTAGTGGATTTGATAATGCTGGAGCATAAGTAATTCGAGACAAATTAAAAGATTTTTTTTGTTCCCAAGTAGGTGAAGTATCTTGGCAGAGAAATATTGTAAACCGTACAGAATAGTACTAAGTTTATGAATAAAAATAAAAAAACTTACTGGTTTTATTGATTTCTCGAGCGATCTCTTTCCAAATATTTTCTTTGATACGTGCATTTTTATAATTAGGATTTTTGCAATTAAATAAACAAGGGTGTTGAGATACTAAATTGATAAAAATTTCAGTTTCGTCATCTGTCAACACGTCCATGATGTCGAACTTCAACGGCAGTACTGTGTTTGTGCGGGACTGCCGTCTGCCGCTACGCGTCAAAAAATGTCGCGATCTGTTGAGGTGCGATTCCGCAGAACGCGGCAGACGGCCGACAGCAGCGGCAGACGACCGACAGCAAATGCTGTCGGGCGTCAATTGCAGTCGTATAGATTCCGAAGCCGGCAGCAAGTTTTTTCGCATACTGCTTAGATACCATTTCAAAGTACAAAGTACAAGAAGTTACCTACAAAATGAGCTCTCGAACACCCTTCTACGACGAAGAGTTTTTCATCACTCCAACGATCAAGTTGACCGCGTGCGCCAATCGTGACCGCGCGAGCCGCGTGTCGTACTCTTATTGCTCGTACATTGCTCTCTCTACGTGCAGTTAATAATTATCGTTGAATTTTTTCCTAATTAGAATTAATAATATGGTTGAAGGTGGACTTGTTTGTTTTTTCCAAGGATCATTAAGGAAAAACGGGAAGTCCATCATGGACAAACGACAAGGTCTGCCCTTGCTGAATAGTGTGAGACTCCTACTCACTAAAACCCTATAAAAACCCCAACTTTTGAATGTTCAGTGCTCTGTCATGTATGTGTGTGTATTGCCGTGTACTGTTTGATGATTTGAAGTGTCTCGATCATTAATTTACATCAAACAGTACACGGCAATACACACTCATACATGACAGAGCACTGAACATTCAAAAGAATGGCGAGAACTAGTGGATTTGCTAATGCCGGAGGCTTAGTAATTCGAGACAAATTAAAAGATTTTTTTGTTCCCAAGTAGTGAAGTATCTTGGCAGAGAAATATTGTAAACCGTACAGAATAGTACTAAGTTTATGAATAAAAATAAAAAAAACTTACTGGTTTTATTGATTTCTCGAGCGATCTCTTTCCAAATATTTTCTTTGATACGTGCATTTTTATAATTAGGATTTTTGCAAATTAAATAAACAAGGGTGTTGAGATACTAAATTGATAAAAATTTTCAGTTTCGTCATCTGTCAACACGTCCATGATGTCGAACTTCAACGGCAGTACTGTGTTTGTGCGGGACTGCCGTCTGCCGCTACGCGTCAAAAAATGTCGCGATCTGTTGAGGTGCGATTCGGCAGAACGCGGCAGACGGCCGACAGCAGCGGCAGACGACCGACAGCAAATGCTGTCGGGCGTCAATTGCAGTCGTATAGATTCCGAAGCCGGCAGCAAGTTTTTTCGCATACTGCTTAGATACCATTTCAAAGTACAAAGTACAAGAAGTTACCTACAAAATGAGCTCTCGAACACCCTTCTACGACGAAGAGTTTTTCATCACTCCAACGATCAAGTTGACCGCGTGCGCCAATCGTGACCGCGCGAGCCGCGTGTCGTACTCTTATTGCTCGTACATTGCTCTCTCTACGTGCAGTTAATAATTATCGTTGAATTTTTTCCTAATTAGAATTAATAATATGGTTGAAGGTGGACTTGTTTGTTTTTTCCAAGGATCATTAAGGAAAAACGGGAAGTCCATCATGGACAAACGACAAGGTCTGCCCTTGCTGAATAGTGTGAGACTCCTACTCACTAAAACCCTATAAAAACCCCAACTTTTGAATGTTCAGTGCTCTGTCATGTATGTGTGTGTATTGCCGTGTACTGTTTGATGATTTGAAGTGTCTCGATCATTAATTTACATCAAACAGTACACGGCAATACACACTCATACATGACAGAGCACTGAACATTCAAAAGAATGGCGAGAACTAGTGGATTTGCTAATGCCGGAGGCTTAGTAATTCGAGACAAATTAAAAGATTTTTTTTGTTCCCAAGTAGGTGAAGTATCTTGGCAGAGAAATATTGTAAACCGTACAGAATAGTACTAAGTTTATGAATAAAAATAAAAAAACTTACTGGTTTTATTGATTTCTCGAGCGATCTCTTTCCAAATATTTTCTTTGATACGTGCATTTTTATAATTAGGATTTTTGCAATTAAATAAACAAGGGTGTTGAGATACTAAATTGATAAGAATTTCAGTTTCGTCATCTGTCAACACGTCCATGATGTCGAACTTCAACGGCAGTACTGTGTTTGTGCGGGACTGCCGTCTGCCGCTACGCGTCAAAAAATGTCGCGATCTGTTGCGCGGCAATTGCAGTCGTATGTCGGAATCGGTCCCATAGAAAGGTATGGTGCAAAGTACTGCCGTCTGCCGTCGCGGCAGATGCTGTTGCCGTCTGCTGTTGCTGTCTGCTGTCTGTCGCGTTTTGCGGAATCGCACCTTTACACTTCATAATACAGACTGGCTCTTTCATAACTTTTAGTAGCTCTTTCAATACCGAAATGTTATGAAAGAGCCGAAAGACACATTTTTTTTAAAATGAATATTTCGTTGATTTTTTCATATTGTTCAAGGTTTTTTCGTGAGAAATTATCTATTTAAATAAATAAATAATAATTGAAAAAAAAAATCATTTCTTCCATCAAAAGTATATATTTTTGCTCAGTTTAGTAAACTGGTTCTTTCATGCCACTTCTCCCCTATCACCTTTGCTATTGTCTGTTTTATAAAATAAGATGTAATACTCTCCTGTAGTCAGTCTTGATAATGAATTCATAACTCGAAACATGTCGACTATCCTTTAATGCTAAATACAGTAGGTATCTAAATATTTTTATATAGTGAAACTTAAGCCAAGTGTGTTATATTTTAAAGTTAAAACTTTATTTTTATGATGTTTCACCAAGTGATATGCGAGAGTTCAATCTCAGTTAAAAAGATAAAGAAGAATTTTTTTTAAATTGTATAATAAATCCCTACGTAAAGCAGTGGGTTACACAGAAAAATTTCCTTAAGAAAGTATTATAAGTTATTATCTAGCTTCACAACAAGAGACGATAGCAAATTTTGGGTTTTCTCCAGTAAATTTGTCTCGAAAAGAGAGATCACGAATGCGCCCTCCATTTTTTTGTATCTCCTATAGTTACCGAAATACCACATACAAATATCGAAATTTGCCCGTCCTGTACATCCTACATAAAGAGTAGGAATAATTATGGGTGAGATAAATGGACGAGGAGTGCGTCACTTCGTCAGGAATGTTGAGACGTATGCAAGCACCAAGGGGGGTGCAAGTATGTCAAGGGGTGTGTATCTTGAACTATAGATTCATGGGTATCTATAAACCCGTAAATGAACGCCGAGAACGACTAAACACATTCGGATCTTATCCTAGGATTTAATTATTCCTTTGATACAAAATCACTGATCTATCATATTCTTCTTCTTCTTTAGCCTGTAAACGTCCACTCCTGGACAAAGGCCTCCTCCATTTCTTTCCATGTCATTCTCTTCTGTGCCATCTGCATCCAGTTCCTTCCTGCGTGGAGCTGGATGTCATCCTCCATCGTGCCTATGGTTGGCCAACGCTTCTTTTGGATACTCTAGGTCTCCACTGGATCAGAGTTTTAGTCCATTTCATGTCGTTTCTGGCGACATGTCCCGCCCATTGCCACTTCTGTCTATCCAATCGCTCCACCATAGCGGCGACACCCGTTCTTCTCCTTATCTCTTCATTCCGATCTTTATCTCTCAGACTAATTTTCAACATCGCTCTCTCCATCGCCCTTTGACAGATAAGAAGTCGATTTATGCTGTTCTTCGTGAGCGTCGTGGTTTCAAGTCCGTATGTTGCAACAGGTAGTATACGCGCATCATAGACTTGCCGTTTCAGATTTATAGGAATTTTCTCGGTTCTCGGAGTATATGGCTGAGCTTACTGAATGCTGCCCACGTTAAGCCTATCGTTCTGGTGATCTCGACTGTCTGATTTTCTTTCCCAAGTTTTATATTATGCCCCAAATACACGTAGTTTTCGACTAGCTCTAGAGTCTGGTTTTCGATGGTAACAAGTATGTTAGAAGGGCTCATAACTTTAGTCTTCTGCAGATTCATTTTCAAACCAACTGCTTGGGAGGCGTCCTCAAGTTCTTGCAACATCGATGCGAGTTCATCAGGGTCGTTGCTAAAGAGGGCGACATCATCAGCAAAACGTAGGTGATTTAAACGTTTCCCGTCAATGTTGATGCCCTTTTGATTCCACTGTAGTCCTTTGAATACATTTTCCAGCGCCAGAGTAAAAAGTTTGTGTGCGATTGTATCTCCTTGTCTGACGCCCCTCTTGACAGGGATTTTGCCCGTAACCCATTCTGCATCCATTTTGACGTGTAGTGTGGCATGCTCATAGATGTACTTCACTAGGTTGGAGTATCTTGAGTCAATACGTGCTTTGTCCATCGCTTCGAGCACCGCCCATGTTTCGACGGAATCGAAGGCTTTTTGGTAATCTACGAAGGCGATATGTAGTGGAATGTTGTATTCAGTGCATTTTTCAATAAGTGTATATCCTATACCCATAGGTGGAAGTTTTTGTCTCTTATTACTTGTTACTTCTCTTAATACTTTAGGTACCTTTACGGAGAATTCAATGAAGTTAGCGTGGAGCTCTCCTCTAGTCAATATATAGATCCCAACGAAGTGATCTTTGGTAATCACGAGACCGACGAGTGTCATACGAATTCGTGTTCTGGTATTGGTGATTTCTCACAATAAAGTACCCTACCCCATTACCTACATACACTAAACGAATGTATTCAGCATTGTTTACTTCGTTGGAATCTGTAAGTTGACTAGAGTTAATCTGAATACGTTTTCATCTGTAGATTAGCAGATGTTGACATGAGAAAAAAACTGAACTTTCCTTATACTCAAGATAATAATAGAATTACCCTTTCTTCTGAATCTAGACTAAGAATCCAAAAAGTAGTTTTTCCTTATAATATTTCTGCATATTATATGAAAATTAATTTTTCTGGAAGGACGTTTGATAATATAAATCGAATAATATTTTATAATAGCTTTTAGCATCGAAATACATACATCATATACACTATTTACTTGAGCAATCAACAAATGGAAAAACACTTCATTATGATATAATTCAATGTTCACGAAAGATTTTAAGCATATATAGTAGACATTTCAAAGTTAAATACATACACGTTGCTGATATAATACCGTAATGCAAGCTTATTTTAAATGTGGGTTAATATTTACTCGATTATGTTTCATGTAAAATTGTAACTTTTTTGTAGAATTGAACTGTCGAATATCGCTTGTTTGAACGATTTCTTCATTCAAAAGCTTCAATCTAGTGAATTTATATCCTAATTTTGAAAGAAAATCGTTATTTCAATTTACAGTTAAATAACTATGAACGTACGAGGGTCGGCTGAAAGTAATGCACATTTACTCGTGAAGGCCCCTACACACGGGCGTCGATGTGCAACCAAATAAGTTAATGTGGATGCAAAAAACACACGTTTTTGAATGTACAAACCGGACAAGCGCCACGTTAATGTGTTCTGAAATCGCTTGAATTTTTGGATGCGCATTCCAACGAACACATTCAGGTGGAGACGATTTACCGTGGTGTGTGCGTTTTTGAAGCAGTAGCGGCGTTTTAGTTTTTTCAAATAATGGGTGAATTTAATTGAATTTAATAATAATAAGTTAAATTCAGATTACTTAATATATTTCACATTGTTTGGGCTTTAAAATCAATATTAACATTTAATAGATTTGTATATTATTCACTAAAAATGTTTTCAGATAGTTTCTGTTGAAAATAGCAACGATACTGTGGATAGAATAGTGTAGGCGTATACTACAGAAGGATGCAAACAAGGGTCAGTTTTATGACTTCAGGTACTTTCAGTATCTTCGTTTGTCAGCGGTTAACATTAGTCTCAACTGAAACTGAACTCCCGTGAATATCGGTCTATTTATATTATTATCAAGAATTGAATATTCTTCATTTTTCAATATTCCCGATTGTATTCGTGTTGTATGTTCCAGAATAGTTTATCGTTAATAAAGACAATTAAGTGTATTTAGAGTATTATATTTTCTCACATTTCCAGCCTAAAATTCTAACAGTTTCATTAGTATGTATGACTGCAGAACAATGTCCCGGGAATTTTTACGGGAATTTGTTGAGTTATACAGGGGCCTACCCTGCTTGTGGCAGACGATATCAAAACACTATTTAGACAAAAATAAAAAAATGATGCATACAAAATATTGATAGAGAAGCTGCAAATCATTCAACTAAATGCTGCAAAAAGTACATTTTTCTCTAGAATCAATAGTCTTCGTGGTGGGTTTGTAGAGAAAATAAAAAAGTTTTGATCTCGAATAGAAATGATACGGCGAGGGGTTCGGAGATATTATAGTAAAAAATTTCAAATCTTAGTTCAATTCCTTCCAGTGGATAAATATCTGAGCAATACAGTTATTGGTCATGTGTCTTTCATTAATGGAGTAACCATTACCAAGAGTTATGAATAGGTTGCTTTTTTTAGAAGCCAACCTTTTGACCAGATTCGGCGACCATTTTTATTTTCCATTTTCTTGCATAAGTGCATAAGTACCCGCCACTGACACTAGAGCTAAATATTCCTCTTCCTCCGGCATCTTGCCACACATTTTGGCAGACTGGACAAAACTATGGTTTTGTACGTACGTGTGTACGCAATCAGCTTGCACGTTTTTGGATGCACCTCGATGTATCAAGACACCGACGTCCGTGTGTAGCCCGCCTAACGGGCGAACAAGACATTGTTCATTCGATAACCATAACCTTCCCCTCCATATGTTTCAAGTTTCGTAACAATCGGTTGAACGATTGCATGTTGCATGTTCATACGTGTTAGAATGAATGGCAACCCGAACACCTGCTATGCGCACACGCTTGAAACAACGTGCAGTGATTGAATTTCGGCGTTTACAAGCGGTTTACGTATCTGAAACGGTTGATGTGCAGTGAGTATGTGGGTTTTGAAAAGTAAGAATTCTTAACTCGGTAAGTTGAATATTTCCGATGGACGACCTATTTCTGCCAGCGATGATGAGCATTGTTCTCGAGTCGATAATTTTATTCAGACTGATCGCAGAATCACTCAACAACGAATAGCGGATACTTTTGGAATATAAAAAGAAAGAGTATTCAAGAATAATTCGACCGCATCTTCAGTTTGGGGATACGCGCTCATTGCCTTATCAACAAGCTTCAGATCGTGCAGAACAAATCCTTGAGGATGGCCGTGGACGCTCCGTGGTACGTCAGAAACTTCCAGATTCACCGAGACTTGGAAATGTCAAATGTAATGGAACTCATCAGAGCGATAGCAGTCAAAATGTATACTGACTTGCCAAACATTCTGAACCCCTCGTCATCAGAATTGGAGAATATGATGAAGACATACCATGGAAACATAAGAGACCCAGGATGATACTCTGAGAAGACCAGGATCAAGATTAAGATTTTTTACTCCTGACATTACAACAGCAAATTAGAGACAAAACTCAATTCTAATATTTTTATGTTCTTGATTTTAAAGTCAGCTATGACTTAGGACACTAAGTTGTCACTAATATTAATATTTTTCAAACAAACTCAATTAGATCATAAGACTAGTGAGAGGCTCCCCCGCCTATTAAATAGATCCGTGAAAACTATAGATCGATGAAAATATAGTTTCCCGAACCACGATGAGTGCAAAGCCTGTCCCTGCCTCTGTCGAACGGTACGCGATTGAACCGAACGCATCCTTTATCTATGGTACGCGACGCGTCAAGTGCTGAGCTCGTCCCTGCCTCTGTCGAACGGGCGCGCCATCTGCTGCTCACTGTCGATAAGTGTCAATCCTGTAGTTTGTGCGAAATCGGGTTAGAAACTACTATAACTCGTTGGGACCTCGCGGTGGCGATGCTTCTCGATGAATTCGACCCGTTCCAACTGTCGGCTCGCGAAGGGCGGTCACGTGAATGCGTAGTTGGATTCAAGCGAAAATGGTTCTTAAGCGTCGGAAATGCTGCCGTTTTCACGAAATTCCGAGAGAAACGTCCAAACTTTAAACGTTCGATATCGAAAATCGCGTCTCGGATCGAGGCGTAGAACGTAGCCTAAGCATAACGGAAAGGACGCCGGGCGATCGACACGGGGCCCTTCGGGCCCGCGAATTCGGGGCCGATCTCTTTATCTCGGCAATTGTTAATTTGCCAAAAATGCGGCCTTCGTCCGCCTAGCATTTTGTGAGGTCCAAAAATGGCGAAGCAATTATTTAGTTTAGTAATTGATATACTAGTAGAAGCTCCCCGCCTATTAATAGATCGTGAAACTAAGATCGATGAAAATATAGTTTCCCGAACCACGATGAGTGCAAAGCCTGTTCCTGCCTCTGTCGAACGGTACGCGACGCGTCAGTGCTGAGCCCGTCCCTGCCTCTGTCGAACGGCCGCGGCATCTGCTCACGGTCAATCGTAGTTTGTGCGGAATCGGTAGAATCGGTAGAAATACTACCTATACTTCGAAACTTCTCGATAGAATTCGACCGTTCACTGTCGGCTCGAAAGGCGGTCACGTGAATTGAAAGTCCATGAGAAGCGAAAATAGTTCTTAAGGGTCGGGAATGCAGTCGTTTTTCGCGAATTTCGGAGAAACGTCAAACTTTAAACGTTCGATATCGAAATCGGCGTCTCGGATCGAGGCGAGACGTAGCCTAAGCACTACGAAGGACGTGGGCGATCGACGGGGCCCTTCGGGGCCCCGCGATTCGGGGCCGATCTCTTTATCTCGGCATTGTAAGTTTGCCATAATGCGGCCTTCGGCCGCCTGCATTTTGGGAAGTCCCAAAATGGCGAAGCAATTATTTATTTAGTATTATACTAGTGAGAGGCTCCCCGCCTATTAAATAGATCCGTGAAAACTATAGATCGATGAAAATATAGTTTCCACGAACCACGATTAGTGCAAAGCCTTCCTGCCTCTGTCGAACGGTACGCGACGCGTCAAGTGCTGAGCCGTTCCCTGCCTCTGTCGAACGGGCTCGCCATCTGCTCACGGTCAATCGTAGTTTGTGCGGAATCGGTAGAATACTACTATACTTCGAAACTTCTCGATATAATTCGAACCCGTCAACTGTCGGCTCGAAAGGCGGTCACGTGAATTGAAGTCCATGTGAAGCGGAAAAATAGTTCTTAAGGGTCGGAATGCAGCCGTTTTCACGCGAATTTCGGAGAGAAACGTCCAAACTTTAAACGTTCGATATCGAAAATCGGCGTCTCGGATCGAGGCGAGACGTAGCCTAAGCACTACGGAAAGGACGTGGGCGATCGACGGGGCCCTTCGGGCCCCGCGATTCGGGGCCGATCTCTTTATCTCGGCTTTATAAGTTTGCCATAATGCGGCCTTCGGCCGCCTGCATTTTGGGAAGTCCAAAATGGCAAACCAATTATTTATTTAGTATTATATATTATATTATATAATATATTATGGTACTTGAATGAACGATTAAGACATAAAAAATATTAATCTAGAATTGGGCTATTGAAAAATTTGTTCACGCTGGCTACTTCTTAAGCAACGAATAAAAAAAGGGTTGAGTGTTGGGAGCGCTGTGTGGAGCGAAATGGTGTGAATTATTTTTTCATTCTTGAGTTATACGTAAGTGTGCATTACTTTCCAGCCGCCTCTAGTAGATGTTCATGCACCACTATCGATTACAACTGCTATATTAATGTATTTTTGTAATCGCTCTATTCCCATAAATATTATCAATAAATTTGTACTTTAAAAAACGTAAATGAGTGATTTTATATTCTTCACTTACCTTCGTTCATTTTTCCAGATCTCTTTTGGAACGCCTATTGAAAGGTGGCTGTACGGAATCCCTTGGACGGCTTCATCGTTTTGAATATTTTCTTTAAAATTACTATTGGACGTACAAATTTTCCTATTCTCTACTTTCTGTAGATTTTTCAGTCTATAATACGAATGCCACCTACAAGAGTATCCATATTTTTCGTTGTAATGTTTGAGAAATCTGCAATTCTTTTGTATGCATGATTGAAGAAGATGCCTTGCCATACTTCAAGGATTTATTCCAGCGTTTCAAGTCAAAATGGCATCTGAAAATGAGAATCTCATCTTTAATAAATTAATAACTGCATGATTACATTTATCGTGAATAAATGTTCATTATTAGAAAAACATATGTTTAATTTTTTTAACGATTACAATTTGCCATATTTCAACTAATTCATTCTAGCGTTTTGAATCAAAATGGCATCTGAAAATGAGAATCTCTTCTTCAATAAATGAATAACTGCATGATTACATTTATCGTGAATAAATGTTCATTATTAGAAAAACATATGTTTGAATTTTTTAACGATTACAATTTGCCATATTTCAAGGAATTTATCTCAGCGTTTCAAGTCAAAATGGCATCTGAAATTGAGAATCTCTTCTTTAATAAATTAATAACTGCATGATTACATTTATCGCGAATAAATGTTCATTATTAGAAAAACATATGTTAAATTTTTTTAACGATTACAATTTGCCATATTTCAAATAATTCATCAACGCGTTTAAAATCAAAATGGCATCTGAAATTGAGAATCTCTTCTTTAATAAATTAATAACTGCATGATTACATTTATCGCGAATAAATGTTCATTATTAGAAAAACATATGTTAAATTTTTTTAACGATTACAATTTGCCATATTTCAAGGAATTTATCTCAGCGTTTCAAGTCAAAGTGGCATCTGAAATTGAGAATCTCTTCTTTAATAAATGAATAACTGCATGATTACATTTATCGTGAATAAATGTTTATTATTAGAAAAACATATGTTTAATTTTTTTAACGATTACAATTTGCCATATTTCAACTAATTCATTCTAGCGTTTTGAATCAAAATGGCATCTGAAAATGAGAATCTCTTCTTCAATAAATGAATAACTGCATGATTACATTTATCGTGAATAAATGTTCATTATTAGAAAAACATATGTTTGAATTTTTTAACGATTACAATTTGCCATATTTCAAGGAATTTATCTCAGCGTTTCAAGTCAAAATGGCATCTGAAATTGAGAATCTTTTCTTTAATAAATGAATCACTGTATGATTTTATTTATCGTGAAAAAATTTTCATTTTTAGAAAAACAAATGTTTGATTTTTTCAACGATTACAATTTGCCATATTTCAACGAATTAATTCCAGCGTTTCAAGTCAAAATGGCATCTGAAAATGAGAATCTCTTCTTTAATAAACGAATCACTGTATGATTATATTCATGTTCATCATTAGAAAAACATATACTTGATTTTTTATCGATTATAATTGAATATTATGATGTGGCGTTTCACCAGTCGGTTAATCAGATAGAACTAAATTTTGAAATTGATGAGGCCGTTACTCGATGAAAATCAGTTGTTAACATGTTTGAGAAATAAAACTCTTAGTTTAACGATTTTCACATATAATAAAACAGCAACAGTTGCACAACGCGTTTCGCTGAACTACAGCTTCTTCAGGCGCTCAAACAAAAACTAAAATATCTAATGCAAGGTTTTCAAAGTATAATTATAAATTCGGGAAATCCATTATGGGATTCTAAGAACATATATGTAGGTCTGACACATAGAAATTTCAGAAAAAGGATTACTGAACACAGGCGAAGTGACATAAATCATAACGAAGACTCAATTTATGCTAGACATTTAATAAAAGAGAAACATGAATTCAATTCGTTGTTCGAATTCTACATCTCGGAACAAAAGGTTCAAAATAAAATCTTATGGAAACTTTAGAAATTAATAGGGATAAAAACTCCCAGAAGTTACTTAACAACCAATTGGACGTGAACAGCTCCCCCTTCTTAACATTTTTATTGAATGAAGGTAGTTTGTTCATAGAATGGATTTCCCAAATGTACAATTGTACAGGCTCCCATTTTCGATGTCCTTACGGGGTAACTCGCTTATTTTTAAAGATAGGTTTTCGCTGTATCACAGCTGTCTTTTAACTTAAAGGAGAAGTAAAAACTGTCTTTTATACAATTTTTTACGTAGAATCCAGTGGCGTAGTCAGATTTTCAAAATGAGCTGTCATTATTTAGATATAACCCAATGTTACAATTTTTTAAATGGAACACCCTGTATATTTTTCCATATTCAAAACACAAATGTTTTGCGCTTTTCAAAAATATATAATACTTATATAAAATTCTAAGTATTAACCCTGTATTTAGATAATTTTCTTTTTTTTATGGCAAGTCAAGACAAATATCACTTTGATAGATCGTTCGTCGCAGTAAACAAATATATCACTTCCATTTATATAGGTTAGAATGAAAAGTATTCATTAAAAAAATATTATTTAATATAAGTTACTAAACAGAGATGCATTTAATAATTATTATAACAAAAATAGAAACTTTTATGTAACACTGCTACAAAACAAAGTTCTATTATTTTTCTGTTGAAAATGTTTTGTAAATATTGTTCCAATTACTACCCATTCTGTTGAAGACACATCTTCTGAGGATGGCGCCAATCGACTACAGTTAAAACAAAAGTCTTATACCTAAGTATTCGAAAACTTCTCTCGGAATTTCGTCAAGTAGTTCAGAAAGAAAATCATCCAAAATTTCCAAATATCTTTGGTGATTCAAATTACCGTCGAATATGTGGTGGCTAATCTTCCTCCTAAAACGAAACAAGATACATTAAAACTTATTCGACGGTAACTTGATTCACCAAAGATATTTGGAAATTTTGGATGATTTTGTTTCTGAACTACTTGACGAAATTCCGTTGGTTCAATATAGAAAAGGTTTATCCTAATGAAAGATTCCAAAACCAGTGGATTGGTACTAATGGTTCCATAAACTGGCAACCAAGGTCCCCTGACTTATATATATATATATATATATATATATATATATATATATATATATATATATATATATATATATATATATATATATATATATATATATATATTGGATTTCTTCATATGGGGCTATATAAAAAATAAAATAAACCACACGCAGCACGAAAATCGAGATGCTCTGATGAATGCCTCGAGAGAAGCTTTCGAACACTTAGATATAAGACTTTTGTTTTAACTGTGGTCGATTGGTGCTATCTTCAGAAGATGTCGTCTGTGCCTTCAACAGAATGGGCAGTAATTTGAACAATATTCACAAAACATTTTTAACACAAAAACAATAGAACTTTGTTTTGTAGCAGTGTTACATATAAGTTTCTATTTTTGTTATAATAATTATTAAATGCATCTCTGTTTAGTAACTTATATTAAATAATATTTTTTTAATGAATACTTTTCATTCTAACCTATATAAATGGAAGTCATATATTTGTTTACTGCGCCGAACGATCTATCAAAGTGATATTTGTCTTGACTTGCCATAAAAAAAAGAAAATTATCTAAATACAGGGTTAATACTTAGAATTTTATATAAGTATTATATATTTTTGAAAAGCGCAAAACATTTGTGTTTTGAATATGGAAAAATATAGAGAGTGTTCCATTTAAAAAATTGTAACATTGGGTTATATCTAAATAATGACAGCTCATTTTGAAAATCTGACTACGCCACTGGATTCTACGTAAAAAATTGTATAAAAGACAGTTTTTACTTCTCCTTTAAGTTAAAAGACAGCTGTGATACAGGACGGGGACCAAAATGCAATATTTTCAACTTCGCCCTGTATCTCAAAAACGAAGCAAGCTATGAAAATTTTGTTTACGGTATCGTAAGATTCACAAAAAAGTAGCCAACGTTCGCGAAAACCTATCTTTAAAAATAAGCGAGTTACCCCGTAAGGACATCGAAAATGGGACAGCCTGTACTTAGTACACCTTGTATTAGATATTTTAGTTTGAAATTTCCACCTAAAGAAGCTGTAGTGTCAGCGAAACTCAGAGTTGCATTTCTCAAACATATAACTAAATACCAATATTTTTTTAGTACCTAAGGGTATCATCTTGGGATGATGGGTAGGTAATCTTTCAAGACTTTGGATTGCTGGGGCCGATACATGGTGTAAATTAATAAACATATTGAAACAATGATTAATAATAACAATTTACACATTTATTAAATGAAATAACGCATGACGCACGTTTCGGTGAAACTTCACCTTCTTCAGATGCTAATGGCAAACGAAACGTGCGTCATGCGTTATTTCATTTAATAAATGTGTAAATTGTTATTATTAACCATTGTTTTAATAAATCTTTCAGAAATTGTTATTTCTTGTTGTAATCGTTCGAGATAGAGCACCTTCGAATATATTCGGATAATAGGTTTTAAAATAACCTGCCTGAAATTTTATATACGAGAAATATATTTTTTTCTTAGTGTCTCTTGGAATTAGTGATGATTTACTGGCTTTTATCAATTCGTCTGACCAAATACTTGAACTTAATCAAATTCAACAAATTCTCTTATCTGAACGAAGTAATTACAGTGATTCTAGTTATTACGTACTTACAATGACAATCAAATTTTTGTCACATTACTGTAGCAGCATTAAAAATGTTGGATAATAAAATGATTATACAGGGACTGCAAAAAATTGTAAAACTCCAAAAATGGGTCTCAAAGTATCTTGGTTATAAATGACAGAATGCGATAGTATATACCTGCATACTTGACATTAACAGTGCCGGACTGGCGCATCTGGGGGCCCGCGGCGATATGTATATAAGGGCCCCCGAAGACATGTACTTCACCCAAAACCCTCCTCGCCCACCATCCTTCCGTCTCGACTCTTGTAATATTAGTTGTTACCGTTGCAATTAATAGATGAGGTGTAAATAAGTAAGTATCGACAAACTGAACATTTTTTCACAAGTTTGTGGTTATGACATTTTTGCGCGAGGGAAAGATCATTCAGAAAAACTGTGATAGTTTACAATAACTTCCTGCGCAGTTCAGTGTTTGAATTCGCAATCTCATCAATGATCTCATTTTTGTCTAGATTGACGAGCAAATTTTTGATGATTTTGACTCAAACTAGAGCTCAATCTGTTTTTCAAAATTCTAAGCTTTGAGAATACTCTTTCACAGATTACTTGTGTGCATGGGAGAGTCATTAAATATTTGAAAGCGAAGAAAAGATTTCCAAATAATCCAGATTGAGAGGAAAGGTCATGCAATACAGCAAAGGCGCAAGCTAAGCTTTGAAAACATTTTGTAGAATCAGTATCATTGTGACTGTTTCTATCTTTTTTTTCATCCTCGGAATCAGTTGCATTATCATCACTGTTTCTGTCGTCATCGGAAATCGAAAAGTTGCGACTATAATTACTTTGAGAATCTGTATTCACGAAATTTGAATATTGACTAGCGAATTGCTTTAATTCCGAGACTAAATCTTTTCGGTCAATCTGTGTCAGTTTGGAAATATTTGAAAAAATGTCGCGCGAAATTATGTCTTCGATTTTGAGAGTGGAGATTTCTTTGTATTTTCGATGATCAAGCCAGGAACAGTCCAAAAGTAAATCTTTGTTAGGTACAAATCTTTCAGTGATACTTGCTTCAACTTTATCTAAAATTTCATAGTAAATCATTCGATACTTTTGTTCTGCTGTGATGCGTCTGGCTTCATCTCTAGCTAACTCTCCTTGCAATTTTGTTTTGTATGAAATTCTTTTTTCTGAAAAAGATTCGTGAATACAAATTTCATTCTTATTGGCAAATACTTTTTGAATTTCAGAATTGAATTTTTCACTTTTTGTAACCAAACTTGCGAAATAGTAATCATGTCTTTTCTCTTTCATTTGCCCCAGAAAGTTTGAATTACTTTCCAAGCTCTCGAGTAATCAAGTGACTTGGTTTGTAAAATTACAGAAACAGGAGTTGTGACTGAAAACAGATCCAACATGAATAATGCCAGTAATATGTTTTCAAAGATAGTCCATTTTTCAAGTAACACTTGTTCCAAAAATTTCGTTTTGCTATCTAAATTTCCTTGAATCATATCTATCAAAAATAACAAGAAGGTGACAAACTTACTGGACCTGGCCAGTCCGGCGCTGGGCACAAATAATATGTGGTTCCCTGTATAAATCTGTTCTGACCCTACTATAAAAGTGATAAAATAGTGATTTCTAGTCCCGTTTGTAAAGTTGAACTTTAACAATGATTTTAAAGAATGCGCAAGTTGCAAAACTCCTTCGTTCAGGTCATATTTTCCTCTCATTCTCTCTCCATTTGGAAAGGATGTGGAGTTGTGCAAAACCTCAAAAAACAAGAAAGGTGAAGGAAAAAAGTTTATACCTTCAACAGGCACTTCCGTAACTTCAACTAAATCAACAACAATTCACCTAAGCGGTGAATTGTTGTTTCCCAATATCTTTGGTGGATGGCGCTCTGGATTGTTATCCAGATACTGACCACGATTTGTATTGGAGAACAATTAGAAATTTGTTAATTCACTCCGAGTCAAATAAGCTGCACTGATGAGATCTAATAAGATCGAAACAGCTGTATGCAGATTTTGAGTCGGGGTGACTTGACAATTTCTATAATTCACCGTTCGATTGTGAATGCAGATTTTGCGTTGCTGAATAACGTATAATTTGATAATTTTTTAAATTATCAAAGAATTTTCCTTGTTCACTTTATGTAATGACTGTATGAAATTAACCATGGTCGACTAGTATGTTTTTCATGATTTGATAAATGACTTTTATTAAAATATATAAAATTTTTCCTACAGATTACATTATGTCGGATCCAGCTGTACGCCGCCCGACGTTCTTGATATTGACGTCAGAGTACAAAAAAGTGTACTTTTTTGTACGCTCACGGCCGGACAAAAAAGTAAAAACAAAAGGACGTCTGTGAAATCAAACTTCAACATTGGGAACTGAGGTTGAAAAAGTCGTCATTTTTTGACATTTGCGGAAAAAATATATTCCCGCACCTGACTGCTTTCCTTGGATACACTGCAATGTATATGTATTTTCGAAAATACGACTAAAAATAAGTATCGACAAAATGTGATAACGTTTTTTAATAAAAATGCAACTAATATGTTAAATAACTCGTATTGATTCAAGTAGTACTTGAGATTAAAGTATTCGGTCCCAATTGTTAATCACATGTCGTACGATTGCATCCATATCAAATATTTATTTATTAAATAAGATAAATACCTAATGCGTATAATGTTATGAATAATCCCGAATGCCAAATTTCGTAATCATATACTACTTTATATTAATATCCGAGATTATCGTATGAAGGTCCTATCTGACGTTGAAAAGATTGACCTTTTTGAGATCGAGATACATAGATTAAATTAAATTTTTCATGATATTGGAAAGTTTCTGCTGAAAAATTGTTGCTGTTGCGTGTTTCCGTAAATTTCCTTTAGTTTTCGGCAACAAATGTTGACTGTTCCTACTTGTCGCCGGTTTTTATTTTGGGCGGTAAACTTCAAAAGAAAATAGGAAACATGTGTAAAAAAATCCGTGTTGCTATCGCAGTTTAAACGTATCGAGAACGCAACTAGGAAACATTCTTGTCGCAAATTTTCAGTGCGCAGTGAAGTACGAAAAGGAATAAATATATACCGGGTGTAAATGAGTGATAGGCCACCCCTATAACTTTTTAATGGATTCTTCGATTTCATTGAAATTTGGATGGTTTATCTCAGACATAGTTTTGAATTTTTTCACATACAAAATCAGTATGGCTGACTTCCGGTTTTACTGAAAACGATATAAAAATTAGAAATTTAAATGGAACGCCCTATATATTTTTACATATTTGAATTCTGAGGCTTCAAATACATACATTCCATCTGTCAAATGTCAATTCTAGCGCCGTTTCAATTTTGTTTTTTATCGTAGATGGCTGCGACGTCGTCTAAATCATAGATAATTGATTTAAAATATCGCCCAAAGTAACATTTTTTTCAAAAAATTGATTTTCGTGAAGTTTGTTAACGATTAAATTCTTTTTCGAACCAAAACTCAGTTTTTTAAATAGAAACATACATGGGCCACCCTGTACATCAAAAAGCTCCTTTAAATTCCTTCAAAATAATTCACACATCAGTTTTCTCAATTTCTAAATAACGAAGTAATTATTAAAAATCTTATTCTTATCAGTTCCATTTGCTCCTGAGACCGAACCTGTTTACGAAATATGAAAAAAATTTTTGACAGATGGAATGTATGTATTTGAAGCCTCAGAATTAAAATATGTTAAAATATACAGGGTGTACCATTTGACTTTTTAATTTTTATATCGTTTTCTGTGAAACCTGAAGTCAGCCATATTGATTTTGTATGTGAAAAAACTCAAAATTATGTCTTCGATAAACCACCTAAACTTCAATAAAATCGAAGAAACCATTAAAAAGTTATAGGGGTGGCCCGTCACTCATTTTCACCCGGTATAGCCACGGTTCCACTGGAGGAACATTGAGGAACGTTTTTGTTACTGTTGCTTGTTTCCGTAAATGTTCCAAAATGTTCCTTAAAATTTCCTTCATGTTTCGGCAACAAATGTTGATTGTTTCTACTAAATAACATGCAACTATTGACATTAAAATTTACGTATGTTGCCATGAGTTTCTACCTTTGGCAACAAGGAGAAACATTCAGCAACAAAATGTTCCTCCGGTGGAACTGTAGCTCAAGATTACAGCTAAGATTCAATTTTAAATAAAGAAGTACATTTCATTTTATTCATTGTTATGTTGGTGTAAAGTTTCTTTTCTATTTTTTGTATTATTTTTAAGTTGGCCAGCCTATGTACAAGTGACTTCGACTTCTGTAGTTCTGTAGGAATATTACATGTAATGTTGTACAGGTGACTGGTTCACCTCAAACTTCTTGTTATATTTTTTTCTGGTTAATTAATTCTAAATTCTAAAAAAACATGAAATGTAATTAATTTTCTAAAATCTTTAGCGTTTCGGAAGGAATGCAAATAAGAAAGACAAGCTATTTTGTTTTACGTTATAATAAACTCCCACCTCACACAGGTATAAATTTTTGTTATATTTCGAATTTTAATAAAAATAAATATGAAAAAAGAGAAAAAGGGTCAACCCTCGGGTCATCCTTACTCTTTCCTCACTTCACTACATATAATCAATTTCGACACATGGAAGAGAAATGTGTAAGTGCACTTTAATAACTTGCAACCTTGGATTTTTTTTCTGAAAATAAGCGTTTGAGAAACGAGTGAACTGAGTAAAGTAGAGCACCAAATTGGAGCAGCGCAGTTGGTAATATTATCTAATGAAATTATCTTAAATAATTTTGTGCAATGCATGAATATACTTAAAATGAATTCTTTGTGAATAAAGAGCCTTGGAATACCTAATCGCATATCCGAATTGATAATGGATTCATAGAAAGGAAGTTTATGTTGTCAATAGTTAAGTGGATTATTTATTCCATGAATCTTGAAAAACGCAGATATACATAAAGTTAGCACACCAACTTTTGAATTCGGAAATTCTATCAAGGACATCGTTTTCAGCATCAAAGTAGTGAAAGAATTTCTTTTGCCGGGCTTATATTATCAAAAGTATTTCTAAGACTTCTAGTGACTTTACTTGGGTTAGGTACCTTGGATAATGGACTGAAAACAAAAAAGTGTGTTTCTTTCAACATTCGTCGAATATTAAATCATGTTTCACCAAGAGATCAGTCAAATATTAATTAACACGATTATTAAAATTTTCAGTGTTTGAGATTTGGTATCTCTTTTCGTGTATTTTGAAAAAAAAAGTACCTATTTTCTTACAAATTTGATATTTCATTTTAATTCGACCATTTTAAATGATATTCTGATAAAGTAAGATGAAGGAAAAAATTTCATACTACTAGAAATATCTCGAATTATGAGCTCCAGCGTTACTCATAGTTTGCTAATCTTTGACTAATCTTTTCACTATTAGTTATAATTTCGAGATTAATCTGTCTTACTTATATATTAATCATGTTATCAGTTTGTTACAAAGATTAACCCTTTCAATGCATTTGTTTGTCTAATTTATTTTATTTTGCAATAAAATGCTCAATAAAATTGAACCTTAAATATAACGAGAGAAAAGGTCTCCCTGATTAGCATTATGTCGAGTTAGTTGGAGAAGGGGTTACGTTTGTTGGCAAGCATTCGTGAGATTCCAGGTTCAAACTCTGGAGTCGACTCATCTGGCATGAGTTTTTCTCGTGGCCGTAGGTAAATCACTGCATCCAAAATTTAAAAAAATACAACAATTGAGCCACTATTTATCGTCTGCAACCACCTACCCTCTTCTTTCCATTTTGATAAATTATCCGGTTAGGTCTTACCGCTCGTTAATGCACTCGAAGATATATATATATATATATATATATATATATATATATATATATATACAGGGTGTCCCGTAAATAACACGCCAGAGTGACACTGGAGGTAGATTGGCTTCAGGTCAATCAGATAACATCAACATGATCTCAGTAAAAGTTTTCTGGTTTTCGAGATATTGTCACTCTTATGTTTTTTTCAAAAATCTATACTTTTTGGTAATTTTCTCGCCTCATAAACATAAATAAGTTCTAACTCTTGTTTTTTTTTCTTCGTATGCTATCATCAATATATGGTTGAGACAATTGACCTATCATTTCATTAAAAACTAGCTCGCTAACCTCAAAAAAAATCAAGTTGTTTCAATTTATTTTAAATCCCAAAACGTTGAGTAAAGTTTGACTATTTACTGTGAAAAATTCCAATTTTTGTCATTGAAGTCGTGCTACTTACGAAATACACTGCGCCGCAAATTTAACGCATAGCTTAAATATTTCCTAAGTTTTGACTGAATAATTTCTCAGGCGGTGATCCGATATGAACAAATTTTTCACCAAATTGTAGCTCCGTTCTTTGAGCAAAAGCAGAGTAGTTATAAGATAATAAAAAAAAATAATGGACTTATTGTACAGGGTGTTTGAATAGCGATCTGTTTTCTTCGTCCAAGTTTACATCCTTCTGCGGGCAATATCGGGTAGCTCAGGCAGAAAAAAAATAGACGGTATTATAATCGCATGACTTCTGAGTAATTTGTTTTTGCAATCGTCTGTTTATCTTGAGCTACTCGAAAGATAATCATGTTTTTATGATTCTCACACTTTTCAAACGAAATTTTCTAAAATTTTTCTGTTAATTTGCGAAGAAGGCTGTGTATTCAAAATTTCTTTACAAGTAGAAACTGTGTTTATTTGGTTTTCTATATCTCTCCATACTACAAGTCTGAGCTACCCGATATTGCCTGCAGAAGGATGTAAACTTGTACGAAGAAAACATGTCGCTATTCAAACACCCTGTACAATAAGTTTATTCATTTTTTTTGATCATCTCATAACTATTACATTTTTTCAAAGAACGGAGCTACTATTTGGTGAAAAATTCATTCAAATCGGATCACCACCTGAGAAAATATTCAGTCAAAACTTAGGAAATATATAAGCTATACGTTAAATTTGCGGCGCAGTATATTTCGCAAGTAGCACGACTTCAATGACAAAAATTGGAATTTTTAAACTTTTGAAAGAAAAAAACCACAAATGTTATACCGTTTTCGAAAGAGCATTAAATAGGCTAGTTTTCAAGATCATTTGCTGATTCTGTCTGGTACAATATTTTTTCACAGTAAATAGTCAAACTTTACTTAAGGTTTTCGGATTTAAATTAAATTGAAACAACTTAATTTTTTTTTGAGGTTAGCGAGCTAGTTTCTAGTGAAATGATAGGTCGATTGTCTGAACCATATATTGATGATAGCACAAGAAAAAAAAACCATGAGTTAGAACTTATTTATATTCAAAACAGGCGAGAAATTGACCAAAAAGTATAGATTTTTGAAAAAAACATAAGAGTGGCAATATCTCGAAAACCAGAAAACTTTTACAAAGGTCATGTTGATGTTATCTGATTGACCTGAAGCCAATCTACCTCCAGTGTCACTCTGGCGTGTTATTTACGGGACATCCTGTATATATATATATATATTTACATATATATATATATATATATATCTGTATATATTTATATATTTATATATATATATATATATATATATATATATATATATATATATATATAATATATATATATATATATATATATATATATATATATATATATATATATATATATATATATATATATATATATATATATATATATATATATATATATGTATATGTATAAAAATATGTGTTTATATTGGGGAATATTTTTCACAACATTGCAACGTGGCTGGTGCTTGTCTATTGTCATTTTACTTATCAACTCAAAACATAACCTAAAAGCCAAATTTAGAATTTCATTTGGTGGTGTATAAGCTAGTTAACTGCATAATAATTTGTAGTAAATGTGATATCAATATTAAAATACAGGAATTCTGGGAATAAAATACATATATCGGTAGGTAGGTAAGTTCTCATTGCAAAATTATTCCAAGATTTTATATGCTTCTTGGGAAATATATATTTTCAAATTATTTTGTACCTATCTTAATGAATTCGGTTTTTCAAAAATTGCAACGTTGCCATCAGTAGAAGAAGCAAATGAATTCCCATTAATCAATAATTTCCAAACTGCTATTTGGAACTTGAAGCAAATAATTTTTTAAATTTTGAATGATATTATTTTAATTATGTTTTCAATCATATGAACCATATTTTCCATTGAATTTTATACTTCAAGCCACGTGTGTTCGAAAGCAGAGAATACTCAATATTAAATAAAAATATGAACTAGACTTGATAACACAAATAATCCGAAGGCTCACATAATTTCCTATTTTTAAACCTCGGCGGGATTAAATTAAGCCACAAAGTCTGCACAATGCAAATGAAAAAGTAGGTTGATACATTCTAAATTTATGTCTGATTAACTACTACCTTGTTTCATTAAATAAAGTTAACAATGTTTCTAGTAAATACTACGTAACCTAAAATGAATAACATAAAATAACCATTTAAAATATTGTCTAGAATTAATAGAAATTTTTTGATTTAATAAAAACTCACCTGCTTCAGTTTCTTGAATGCTTTGATACGTATTAAATAACTCCCGTAACTTTAGCACGAAAATACCGGCAATACCGGTGTGTATTCAAAACCCGTTTGTTTTTATTCTCATGCCAACAAATCACTTCCACAGAACGCAACAGCTTGTTCTCAATTTCAGAAAAGCTACTATCTGATTGATAATGAGGAAGTGAAATGACGAAATAATCGGTCGAATAAATTGGACGAAACTTCCTATGCACCACCAGCAACAGTAGGTATCACGCTTTGAGAAACCAGAGAAACCTAAAATTGAAATTATGTATAAAGCTCCTTTCCTCATCGAAAGCAGAGAGACTAAAGAGCAGCATACGCACTCATACTTATCGAGAAAGTGAACGAAAAGAAACGAATCGTAGCCGACGAAACCTTAAAAGTGACAACGTGACAACAAGGATTGAAACATCGCCGAAGTCGTGAAGGAAAGACGATGTAATTGGCGAAATAAAATTAACTAGGGAATAATATGATGGACCTATCGTAGGGAAACCTTTAGAAAACGTTGCAATTTATACTCTACAGTCATCTGCAGTAAATAGGCAACAACTTTCATTTACGTGGAATCAATTAGCCCTTTTTGAGCCTTGAGATACCTCAATTTTGTTCGCATGTATTCAGGTATAAGTTCTCTTCCTTTATCTGTGTTTCATGGAAAGCATAAATTACTCAGTTTACGCACATGTATATTGCACTTCCATTCCTAGAAACTCCCATGTTTTAAATTGAACGTAAATTTAGAATATTTTCAGGTGTTGATAGTTCAGATTTACAGTTGTAATTTTTAATTCTGATATTTGATTGGATTTTAATCTGATTAGTTATATATCTTTTTAGTTTGGATTCCAGAAGATTGGTCTTGGTATTTTATATATTTTTAAGAGCTGACTAACATGTTGAAAAAGAAGAGAGTTGTCATGGAACACCAGAGTGGAATGTTGTCAATAGGGTCGTATTTATCTCTCATTTTTGTGATTACAACTGAAAACCGATGAAAAATCATGAAATTTTCATATAATAGCGGCGATGGGAGGAGAGATAACATCAACTCAATTCATATTTTAATTTTCAGACGCTTTATATATGCGCAATGATTGAAAACCCTCAAAAAATGTAGAAATTCGTTACCTAACGTTACCTAACCTAAAACGGATATAAAAACTACTGACGCACCTCACTGTTTCAGGGTTAAAGAAGGTTGCAAAACCTTATAACTTCCCCAATTTAAATGATTTAGCTAGAAAACAAAAGTGTACACCCTCCCCAGAAAGATTAATAAACGTATTTTGATTGATTGATTGACCTCACTGTTGACCTTCTATACATTGCAAGAAAGTATTATTTTCGGGGAAAATTCAAAAATATTCCCCTGATTTTTATACTTTTTTATATATAGGTTCTTAACTTCCAATTTGGAGGGATTATGGAAGTACCGAAAAAAACAAGAAATTCACATGACAATATAGCGGCCAAAAAAGTTTATACCGCCAAAAGGCACTTCCCTAATATCAGCTTCACAAACCAATTTTTATCTCCATGCACTCTCCAAAATGTCCTAGAAGAAAGAATTTTCGAAATATTGTTCATAATCATTATCCACATTTTTTGCAACCGGTTTGAAAAATTTCCTCTCATGGATCTCCCCGACATTCACTTGACCAAAGTTCAAATTTTGACTGAATTTATTCAAATTTTGATAGTTTTGTTCTACCTTGAGAACATCCCAAATAGTCCGGGAGCCCACTGTCCGAAAATCTACGTCATAAAACATCGGGTTCATTCATAATTTATTTGAAAGGATATATACCAAAGAATATTAAATCGTTGGTCTGCCTAAGCTCATCCTGGCAGGTCATAGTTAATGAACGTAATTTATTTGGCAAAAACTGGTACGTCACTTACGTAACAAAACATCCGGCTGAAATTTAAACATATTATAGATAAAAATCAGTTATTTGAAATTGTCTTGGTCTGCCAAGCTTCTCCAGGCGGAAGTGCTCGGCAGACCACCCTAAAGCTACTGTCAAATTGATTGGTCTCAGTAATTCCAGATCATAGATTGACAAGAAATAATGTATGATAAATCCTCGGAACATTCCATTACCGCTGCTTGTCAGTATATAAACTGTAAATCGTGAAAGAGTGAATTTTTATGTTTTATGTTGACTGTGATTTGTTTAAAAAAAAGCATATAAAGGTTACTCTTTTTATGTGCCTGGTTTACCACCGCACAATTTACAACTTAAGGTTGGCTTGCTGGCCATCATGATTCGGAATCTAAACCAATCATCAAACATATGCAATGGAATGCGTTTGGTGATAAGAAAACTGATGATCAATGTTCTTCACATGACGCACTCTAAGGAAGATTCAGAGGTGAAAAAGTACTCATTCCGAGAATTCCGATGATCCCAACCGATATGCCCTTTGAGTTTGAACGTATTCAATTTCCGATTCGTCTTGCATTCACCACAAATCACAAGGCCAATTCTTGAGTGTTGATTGTCTCATTACAGAAAATACATATTTTTCTCATGGTCTATTGTACGTGGTATGTTCATATGTCAAACCATCTCCTTTATTTATTCTTGCGCCTGATAACAAGAAAAATAAATGCTATGCAGCATAATATATAACATTATCATAGCAAATGTCTTGCCGGCACGCCATTGAATTACTTGATTAGTTGGGGTAAGCCAGGCATATCCAAACCTTTATATGCTTTTTTCAAAACAAATCACAGTCAACATAAAACAAAAAAATTCACTCTTTCGCGATAGAGAGCTCATATACTGTCAAGAAGCGGTAATGGAATGTTCCGAGAATTTATCATACATTCTTTCTTGTCAATCTATGATCTGGAATGACTGAGACCAATCAATTTGACAGTAGTTGTCACCGCTTTAGGGTGTTCTGCCGAGCACCTCCGCCAGGGCGAAGCTTGGCAGACCAAGACAATTTCAAATAACTGATACTTATCTATAATGTGTTTAAATTTCAGCCGGATGTTTTGTTACGTAAGTGACGTACCAGTTTTTGCCAAATAAATTACGTTCATTAACTATGACCCGCCAGGATGAGCTTAGGCAGACCAACGGTTTAATATTCTTTGGTATAAATCATGAATGATCCGGATTTTTTATGACGTAGACTTTCGGACAGAGGGCTCCCGGACTAAGATATAAACTACATTATGAATGAACCAAATTTGTTTCATAGTAATAATTTATAGCTAAGGATACAATTAAAAGATGTAATATCAACTTTTTTCGTCTAGGGATATGGCGCGAAACCTGGGGCGATTGCCCTGTCCCCCTTCCCCTAAGGGCGCCAATGGTTTGTGATGATGGTAGCACAGCGAATCAGTGACATGCCGTCATGATAATACCTAACAATCTCAAGGACGAATATATTTCTCATATCTCAATGATTGCAGTAACCTCACTCAACTTACTGAATCATCTCCTAATCTCTGATCTTACATTTCCGAGTGTTTATGACTGTAATATAGATTCTAACATTTTAAATCAAATAAATTTTTATCAGGAAAACTATTGATAATCCTTTTCTTCATATTTTTATCATTTCATCAAGAACGTGTTATTAAATTTGTTTCATAATTATTTAGTTGTAGTTTTTATTTTAGTTTATAACTAATTGACTTTGGAATGCCTTTGCATTTCGTTTATTCATTATTTCATGAGATTCGTGTACTAAATATCATTTTTTAATATACAACTATTTGATTTGTTCATTAGTATACATGGTTTTAGTTGAGATTTGCGGAGAACCATTCACTATCAAGATAAAATAATTTAGGAAATGGTCCTAATACGATCTTATTGAATTTGACACTAAATAGCTCATTCTAAATCAGAAACCTAATTTCCAGTAATCGCACTTTCCCCGAAAGTAATAGATTTTGCACTGTATAACAGAGTGTGAGTGGTTTTTATATCCGTTTTAGACGTCCTGTATATATATATATATATATATATATATATATATATATATATATAATTTTTTTTATAATGTGGGAATGTGGGACGTTTTTGTCCAAGAAAAGGGAGTGAGCGATTGACAGATTCAGAGAGAGTGAGAAAGGGCGAACGTAGCATGAAGCACATAGCCATGGAGCGAGAGGAGGGAGAGAGAGAGAAAGGGAGATCGAGTAAAAATACACGCTATTTGTTGATGTATTCATTTAGTAGTTAAATATTAGAACTTTAGATGGCAATTCTGTCACATAACGTCATGTTCTACAGTAAACGCAGATCTTTTTTATTTATTCACATTATCATTTGTATGTATAGAGTGAGTTAAATTTATAAATAAACATTTTGTGACAAATTTGTAAATCATCCTACACGAAGCAATTGTTCAGAGAAAGTTATATATTTGTTATATTTTTGTTAATTCACAATTTTTATGTTAATTCGTTTGAAAGTTTAATATTTACAAATATCATGTGGCATTTTAGTTTGCCACTCGTCATTTGAGTATTTAATATACTAATTTTCATAAAATATAAAATAAAAATATGTCATAACATATTTCTGCCCCAAATGTAATTTTCAGATTATTCTAGTATTTTTCAAATAAAAAGGAGAAACAAGTAATATGAAATATTTTTCGAAGAATTGTCACGAATATGATATCAATGGCTACTCAATCCGAAATTATTTTCAAACGTGCCTACAAGTTTAATGACAGAGAAACTACTTCAGGATCACTTGGGAAACACTAGATCGACTTCCTGTACCGTCTCTGGGATGACAGGTAGAACATTTTTCTTCCAGCCTGTTACTCCGTCTGAAGTCATTTCGGTGGTGGCTGCCCTAAAGAATAAACCTAGTGCGGGTCTTGACGGTATGTCTGTTGAGTTGATAAAGCCTATAATCGCTGGCATCGCTGACCACATTGCATATTTGATTAACCTCTCCATTAGTACTGGGAAATTTCCATCCTCGTTGAAAACAGCGATGGTTGTACCTATTCTTAAGAAAGGTAATCCGGAAGATATGGTCAATTTTAGGCCAATATCTATTTTGAGTGTTTTTTCTAAAATCTTCGAAAGAGTCGTGTATATTAAACTATATGCATTTGTGTCAAGATTTAATATTCTTTCAGATTGTCAACATGGATTTCGCTTAGGTAAATCCACTCAGTCAGCCGCTAGTAATCTAATCGAGTTTGTTTACACGAATCTTGATGAGAGAAAGTATATAATGGGTATTTTCTTCGACTTATCCCGTGCGTTTGATACCATAAACCTCAACTTTGCAAAGAACAAACTGTATAACTTGGGATTTAGGGGTATCATTTTAGATTGGATCAGCGATTATCTGGCAGACAGACGGATGACAGTTAGCATTAATGGCGCCTGCTCGGCAGAGCATCACTTGAATGTTGGTGTGCCTCAGGGCTCCGTTCTGGGGCCATTAATTTTTTTGATTTTTGTGAACGACTTACCTCAGCATATTAATGCTGAATTACTGACTTTATTTGCTGACGACACTTCAGTAGTTGTCACAGCATTCACTCATGATGAACTTATCACCAAGACAAAAATGATAATAAACAGCTTCAATAACTGGTGTGATAGAAACCTCCTGATTTGTAATACTTCCAAAACGGAGTGTGTGTATTTTTCCTTATAGGATAACATAACCAATGTCGAGTTCAGTTATAATGGAACGAACTTCACCTCTACAAAACGTGTGAAGTTCTTAGGTATTTTTGTTGACCAGCATCTACGGTGGTCTGATCATGTGGATTATCTGAGTAAGATACTCAATAAATCGAGGTATGCCTTGTCCCGCATAAGGGCTTCTATGCCATTCGAATCCTTGGTAACTGTTTATTATAGCACTGTCTATTGCCACTTGTCATACAATATTATTCTCTGGGGAAACTCAACTAATAGTATCAGGATTTTTTCATCTCAAAAAAAAAATTATCCGTACTATGTTGAATCTGCCTCCAAGAGAATCCTGCAGAGAATATTTCATTAGACATAAAATTTTGACTTTCCCATGTATATATATTTTAAACTGTATTCTGTTCATAAAAGAGAATATCAATTCATTTGAAACGCATAGTACGGTTCATAATTATCCGACGAGAAACAGCGCTTTACTGACTATCCCTAAACACAAAACTGCTAAATTTCAACAGAGCCATATATATCAGGGAATTAAATTATACAATCATCGAAATTATACAATTTCGAAATCTAAGCCAAATTCGACTTAAAAAATGTCTCAAGACAGTGCTACTATCCAAGGGTTATTATGGCGTGGAAGAGTTTATGCTGGATTATGCACTGACTTAATTTTGAACTTTACACTTGATACCTTGATCTTAATTTGTTATTTTGTTTGTAACTCTCAGATAGATTTTCCATTTTACGGTTTGTGTTTTAATTGTTTTAATTGTTGAGTGCTATTGTATTTTGCAATTGTTTGTAATTGACTTATCCTATACATTTGTCAAATGTCTTAAAGGATTAATAAATTATTATTATTATTATTATTATTATTATTATCAATGAATTAGAGGGTCCTTATTTCGAACGCTTGTTTTAATTTTCGTTTATTATTCCTTTTTTTAGAAAAATTAGACGTAGGTATTTCTTATTTTGAGTTTTTTGTGTAATAATTCTGTAACTTTGCGAAATTGTTCAAAATAAGTCGTATTACTTCTTTCTCCCTTTCATGTGAAGAATATCAAAACAATTAAAAGCATAAAGCTATCATTTAAAAACGCTGATATTCTTCAAAAATCTAAAACTGGATTCCACCATTGCGATTTCCATGACCATTTTTGAGCTAACCCAAAATTTAATTTTTGTTGTAAAATATGACAATGAGTTATCTGTCAATTTTTCGACAAAAATTGAATAATCTTAGGGAGCATCCATTCATTACGTGAGGTGTTTAGGGGGGAGGTGGTCGAGGAAAATTTCACTAAATCTCACGTGGAGGAGGGGTGGTCTCATCAAATATCACGTCATTTTTTTTCACAAGAAACAGTATAAAATTGCGAGAAAACTGGGTTAACTTAAGTGAAAAATGTTTCTCCACTAAAATACAGCTAAATCATTCATAAAAATATTCATCTCTTTTTAATTATGCACTGATGGAAGAATTTGTTAACTATAAATAAATTCATTTGGTAGGAAACAATTTATTCATTTATTAAATATGAAAAAGTATTTTTCCAACATTATTCGTTAACTATTGATCAATATTTATTAAAAATAAATACTTTTTTTGGAGTAAATATTTCTTCTTCATATACGGTACGATGTGAATATTATTCATAAAAAATAATTCCATAACCTTTTATAATAAACATACGATGCACTAATAATTTTCACTGAAAAAAACTGTGATTTATTACGACCATTGTTTTATTATTAGCTTAATTTTTTTTCTTATTTTTATAAAATATTATTGATTTACTTGAACTAATAGAATTAGCACAGATTAACTCATTCATATAACAAATATAAAATAAAAAATGACAAAGTTGGTATCTAGTTCTAGTGTGACCGGAAATAGAATAAAATTGAAAATATTTTCAATAGAAAATTCAACCCTATCCCCAAAATAATTTGAATTGGATAATGAGTGTTCTCCGTACACAAGTGACCTTCCAACTGAAAAAAAGTTATTTCTTACTCTTAAAGTATACATTTCGTTATCAAAGTTAATATCATCAGCAGTTTATAATGAAAATTTTATTTCGATAAGTAAGCTTTTTATCCCAGATTCTCTTTAATCATAAAAAATATCATTGCTTCTGGTTCAACGCTTCAATCAAATGCTTATAAACGAAGTTAACTTCCACCCACGGCCCGACATTTTTAATGTTTTCATTTCATTCTTCTTCATAGAATAGCAGATGTTTACTCTATTTAGATATCTTTGAATATATTGGCATGTTGCCAATTCTAACTGAAGCACAATAGAACAAGAAATTTAAAATACAGCAAGTTCTTTTAGATACTGGTTTTTTCTTTTTTTATCTTGCACATATATGCGAATATAATAATTTTAACTTAATCACTTTATAATAGAAGTGAATTGAATTTTTCGATATATCAATTAGAAGGGAATCTCTGAGGAAATATCCATTCACCAGATGAAGTTATTATAATAACGTAACGTGATAAAATAGCACATGGAATATATGAAAATAGGCACTGTTTTTCTCAAACAGTAGGTATGACTATTTAGTTGAGATGAATTGAATTTCAAGTCATAGCTTGAACCTTATTTATTTTATTGAAATATTTGTTCTTTCTGATGTAAATGTAAATTTACTATTCAATAATGAAAGATTGGTATAAAACACAACTCTTTCTAATTTACTTCATTTCGTTGAACTTTTCCAATATGAACTGTCATAATGGGGTGTATTAATGTGAAAATCTTTTCACTGCACCTAGACTAGAATATAAACAAATATGAGAACTCTGACAACTCCGCACTTTGCCAGCGATGCTAGGAGGAGTGGGAGTGGGATTATATCGTTGGTCTGGTTGTAGATCGTTCGTTCACCGTTCACAGCATATCAATCAATCTGACTTGTATTGGCTTTTATTTTGTTCGTGTTTTTGTCCAAGCCAGCTAAGACCCTTAAATCTATCCTTCAGTGCCATCGTTGTTGCCTATTCCACAATTATTAAACTGTTTACTTTTAATTTGATTTCCAATTACCCACTGTGCTTTCTTTAGTGTACGACGTTTGGCCGGTTCGATTTGTTTTGAGGTTAGAATAAGAATAATAATGCCTGGTTCTCTAATTAAAATATCCAAATCTGTTATTCAAACGAACAAATATGGTGAATTGCCTAGATTTTTCGAAAGAATTACAAGACGTTCATGTGAGTACATTAATGAAGTATTAATTTTTTGGGGTTCTTTTAGTACCTAGGTATCCCATTTGAAATATTTCGATACACTGTCGTAATTCAAGATGTTTCCTATGCACCTGAATGAAAGAAACGAAATAAAGCTTTCAACTGAACTCTACTGTAACTACATTTTCAAAATTTCACCTCATTCTCAGAATTATGAAATAAACTCTTTAATTGAGTGGCTGTGGATCTCTATCTGTAAATATCACTTAATCGTACGTTTATGTAAGAGATTGATAATTAACCTATTCCACATACATCAACATTATATTTCAAATTAAGTCTAGAGATAATGAAAATCAGACTTATACGTCTATGGAGTCTTCGAAAATGAGAAATTTTGGATATTGTACTTACTCTGCTTTGTAGAAATACTCCAAATATTTCATATCCAATTACTCTTACCTACCTAGAGATGTTGCTGGAGATAAAATAAAATTTCACTGACTACTTAAGCAAATATCTTTTTACAACTTCTGAAGGTATTCATCTAATGACTTCTAAGTCATATTTTCCTCGAAAATAATAGACTTTGAGGGGGCCTCGGTAGACCAGCGGTGAGCGAGTACCGCCTTGTACCGTTTGTTGACCGAGGATGTGGGTTCGAGTCCCACCTTGCTCTTGGGCGTTGTGTATGTCCTGAATTTAGTGGTTCTAGTTATGAGATTGAGTGTTGGGTAATGTACGTTGTTTACAAGCCCATTGGCCGTTCGGAACCGGCGTTAAACTGTAGGTCCCTCCAGTTAAAAAAAAAAAAATAGACTGAGGTGCCGGAGTTGTTTTTAAATCCGTTATACTTACCTCCTGGACCAAAATTTTTATGTCTTATTTTCCGGTAAATATTACTAGCATCTCCAGCGGCTTCCATCAGTCTAAATGAGCTGAAAGTTGGTATGTGGAGTTTGTTTCTTTGGAGCAGCAAAAAATAATTAAAATTTGGATGAATTTTGGCATTTCCAAGAGAGCTTAGTTATGACTAATTTATTCCAAGTTTAGCCTTTTTTGCATTTTGGAGGGTGTATTGAGCTATTACACCTCTAACGCCCTAACCCCCCTCCAAATTGAGTTTTAGGGGGTTGAAAGATTGTACGCGGATGATGAAGTTGATGTTAGGAAAATGCCTTGTGTTAATATACATTCTTTTCCTAACCGCAGCCATTCCATTCTCATATAGAGATTTATTGTTTATTCGTGGTTTTTGACCTCTACAGCTTCTGTAGATTGGTTTTTAAAGTTTAAATTCTGTAAATTTTCAAATTTGGTACGTCAGTTTAGTTGAAGTTTCCTCAACAGCCTTCACTAATTTAAATAATACTTCTTCTAGGTATATGGTATATGTCTGATTTCTATCTTGAAAATGAATACAAGATGTAACATTTTTTTAAATTACCTACTATCTTCACTCCACTGTTTAGAAGAAAATAGCATCCAAGTTTTAGTAAGTTCTTGTACAATTATTGGTTCCTTGATAAGTAAAATTCTCGGTCAAATGATTGAATTACCTAACCACGTTGTTCCACTATTTAAATTAAGTAAATGGATTTTGTAAACAAGATTTTGATCCAATCAAGATTGTAGGCTACAGTTTTTTAGATTTTGAATAATCATATATCATTGTGTACAGGGTGGGCCAAATTGGACACTTTTAAAGGGAAAGTCCTGTTTTCAAACTATATAGATAAAAACTGATGACGGTGTCTGAGGCTCAATTTTAATGACAAACTTAATGGTGAAAACTGCATATCGATATCTATCGTCGTTTTTGAGTTGCAGCATGTTTTTCGAAAATGTTCATTTTCGAAAAGTTGCTGTAACTTTTTTCCTGTCAAAAATACTTTGGTTCAAAATCAAGCACTTGGTTACAATTTTCCAGAAACCAGTGGCAAAAATCCATGCGGCGTTCAAAATCTCCTGGTCTAAGTTCATGAACTCTTCATGAACGGCTTGAATTTATACTTTTCAAAATTCGCCTAACGTTAGTTCTTGGTAGGCCTGTTGTAATTTTTAAATTTCGCGTTGACGTTTTCGGGTTATTTTGCAACAGCTCTTAAAACGACTATTTCTTTAAATTCCCTATCCCTAGTTGATGCATATGATTTTGGCCTTATCTTTTCAAATTGAACACCATCAATTAGGTTGTGTCGCAATCTTGCGAAAATGTCTCTAAAACGTTGCCTTCTATCTGGATACCTCTCGCAATACAAATTGTTTGCTGCATCTACATTTTCCGCGGTTAGTATAAAACAGACTATCATATCCCATTTTTCATAATAATTATCATACTTCATTGCAAATGTGTTTGAAAAATGAATAAAAACCACAAATTGAAGAGCGTCTTTACTACTTATATCAAAATTTGACAGCTACTAGTGAACACTTGCTTCCTGTTTTATTGCCGCTTCGCCCAAAGCCTACTTGTTCATAGTGTGCGTTTCAAAGTCTACATGAATAAACTTAAAATCTCTGAATTTCAGAGATGACTCTAGTAAAACGTCAAGTGTGCTACATTTTTGAAATGGTAACTTTAAGTTCTATCGTAATATGCAGAAATACACAGGGTGTCTCATTTAAAAAAATGATTTTTCTGTCAATAACTGTTGATGTATGATTTGAAAAAATAAATTACTTAAACCATTGAATTCTACGTAAGAAGGTGCTTTGAGAATGTTTTCATAGAACCAAAGAATTTTTGACAGGAAAAAAGTTACAGCAACTTTTCGAAAATGAAAATTTTCGAAAAACATGCTGTTACTCAGAAACGATGACAGATATCGATATGCGGTTTTCACCATTAAGTTTGTCATAAAAATTGAGCCTCAGACACCGTCATCAGTTTTCATCTATCTAGTTTAAAAACAGGACTTTCCCTTTAAAAGTGTCCAATTTGGCCCACCCTGTACATATGCAATGGCGTCCCAGTTAATTATCTAGGAGGCCTTACAGATGGTCATATACTGCCATGAAGTTTCACAGAGTTACAAGATTAGACTCTTTTTACAAACTATTTCAATCCTGTTCCACCGGAAAATAATCTCCAGCGGCCCTTTTCAGACCATATGAGCTGAAATTAGTATTTAGGGATGTTCTTGAAGACGAACAAAACTATCGAAATTCAGTCAGAATTTTGGCGTTTTTAAACTTCGGTGAGGGGAGTGTGAACTTGTATGAACGGTTCAAACACATATCCGTATCAAGCTAAAAAGGTTTTGAAGTATTTTTGCAACGTGAAATCCCCTAAAAATGATTTAGATATTCGAAAATTTGTACTTGGGTTAAGTTGATATTAGAGTACTGTCTTTTGGCGGTATAAACTTGTTTTTTTCACATCCGCCATTTTTATGTAAAGTGTTACTGTTTTATAGTGGTTTTTAGGTTTTGAACATATTCACAGCTTCTGGAGATTGAGTTAGATGGTTGAAATTTGGTACATGATCCTTTGTGAGGTTCAATTATTTTAATAAAACGCATCGCGTAGGTACTGATGGCAGATCGAGATGCACTTCGAACGGAATAGTCACCACGAAATGCAGCGCGGTTGAGATAAAGAGTTGAAACCAAAAGAAGGTTTTTAAGTCAATATAAACACAATCCACGTACTTCAACCCTCTAACCACTTGAGAAGCCCATTTGCCGTGATACGAACTGCTGGAGTTGTGGAAGGATATTTAATTTAATTTATAAAAATTAGAAATATCTACGTAAAAATGGCGGAAGTTGGAAAAATTCAACCAAATTTTGATTGAACAAAAACAAAACTTGAATTTACTACGTCTATTATCACAAAAATGCTTCGAAAAATATGAAACTGCGATTGCAGTTTCGGCCACTAGACCATCATCGGGCAGATAACTCAATTACCAAAAATTTACCCAAATTTTGAGAGTTTCGTTTTGATTCGAAAACAATCTCAGATACCATGTCTATTTTGTTCAATTTCTAGAGTAAACTGGATTTTTTGGTGTATACTGTTGAGATACTGTAGAAAATTCTCTAGAGAGAATTTTCTACAGTATCTCAACAGTATACATAATAGAAAACTGCCTTTTCTTGACTTACTCCTGACTAGAAATCTGAACGGTACTTTGGGCTTCAGTGTATATCGCAAACCAACACACACTAACAGATACCTGAACGCACAATCCCACCACCATCCTTCACAAAAACAGTCAGTAGTAAACTCATTAATTTCTCGATCTTTTCGACTAACAGAACCAGAAACAAGAGGACAAGAAATCGAACAGATCACAACCGCCTTACGACAAAATGGATATACATACACCGACATCAAAAAGGCCATCAAAAAACAAGAAAATCCAATAAAAACATCAGAAAACAACGCCGAAGAATCCAGACAGAAAGCAGTACTTCCATACGTAAAGGGAATTACAGATAAAATTGGAAGAGTCTTGAGGAAAAATAACATAACACCAATATTTAAACCGCAGAAAACAATAGCCAATATACTTGGAAACCCGAAAGATAAAATCGGATTAGAAAACCACGGCGTCTACAGCATATCGTGTGCAGACTGCGGCCAAACAAACATAGGACAAACGAACAGAAAAATATCGGCAAGAATACAAGAACATAAAATTAGCGTCAGAAACAAACAAACAACATCAGCCCTGTTTCAACATCATCAAGCAACAGGCCACAGAATCGATTTTGACCGATCAAGAGAAATAGCATCCATAGAAAACTACAGGGTCCGTACCATAAGAGAAGCTCTAGAAATAGAAAAATCAGGACACCTAAACAAACGAGACGATGCTCTAAATATTCCACTGACTTGGAAAATAATTTTAAAAAACACGAAAACGCATAAAACAACACAAGACGTAAAAAAAAACATCGAGGAAGAAAGTCAACAAGTAAGGGGGCGGAGCCTATGCAGCGAACCGGCCAATCAGGAAACGAGACCTGCCAATGCCAATAAAAACCAGACACAAGCAGAGGCGAACAGTAGTTGCCGTCGAGTCACCAGACGTACAGCAGCACTTGAAAATGCCAAATGAGATTTTGGCGAAACGTCGTGAAACAAACGGTGCTTCCAACAAAACTTCCAAAATCGGATTGAACCCCGGAATCTTTCTCTGATATATATATATATATATATATATATATATATATATATATAATATATATATATATATATATATATATATATTATATAGAGGTATATATATATATATATACCTATATATATATATATATATATATATATATATTATATATATATATATATATTTAGTTTTGGTTTTTCTTTGACCTAATATATATTTTTTTCGTAATATGTTCTTGGTGTTAGGTCACATTAAATGATGCATTTTAGTTGTCGTGCAAATGATTGTTTATTGACGTTTCGACCATTTTATGGCCTTTTTCAAATTCTATAATCTAAAGGACGTATATTACATTAATTTTAAAAGTCATGTAAAATATACTGTTACCCTTAACGTAGATAATCAACAAATTGAAGTGAAACATAGAGAAAAAAACATTTTTACTACACATATTTATCACAGTCAACGGCGTTGCTAGGTCAGTTATTTCTGAACGTATAGCAGAGGAGCATACAGTTTGGTTGTATTATTTACATCTTTCTTGTCATTAATTGCACATTTTATATTTTTTTGGATTTCCAACGATTCAAGAAATTCCCTTTTTTTGGTGTTTGGCTCAGTTTTTAATATCTTCGTTTTATAACGAAAAACCACTCATTCAATTTCAATGAAACTAAGATATTAAAAACTGAGCCAAACACCAAAAAAGGGGAATTTCTTGAATCGTTGGAAATCCAAAAAAATATAAAATGTGCAATTAATGACAAGAAAGATGTAAATAATACAACCAAACTGTATGCTCCTCTGCTATACTTTCAGAAATAACTGACCTAGCAACGCCGTTGACTGTGATAAATATGTGTAGTAAAAATGTTTTATTCTCTATGTTTCAGTTCAATTTGTTGATTATCTACGTTAAGGGTAAGAATATATGGAGGATTGAGACTCAAGTGGACTGTATAAATTTTTAAAGTTGTTAAAAAATACCTTCAAATCCTACCTTATTGCTGGACTCAACCTTGGGTGTTGGATAACAGTTCTTAAATCGGTGAAACTCGTTCCACTCACACTCTGGCCAGAGTTCCACTGTCCCCAATCTTATTTCCGGAAAATCTTTAAGTTCAAAACGGTGAAAATGTTGAAAATGAGGAGAATATGTAAAGTATATATAACGCACTGGAGCAAGTTAGTCGCAATTGAAAATTTGTTTTCACATGTGTCTTCAGAACATATGTCTTCCTCGCACAGCGACGAAGGAGAAATTTGAAGGCATATACAGGGGAAGACTGAATAAAATGATACTTAATTTTAGGTGAAATTAATTTGAAAAGGAATAGAAATAAATTGTTTGAAAAGAAAAATGGAAATTTAGAAAATATTATTATTGAGAAAATAATTAAATAATATTGCGTGATCGCAACAATATATTTTAGATGACTTTTAAAATTAATGTAATATACGTCCTTTAGTTTAAGATTTAAGTCAAACAACCATTGGTCATGAACATCTATATTTCGGTCCTTAGTTTGGGACCTTCATCAGGATGCTGAAAGTTAAAGGACTCAAATATTAGCACATCAACAAATAAAATGTAAAAAGTGGAAAAGCCACAAATTACTACAAGTAGGTATAACGCAACTTACATGTGACAAATTGTGAAAATAGATCGGCGAAAATCGAATGACACAGAGGGAGCATTCAAAAAAATTATTAAAAAACAAAATAGTAATGATAACAATACAAAACGTGAGTTATTGAATCTCTGAAAATAATAATCAACTAAAATTAAAAGAAACCGGCGAAAATCAAAAATATGATTTTCCGAACACACGAGTTTTGTCTTTTGAATCTAATTATAATAAAAGATTGTTTTTGAAAATGTGCTATATCAACGAGCATGACAATACCGTCAACAAGAGATCTGATATTAAAAGTCTTAGCATTATTTACAGTATAAAGTATAAACTTAAAAAGTATAACTTAAAATAAAAACACTTGGCTTATGTTTCACAATATAAAAAATATTTAGATACTGTATTTAGCAGTAACGAAAAGTTGACATGTTTCGAGTTATGAACTCATTATCAAGACTGACTGCAGGAGAGTATTGCACCGTAATTTATAAAACAGACAAAAGCAAAGGTGATACCTGAAAATCAATTTGTTCGTTTACCAATTGATTATTATGGGCGGAACTTATTTCGAGAATTTCAAGAAGGTCAAGGCGTTTTCCTTTGTTACCTGAATGTAACAATTTGGTTTTGTTATTATTTACAGTTACCTTCTTTCCATTAATAAGGGTTTTTGCCAATTCAGAGTTTTGAGTTTTGGTTTGTTTTTCATTTTGTTGTCACAACTGGTTCTGTGGTTTGTTCTTGTTCACTTTTTCTGTGGTCGGTCTGTCAAGACTGTCTAGTTTCGTAATTTGTCAACTACTGTATAACCTGACTTGGTCATGTTGACGCCGGTTTGTTTTAATTTTAGTTGGTTATTATTTTCCAGAGATTCAATAACTCACGTTTTGTATTATTATCATTACTGTTTTGTTTTTTAATTGTGTCATTCGATTTTCGCCGCTCTATTTTCACAACTTGTCACATGTAAGTTGCGTTATACTTGTAGTAGTTTGTTGATGTGCTACTATTTGAGTTCTTTAACTTTTAGCATCCTGATGAAGGTCCCAAACTAAGGACCGAAATATAGATGTTCATGACCAATGGTTGTTTGATTTAAATCTGGCCTCCCTTTTGCCGAGTGACCAATATAACCGTTTTATTATATATATATATATATATATATATATATATATATATATATAATATATATATTATATATATATATATATATATGTATATATATATATATATATATATATATATATTATATATATATATATATATATATATATATATATATATATATATATTATATATATATATATATATATATATATATATATATATATAATTACAAAATATATTGAGGCTTTTATTTCCTACAGATAAAAAAAACAGTTACAAGAAATATTCTAGAATAACTAAAGAAAAATTCACAGAAGCGGCTTCAAAATATGAGTATAACAATAACTAAAATAAAATTCAATTAAAAAAAACCAAAAAAAAAGAACGTTAGGATATTAATACAGTATCATAACTCATACTTAAGAAACGATAAAAACTTAATACAATTCATGTCTACCTATCCAGATATTCCGAGAGATAATCCAAAAAAAAACTCGAATCGATATATATTTATATATATATATATTTATATATATATATATATATATATATATTTATATATATATATATAAATATATATAAATATATATATATATATATATATATATATATATATATATATATATATATATAATATCATACACCTAACAAGAAAATCGTTGTCTTAAAGGTCCAAAATTGATTAAAAAACTACGTATTGAAACAATGGTTAAAAATAACAAATTTACACATTTATTATAAAAAATAACGCATGACGCACGTTTCGGTGGAACTTCACCTTCTTCAGATGCTAATGGCAAACTAACTATGATTCTCTGTTATATCGAAAACAAGAAATGACAAATTATGTAGAAGGGGTAAATACAAAGATAGTTACAAATAATTATTAGGTTTTTACTTTTCTAATAATTATTTGTAACCATCTTTGTATTTACCCCTTCTACATAATTTGTCATTTCTTGTTTTCGATATAACAGAGAATCATAGTTAGTTTGCCATTAGCATCTGAAGAAGGTGAAGTTCCACCGAAACGTGCGTCATGCGTTATTTTTTATAATGTGTAAATTTGTTATTTTTAACCATTGTTTCAATATGTGTATTAATTTACACCAAGTATCGGCCCAATCAATCCAAAATTTAAAAAACTACTCCCGCACCTGACTGTGGACTTCCGATACTCTGCTATAGTCCATTATTTTCGGCGAAAATTCCACTAAAAACTCGATTTCAAGTTTTGAACACCCTAAAACCAGTTTCCGAATTCATTTTAGGAATGCGTTCGTTCGTGCTGATATTGGGCACCTCATTGACCTCATGTTACTCTGAGATCAATCTCCGCCGATGTTCATTTATTGCGCACGAATGTAACCGATCTAGATGGAGAACTGTATAAGCAATTAATACAGGTTTTCCTGTCTCCAATGATACGTGTGTGGTTCAAATATCTTTATAATAATTCAAATATTGATAAGAAGAAACAGATTGAAGTTTAGTACCCGTGACAGGCGAAATTATTATTTAATTTGAGTGATATTCATCTTCAGCTTGTAAATTGAATGATGTTATTTTATAACATTAAACATGTGTGTGTGTGTGTGTGTGTGTTCTCCTTCTAGCTTACAACAATTAAATAATAATAAGATTAATGATGAGGTAGATTTTTTGTTGTGCTTCATACATTATCATTTCAAGTTCACCTTCTATTACTTGTCAAATTATTACTGTAATTATTTACATAATATACATACATATTACATAGTAACCAATCTCCCAACAACTGGGATATCAATCGCGTTTTCATTGTATTTATCACGATAGGAAAAATAAAGATATTGTGTCGGTAATATTTCATAGAATATATTGAAGCAATCCCAAGAAAAATTTTATGTTCAACTCAGTAGCAAAACAGATTGTGTGAATAAATAACTCTGGTTCAGTAGTATATTTAGATGAAATTTTATTACAATAATATTTATAGATGATGTAAAAATCAAGGCTCATATTGCAAAAAAAATTAAAAACTCGTGAGCAGCAAAGCTTCATCACTAAAGTCGTATTTTTCGCGCGAAATGCATCGCGTCGAGATGCGATTCTAGTGAATTAAATCATATTTAGAAAAATCACGCTTAAAAAGCAAATCGAATTAAAAAGTAGAAATTTTGATCGTTTTGTTCTGCAACGAAAAAAATCCCAAATGCAAATAATTCAGCTCATTTGGTGTGATACATACCGCTGGAGATGTCAATATGTACTGGTTACGGTTATGCACAGGATTGTATTTTCCGTTTTTCAGAGGTCCTGTCAAACTTGAGTGACGTCAGCATTCAGTGTACCGCCGCCATCTTGAATTTTTTTAAATAGTGCCGTAGGTCGAGTTATATATCGTAGAAAAGCTGTTTTCGTCCTCTTTCCAAAAATACAGAATACGTACCACATTATTAAAAAAATAAGAGCATCAATTTTCAAAGAAATACAATGTATAATTTTTTAATTCATACTAACTCACAAAAATATCAATAGTTTCCTTATAATAGGAGATCAAAATGTTGGCCACCCGTGTCTTAGCAATAATACTATCTGTATTTGAAGCTTCGAATAGAATTGTTTATCATTTATGGAGAAATTATTTGTATCTCAAGACATTGGAGAGTTTTTTAAACAGTTATGTCTGTTATAAAGTGGAGTCAAGTCGTCGAGAGATCTTGCCGGCCACTTAATTACACCTCTTCAAACCATCCATGTACGAGGGAAATTTGATGTTTATACGTTTAATAGTCTTTAAAAAAATACCTTGCTGCCAGACTTTCTCCCTTCCCTGTATATATATATAATTAAGGAAGAGGAAGTCTTTGCTGACCAGTTAGGATAAAGCTATGAGAAAATTCGTTGGGTACGCAGCATGCAGGAAGTATACTCTTATAACACTTTTTCCAATATTTCGACAATGTTTATTGTCATCATCAGGGAATGCTACAAAATTATTACAAAGTGAACTAGGACAGATCGTGGAAAAAGAGCAATTAACTTACAGTGTCCATGAGATTGTATGCAAAGATCTTAAAACAAATTTAATCTTGACGTTAACAACAAAAGTGCACATGTTCAGAACAAAGTCAGTGAGAGTAACTTATAAATGCCATCATCACCAAATTTGAACAATTAAAGGCAGGAACAAAACAGTCACATTAAAATTCAAATTATTGTAAAATTATTTTTAAACACTACATCATACCGGAATACATCGTCGGCATGGAAAGTGAAATGAAATTAAAAAATATATATAACTAAAAAGTGAGGCTAAAGTGAGAACATAGAAAAAGGTGAACCACGCTAAGGACCGAATTCTCTTACTCTTAGAGCATCAGAGCACAGAAAGATGTCACATCGCCAGTGTGTCATCTCCCACCAAAAAGGGAAAAAAAAAATCTCCGAAAGCTGAATTTATTAAATTAAACAAAACCGAAAGATACGCATGAAAATTATTATGATGAGAAACGTTATTTAAAATTTTGGAAACCATAAAGAGAGGTTAATTATAAAAAGGATCAAAACTGTCTAAAGTGAAACATAAAATTAAAATTTTAAATTAAATCAATCAATAGAAAAAGAGTTTGAACCTCTTACGCTGTGAGGATACTGATCCAAGTGCAATAAGAATGAATATATCTCACTTAGATGCTTAATATCAGTCTTTTTGTTAACACACAAGGATGACTGCGAAATGAAGGCCATTTCCAGAAAAAGTCTCTTATATTTATTAGATTCTTTAGCTAAGATTTTAGCAGCATTAAAATTGATATTATGACCTTCTTTATGCACATGATCACTAAGTGCACATCTTTCTGGGTGTAATCTACAGTCACTCTTATGTGAACAAATCCTGTCCTTCAATAACCTGTTCGTTTGACCAATATATTCACTCGAGCAATCAGAACAAGGAATGCAGTACACTACATATGATTGATGTAATAAAGGAGTTTTATCCTTCAATTTAGTAAACAGAGAATTTATAGTCAAGACAGTTTTATTAGCGATTTTGATGTTATTAAAAGGTTTAAAAACTCTACTTAGTTTTGGAGTGACACATGAAATAAAAGGTAGAGATGCATAAAAATTGTTAGTGACCAAGTGCTCTGTACCAGCATCATCCGCAACATCCAAATTTGCATTACCATCATTAACATTGATTGTGTTAGGTTCCATTGTGGAGCTAAAAAGAATTTTCTGAAGGAGAACATGAGGGTATGAGTTATTCCGAAATAGGTTGTACAAAATGCCCAAGTTTTTTCTGTGGAATACACCGTCAGAGATACTGAGAACACGTTGTTTCATTTGTTTGACCAAGTTCACCTTCATGGATTCCTTGTGGTACGACAAGTAATTCATATATCTACCCGAACTCATGGGTTTTCTGTACCAATCGATGATAATACTGTTATCCTGTGAGCGAATGAACTTCATGTCCAGAAAGGGAACACTACGTTCATCATCTTCACATTCCAACGTGAACTGAATGTATGGGTCATAACTGTTAAAAATCTCAACTAACTCCGCAGTACAATCCGCAGGTAACGAGAGGATGATGTCATCAACATATTTCTTAATAAAAAAATAAATTAAAGGGAAGAACATTAATAAGAGCCCTTTCAGACTTGGATACTGTATCCGAGATACGCGTATCCCAGATACAGAAAGAGCATGCAGTTAAATTGTAGCTTACACACGGCATTCGGCACAGCATACCGTATCGCGATACTAAACGCATGTATTTTCTGTATCTGGGATACGCGTATCTCGGATACAGTATCCAAGTCTGAAAGGGCTCTTACTGTATCAAGAATGTCATCCATTACATAACAAGAAAGAATAGGACTGATTTTAGCTCCCATTGGAGTACCAAAAGTCTGTTTATAAATTTTATTATTAAAAGAAAAAACTGTGTTATTGAAAAGAAAAGTAATTAAATCAAAAAAGGATTGTTTTTGGATGTTTTTAATTTCATTTCACTTTCCATGCCGACGATGTATTCCGGTATGATGTAGTGTTTAAAAATAATTTTACAATAATTTGAATTTTAATGTGACTGTTTTGTTCCTGCCTTTAATTGTTCAAATTTGGTGATGATGGTATTTATAAGTTACTCTCACTGACTTTGTTCTGAACATGTGCACTTTTGTTGTTAACGTCAAGATTAAATTTGTTTTAAGATCTTTGCATACAATCTCATGGACACTGTAAGTTAATTGTTCTTTTTCCATGATCTGTCCTAGTTCACTTTGTACCTAATAATTTTGTAGCATTCCCTGATGATGACAATAAACATTGTCGAAATATTGGAAAAAGTGTTATAAGAGTATACTTCCTGCATGCTGCGTACCCAACGAATTTTCTCATAGCTTTATATATATATATATATATATATATATATATATATATATATATATATATATATATATATATATATATATATATATATATATATATATATATATATATATATATATATATATATGTATATATATATATATATGTATATATATATATATATATATATATATATATATATATATATATATATATATATATATATATATATATATATATATGACATGTAAAATTTTACTAAAATTGTGGCCACGAAGGTTTAAAACGAATGGGAAAAATACTCCCGCACCTTACTGCTGCCTTCCTTCGATACACTGCAATAGTATGTATTTTATAGGATAAAATACGACTAAAATACAACTAATTCCATTCACTATTATTAGATATGCAAAATACTCTTATTATTTATTATTATAGAAATGTTCACATAGTAGATTATCTAATAACTGTAATATTAGAAATGGATTTAAAAAATATCTATTCAAGAGAATATATTGAATCGAAATAACCTTTACTTGATGGAAATTCATATTAAGTAATAATAAGACGTTTATTTCAACTTAATTACCACTATATTCACAATCAAATGATAATAGTTTCGACAACACAGTGTCTTCATCAGATTTAGATAGATGAAGACAATGTGTTGTCGAATTTGTCATTGAATTTTAAATATAGTGGAAATTAAGACTAAATCAGAGGTTCCCAAACTTTTTTAGGGTTCTGTACCTCGAAAGGAGAAAACGAAACCCTCATAGGATCACTTTGTTGTTCGTCTGTCTGTCAAGACCCTTTTTCTCAGGAACGCGTGGAGGTATCAAGCTGGAATTTATATCAAATACTCAGGTCTCAACTGTTGGACGCCATAGTATTTTGATTGAGTTTGCTGAGCTTAGCTTAGCGTTAAGTTTAGATATGATTTTTTTTAAAGGCTATTTGGCTGTAGGAATAAATTTACCTCCATTTTTAGGGTTCCGTACCTCGAAAGGAAAAAACGGAACCCTTATGGGATCACTTTGTTGTCCGTCCGTCTGTCTGTCAAGACCTTTTTTCTCAGGAACACGTGGAGGTATCAAGCTCAAATTTATATCAAATACTCAGGTCTAATGTCCCTTGGAGCTGCGAAAAAACTTCTAAGCCAACGCAATCAAAAGATACATCCGTTTATGAAGCAAATTTCCTTAAATTTTCGACACTCGCAAGGGAATCAAAACCTACAGGGTACTTCCCGTGAACTCAGAATCTTGAAATTGGGTACGAATCAACGCTTCATAGCACAGATAAAGGAAAAATTGTGAAAACCCTAAATTTTTAGTTACATCATATAATAAAAAAATTTTTTGTACGGAACCCTCGGTGTGCGCGTCCGACTCGCACTAGGCCGTTTTTTTTCTCATAGACCATTTTAAAAATTTTGCTGGTTACTATATTCCCAAAACTCGACAAAAAAATGTGAAGATTAGATCTAACTATGGAAATTTGCGTTGCGGCTAAGTTCCAACCACGAATTAACAGTTTTCCAAAAAAACGTGAGAATTGATTAATTAATTACTTGATTATCTGATTGTGCTGTGAGTCTGCCTATATTGATAGGTGAAGTCAAGCCAATATTTTAGTTCTTCACTATCGAAACCAGATAAATTTTTGTGGACCCCCGCTTACGAATTGTGAACCCCCATTTTTCTGTCACGCCAACGTAAACCCCTGGGGGACCACCTGGACCACTTTGGGAATCAATGGTCTAAATAAACGTCTTCTTATTTCTCAAAAGCTTATAGTTAAGATTCTAGTTGAAAATTATCTATTTTACTATTCAATTTTGGAATACATTATTTGAATAACACTTGAAACGCATATATTCCATTAATAGGCCAAGCTACAGAGATTTTTTCATGTAAAAAGTGTTAGAAGAAAACCAGCTCCGCCACTGTTTGTAGTAAGTTCCATATGATATAGTGATATGTTTTTCACTCGACTTTATTATTTATAACTTTGTTATTAACAATTTTATGCAAAAATTTTTTGCTTATCAAACTGAAACTATTAGCGCAATTGTGTTTCTGTCAATAGACTTATGGTAGAAAATGAAAAGACGAAGAAAATGAGAGGTCGGACGGCTCGATCAGACCCTTAGTTTGAGAGAAAATCGGAAAAAACCGTCAAAAATGCAGTTTTTTCAGAAACTCATTACTCAGTTAGTTTTTGAGTTGTAGCGTAGATGCTGCTCAGTATTTGTTATTAATATAAACTTTATTCATGCGAAGAGCAGAAACTGTCCGATGCATAGTTTTCGATCTGTGGTCATTTGTATATTTTACTATGCAATTTTCCAGCAGACCTGAATGCGACAGGTATGGTCCGATTTCGATTTACAAAAAAGATTTATAAATTAGAATTCTTATAGTTCAAAACGTTCATCTTGGTTTTACATGAAAACGCTGAGAAATATGTTAAAAACAAAGCTGAACATGACGAAAAACGGCAGAGCGCGTGAGAATAGTTGAAGAGTGGAGGTAGAATAACAGGCAATGAGAAGCATGACATCCGAAAGCGTTGGCATTTTGAACATGACGGTAATTTCTCGGCCGTTTTTCGCAATGTTCAGCTTTATTTTTAACATACTTCTCAGCGTTTTCAAGTAAAACTAAGATGAACGTTTTGAACTATGAGAATTCTACTTTCAAAATCTTTTTTGTAAATTGAAATCGGACCATACCTGTCGCATTCAGGTCTGCTGGAAAATTGCATAGTGAAATATACAAATGGCCACAGATCGAAAACTATGCATCGGACAGTTTCTGCTCTTCGCATAAATAAAGTTTATATTAATAACTAATACTGACCGGAGGATCTACGCTACAACTCAAAAAATAACCGAGTTATGAATTTTTGAAAAAACTTAATTTTTGGTGGTTTTTTCCAATTTCCTCTCGAAATACAGGTCAGATCGAGTCGTCCGACCTCTCATTTTCTTCGTCTTTTCATTTTCTACAATTAGCCTATTGACACCATCGCGATTACTTCGATAGTTTCAGTTTCATGAGCAAAAAACTAAAAATAACGCGATTTTTTGCATAAAATTGTTAATAACAAAGTTACAAATAATAAAGTCGAGTGAAAAACATATCACTATATCATATAGAACTATTTTACAAACAATAGCGGAGCTGGTTTTCTTCTAACACTTTTTACACAAAATGCTCATTCTAAATCTCTGTAGCTTGGCCTATAAACAGTGTTATTGCATTTGAAAAGATTAAGACTAGTAATTCCGTGAAATATGACCGTGGGAAGCTTTCAGTGTGGATGAATACACTGTTTGATTTCTGGGTCACGTGTAGTACAGAAACCTCAAATAAATTTTGAAAATTTCCTTATGATAAGGTAGATTTTATCGTATTATCAACTGCCCTTGCTGCCTATTCTATAGAACACATAATATTCGGTTATTTTATTCATTTATTAAATATTCCCATGGAATAGTTTTCCGTTATGTTATATAACGTTGTGGCAGACATAGTTCACTTAGATATCTGATAACCCGTATCTTTTTCTATAAACTACATTTTTGAAATTCATTTCTACGTCATCAAGTGAATACAAAGGTTGTGAATTAGCAGATATAATCAATACTTCTGAATACGTGTTTATTTCAGAAGAATTGAATGTTTTCGATATCGTTACATGTTTTCAACTTTGGCCGTCTCAATATTTCACAGAGATCAATATAAAATTTCGTTTCAGTGGTTTAGAAATATTGGAAAATAAATCAGATTAGTGTCGAGAATACTTATTCGAATTATTTTGGAATCGTACAGTCAATTTATGTATGATATACATGATGACAATTGTCAATTTCATATATCTAATAAAGAGAACAAGGAAAATTCTTCGATAATTAAAAAATTATCAAACAATCTTTCAAAGGGAGCTGGTTATATGTATTCCGTGACGCGAAATCTCTATTTACAATGCAATAGTGAATTAGACAAAATGTCAAGTCAACCCGTCTCAAGATCTGGATACAGCTAATTATTAGATCTGGAGTTAATTGACTTATTTTTCATTGTTCCCCAATACGAATCGCGGTCGGGACTACATAAATGGATAACAACCCATAGCGCCCTCCGCCAAAGGTATTAGGAACCAACAATTCACTGTTTATGTCGAAACTGCAGAATTCCGTCGCAAAAACAAATACTTCCTGAGATGTCTACTCTATTACTATTTCAAATTACTGAAGAATTTTACTTGTTCACTTTATGTGATATATGAAATTGACTATTAGACTGAGAGCCAGCGTTCCGCAGACTTACGGTATAGTAGCAAAGTTCTTATTAATGCTATGTATACTATTTCACCTGCCGAAGGAGAAGTGGAGATTCACTGTTCCCATCAAGGGTTCCTTTGGACGTGTCCATCAAAATTGACTCTGAAAACGTGATGACAGCATGTCTGCCGTTTTGATATCCTAAAATATATAATGTTTTTCGTGTAAAAACTTAATGAAGGACATTTCTACCGGTTCCTACTATAATTTATAGAATTTCAAAGCAGCGAAAATTTCGACAACTTTGCGTTATTTCAGCAAAGCTGAAAATTATATATGTCATTTATATTATTATTACATAAACATATTTTTCGTAATCCCATACTGTTATTTTGATTTAACGGTATTCAGATGACAATTGAAAAGTCAGTGTTAACGGCCGCCGGCCGTTATAATTTTATAACGGCCGTTAAGAAATCACTTGTTCAATATTTATTTCAAAACATCATTCTGCTTACAATAACAACATTGAAATCTTGGTCCACATCGAGTTGGGAGAATAAACCTCTGATTTTCATTTCGCATAGGCTAATAATACATCTTCATTAACCACCTTTACATTCTTGCTTTTACGCCACATTTCAAAATTTTCATATTCTTTTTGATATCCCTCTTGAGTTATTTTCGGCAGTTAATCAACACTCGCTGCACTGCACATGATTGTCCCAATATTTCTAAAGGAATTTGATTTTGTTCCTCAATTTGATCCATGGTCGTCGTTAAAGCGAACTTGAGAACACAAAATAATGACGTTGTTTACAAAACTGTCAAACTGTTCCATAACAACAGAGTGCACGACGTTGGGATTTTTCTTTAGAATTGCGAGGCACGGGGTTTTTTTCTTTCTTCGGAATCAAAATATAATCTTTCAACGGGATTACGAAAAATTTTTAACGACACACGGCCGATACGCAAATAACGGATTCGGTTAGTTATAATCCTCGGCTGCGCCTCGGATTACAATATCCAACCTCATCCGTTATTTGCTACATATCGGCCTTGTTACGTTAATAACTATAACAAAACAGACAGATAGGTCGGTTCTGACATCCAGGTAGACCACTTAATACTTTATCTGTCGTGCTAATGAAAGCGCACGATTTTAACTCCCCCACTTTTCATCTCACAGGTAACCAGTATGAAAGCACTTTTGTAAGAACTTTAGTGTTGTTAACACGTGTTTGTGACAAAAGTTTCTGTAATTCCCCTTTGTTGGCAACAAAAATTGTAAACATATGTTGGAAACCGTGTTTCCGTTTTTGGTGGTAAACATCAAAAGAATACCATTGTTGCAGATATTTTTTCGCTGTGTGGATACGCTTTCAGTTGGGAACATTTGTTGGAAACAGAAATGTGTCTCTCACGTGGACGATACGTCAATTGCCTATAGGTGAAGTGGGGATTCACTATTCCCGTCAAGGGTTCTTTTGGTCGTACCCAGAACACGAGAAACATCAAAATTGACTCTGAAAACGTGATCGCAGAATGTCTGCCGTTTTAATATCTTAAAATATATAATTTTTTTTATGTAAAAATTTAATGGCAGACACTTCTTCCGGTTCCTACTATTAGCACGACTGAGAAAGTATTATGTGTCTGCCTGGATGTCAGAAACGACCTATCTGTCTCGTTTTTACGAATATGTGTATGTAATAATAATTTATTTTTCACTTGTATATTATAGGTACGTTTATTTCACCTTGGATACGGTTGCTATAAACACACTCATTATGCCCTAGGCCATTATGCCCGCATTTGCGGGCATAATGGATTAAAAACGCCCGCTTATTGTACTAGGAGAAATGAAGCAAATTTCATTGATTAAATACTTCATAATCCTTGTCGTATAAGATTCTGGATTTCTCCGGCAATGAATTATTCGCAGCTTTGGCTGCATTTTCTATGATATTCTTGGGTAAATTCATTTTCATTTCCATTATTTCTATAAGACTACACAAAGAAAGCAGGAATGACATTCACTAAATTTGATGACAAAAATAATCACAAACGTCAAAATATCAACAAATGACATGCCTACTATGAGAAGGGAAATGAATAGGAGTAATGAAACGATTTTTAAATCACTTTTTCATCATAATATAATAATTTTTTCGTGAAAAATAAAATCTTGTATGCACCACGTGCGTTACTAGATCATTACGCCCATCGGGCAACATTCATCCCTCGGGCCGAATGTTTCCCTCCGGGCGTAAGAATCTATATAACGCACTTGGTACATAAATAACTAATAAATGACATACATCATTTTTAGCTTTGCTGAAATAACGCAAAGTTCTCAAAATTTTCGCAGCTTTGAAATTCTATAAATTATAGTAGGAAACGGAAGAAGTGTCTGCCATTAAGTTTTTACATGAAAAATATATTTTAAGATATCAAAACGGCAGATATGCTACGATCACGTTTTCAGAGTCAATTTTGATGTCTTTCGACTTCTGAACACACCCAAAGGAACCCTTGATGGGAATAGTGAATCCCCATTTCACCTACGGCAGGAGCATTAATAAGGACTTTGCTACTATACCGTAAGTCTGCGGAACGCTGCCTCTTAGACTAAATGTTTTAAAAATTTACGGAGCTCGCTCTCGTGCATGAGTATGTTCAGAATTTTTAAATCACAATGTTAGTGTGCTCTGGAATCACATACACCGTATGTTTTTCAAAATCAATTACAAGGATGGTCTTGGAAGTGTCAGTACTGGTATCAAGATGCTCCAGAAAGTAGAATATTCTGCTGATATTCTGTAGTAGTATCCTCAAATATTTTCTACAATAAGTTTGATGTCAGTATCTAGGTCAGTATTCATTTTATATTCAACCAAGCGCTATTGACATTTTCACTAGAGGAAAATTTTCGAATCGCAATTTCAAAATATTTTCTTGAAATAACGTAGGCTTTGATCTTAGGTTATCTATCATATTAGGATATTTTATCATCTCGAAAAATTTTTTTTACTTATACTTAAATTTTTCGTGAAATGTATATCCGTATTATTATTATATTGATTATGGCAATAATGTTGAGATTATCTTTAAAAAGAAAAAGCAATTTTCACTAGGCTGAATCAATCAATATATACAGGATGATACAGATGAGATGTTCAAAAGGAGGTCGACATTTCCCAATTTCCGGAAATTAATTTTCAGTCAATTACTTGTCCTAGAATAAAACATTTTCTATTGATGTTTCTTTAATAACTCAACCTGAACTTTTAATAAGGAACCTGAATATTTCAATTTTCAAATCAGATTGTGAGGGCCGATTTTGATTATTTGGATAACTTTGAGGAAACGGAAAGGCAATTCTCAGGCACAACATCTGATGAATTATCTCTTATTAACTCTACAATTATGTTAAAAATGTGTATTTTACAATTCATGTCAAGGTAGTTTTTTTCGATCTTTAGGATAACAACTGTTCTTCAAAGTATCAACTAGTGTAGGTATTCTGTTATAACTTTATCAGGTTCAAAAATATTCGATATTGAGTTTAATATTTTTAAAAAAATGTAAAACATCATGACGAAATTATTTGTAACTAAAAATTTTGTAGCTTGAGATCTAAATTTAACTAAATTTTTTCAATAAACGCATTCTGAGTACCTATTGAAAACCACTTTAAAATAGCCACTATACTAAAATTCAACCTCGCAATCAATTTTTCAAAAATTGAAAATTCGTTTTGCAATAGAATATAGATTTATTCCATTTTTTTGTCCGAATTGAAAATTCGACACCGGCACTCTGCTAATAGTCCAAGATCCCAGAGCCGCCAGACGTTACTTATTTTCTCAGCAATTAATAATATGTATGGGATGAAGTATTGTTCTTTTGTACTTTCAGTGTATGGATACCTCCTACCTCATGCCGACGGCCAATTTCCAGGTATCAGGTGCTAAATATGGAAAAAAACTCAACTCACTTTTCTTATTTTCTCAGTCTTCATTTTTATATATGATACTCAGGGACCTATTTCAATACCTTATGCAAGCAGCCAGACCGATCGTTTGGGCCAAACATCCCGCTAGACACAAATAAAGTGTCCCTATGAGTATGACAGTATGAGCGAAATGTTATGACAGTAGGTGAGTATAGAAGGGAGATCGACGCGCATAGGAGTAAATCATGACATTTCGCTCATACTGTCATACTCATAGGGACACTTTATTTGTTTCTGGCGGGGTGTTTGGCCCATACGATCGGTATGGCTGCTTGCATAAGGTATTGAAATAGTTCCCAGAATATCATATATAAAAATCAAGACTGAGAAAATATGAAAAGTGAGTTGAGTATTTTTCCATTTTTAGCACCTAATACCTGAAAATTGGCTGTCGGTACAAGGAAGCAGGTATCCATACACTGAAAGTATATAAGAACACTACTTCATCCCATACATATTATTGCTGAGAAAATAAGTAAGGTCTGGCGGCTCTGGGATCTTGCTCTATAAGCGAATACGTGGCACTCAGTCCTTTCCTAGCCAGCAGTAGTGATACTTAGTTTGTTACTTAAAATATGCTTCGTTTTATTATAATAAAAAATACTTCTTCTCTAAATGGAACAAGTTATTTATAGTATTGAAGAAAATAAACATACTGGGAACAAGAGATTATGCTGATCTTTTTCAATTCTTTGTTAAGACTCAAAATGATAATAATTTTGATTTTTATTTCAGATGGCACCCAGCAGAGGGTGGTCGCGAAAAACCCAGTTGTTGAAATGGATGGTGATGAAATGACGCGAATCATCTGGGACAAAATTAAGGAAAGTCTGATTTTCCCCTACGTTAAGGTGGATTGTTTATATTATGACTTAGGATTACCTTATAGGTATGTCAAATAATTAAATTCAATCATAATGAAATAAGCTGAAAATAATTTTTCTAGAGACCAAACTGACGATCAAGTAACAATTGATGCGGCACACGCTGTATTGAAACATAACGTAGGAATTAAATGTGCTACAATTACCCCAGATGAACAAAGAGTAGAAGGTAAAGAAACTCGAAGACCATTTGTATTTTGTATTAGAATAACAAAATTTTTATTAAAGATCACTTCAATTCTGCAAACATAAAATGTAACATCAAGTTAATATTCATTCAGATCAAAGTATGCTTAGTACGCTATAGTTTTTCATTATGAAAGCAATTTTCTTGCTTCTGAAACTTCCTAGAAATGTTTGAGTTGAATATTTTATATCAGTTGAATATATTTATATTTAAGTAAATGTGTAAGTCCTTGTAATTATCATTATAAATTTTTTTCTCAAGAATTCAAATTGAAGAAAATGTGGGTCTCGCCTAATGGAACCATCAGGAATATTTTGGGTGGTACCGTGTTCAGGGAACCCATTATATGCAAAAACATTCCAAAGTTGGTGCCTGGATGGGTAGATCCCATAGTCATTGGAAGACACGCCTTTGGCGATCAGTACAAGTCTACTGATTTTGTTGTGCCCGGCCCTGGAAAGGTAATATAAATAGTTTATGTAATTTATCGTTACTGTCTGATTTGTCAAGACGAGAACAAAATACTATATTTGATTTCACAAATATATATATATATATATATATATATATATATATATATATATATATATATATATATATATATATATATATATATATATATATATATATATATATATATGCGAGAGCCCAATTTTTGAGCAAGGGGGTTGAAAGTTGGTAGGTAGATAGTTTAATATTTACAGTTTTTAAGTCGTCTTGGATGCGATTGGCTTTGGTACGAATTGGTGAGGAAGAAAAGGAAACACACGTGTTTCATTCCCCTCTGAAGTATGTGTCAGGGAGGCGGGCAGCTTGAGTTTGGGATTAACTCCTTCAGCCAGATCAGAGGATACACTTGTATGTACAAGTGCATTAAAGAAAGGTGAGACGGGATATTTGTGGAACATAGGAAGTGTGGCTAGGGTTCAGAGAATTAATACTGGCCCAGCATTCGCCTTATAAGTTTGCAAGCAGTGACTTACATTACCATGAGAAAACCTCTGAAAAAATCTCATGGCAGACCATTCGGCCCCGGGGTTTGAACCCGGGACCTTCCAAACTAGTTTGGTGAATTGGTGAGGGGGGATGAGCCACAGGGGAGGAAATAAATCTTGTTTACACGATAAATGGTAAAATGTTGAAGCAATAGGGTCATCTAAATATATAGAAAACTAGTTTGAATATGGACAAAAATCATAATTCTATAAATAGTATTTTCAAACTAAACACGTTTTTAAAACAAGCTTTTATATTGCAACCTACTAGGTCGATTTGAAGGGGCTGAAGAAAGCTTGAAAACCTGCACAAATGGATGGAATGAAAAAAATATTATGGCGTTGAAATGAAACAACTCAATTCCACCTCACTAACATTAAATGAATTCACGTACACATTTTCAGCCTTCCAACTGAATTTGGAGTGTGTAGAGATGCAAAATGTTAGGAAATCCTCAAAAATGTTGAAATTTCAACATCAAAATTACGGCGGTGAGAAAAATCAATTGAAGACCCTATGGTGCAGTTCACTAACATTAACTCAATTCCCTTACCAAATTTCATTTCCTTAACTCAATCAGTAGCCGCTGTGGATGCCCGCAAAACTTCAAAACCCACGAAAAAACTCGCAATCCTTAACATAAACATAGCAAGGTTCGGAAAACGTTTATATCGCAAAAATATACTTCCTCAGCATCCACTTAATCCACGTACAAATTCTCAACCCTTTTACTCAATTTGTAGGGGGTTTGAGGGTGCAAAATTCCTCCGGGTTTTTTAGCTCCATGCAGCCTTCAAAATGCCCAAGTAGGTTGAATTTTGAATATGTTGTTCATAATTAATTTCTAATCCCACCACTGTCTTGTTCAAAGTTTGAAGATGCCACAATTTCGAACGAAATTACCCAAATTACGATAATTTGATTTGCATCAAGAAAAACCCCAGATACCAAATTTTAGCTCATTGGGTCCGATGGATACCGCTGGTGATGCTAGAAAAGACCAGGAAAAAAAATTAGACATCATAAAATTCTCAAAAATGGTCGTCCAGAAGGTCAAAAACAGACTTCACTACCTACCACCCTCGCACATTTCTGTTCACTTTCGATACAGTGCAATAGTCTCTCATTATCGGGGAAAATTCGACTAATAATATAAAAAAATGCGATTCTATTATGGTTGAATAAATGTTTCATTAGCTAGCTGATATGATGTAATAACATCATTATTTCAGTTTATTTAATCAACGCGTGAAAATCTATTATGGTTCAAGACCCTTATGATGTCTTACTTATGTGTAATTTTTTTTCCTTTGCAAAGAAATTGATTTTTTTCGTATTTAATAAACAGTACAATTTCCTGATCAATACACTTTTGCTTATCATTGAATAATGAGATATAAGAGAAACTTATTTCATTTCTTTGGATGTGCACTCAAAGTAAAGCATTTTGAGAATTACCAATATTTACTTGTAATTCTTATAATACATAAGTTTATTCGTTGTTCGTTATCATAATATTTTTACTGGGACTCTCTAGTCTTGGGAATAAGTATAATTTATAGAAATTTTGTTGTAAAACCTGTGTTATTGTGTCAGGACTCAAAGCCTCGAATTTGAAGCTTCCTGATAAGGACCAATCTTTTTTAAATGTTGGAATCAAATTTTCAACGCAATGAAACATTGTGCACAAGTACATAACTTGCCATATTTTCCTTAAGAATCTTCAAAAACGTCTTATCTTCAACAGTTTAGGCCTGGGAAATAAAAACATTTCCTTTCGAATCTATAAAAATTGTGTGTGAATCTCGAAAAATAACTGCTCTATATTATTTCTTGAAATGTGTTTCAGTCAAGTGAAGGCCTCCATTCTTCATTATTTGTGTTTTACTATATTTCATTTTCAGAATAATGGCATTGTTAACTCAGTGTAAAATTCAAGTTACCTTTTATTTCTCGTTTTTTTTTCTCCAATACATGACTGTTATTTTGGTCATGTTCTATCGAATACTATTGAGGTATATTTGTTTCTTTAGGTTGAGATGATTTACACTACTCCTGATGGCAAGGTAGAAAAATATAACGTCTACGATTTTAAAGGACCTGGTGTCGCCATGGGAATGTATAATACAGATGAAAGTATTACAGCTTTTGCTCATTCATCATTCCAAGTGGCCTTAGCGAAAGGGTGGCCTTTATATTTATCCACAAAGAACACCATTCTCAAGAGATACGACGGCCGATTCAAGGATATCTTCCAAGAAATTTATGAGAAGTAAGTAATAAGTAAACTAATGTGATGGTAGTTATACTTTGATGCTCTAAAAATAACCAACTGTTCCATTCTCTGGAACTTATCCATGTGTCTATTTGTCTACTTAATCACTCAGTAAAAATGTCTATTTCAATACCATTTAACATATTCCAATATTGATTCAACTAACCATTTTAGGCAGTACAAATCACAGTTCGAGGAAAAAAAAATTTGGTACGAGCACCGCTTAATTGATGATATGGTAGCACAAGCAATTAAATCTTCCGGAAAATTTGTGTGGTCTTGCAAAAATTACGATGGAGATGTACAATCTGATATAGTTGCTCAGGGCTACGGTTCACTTGGAATGATGACTTCTGTTCTGATGTGCCCAGATGGAAAAACTATCGAGTCCGAAGCTGCTCATGGAACAGTAACCAGGCATTACAGGTATATAATTGTTTTTGATATCATGTTTTTGCCTTTGTCTGCATTGCTTTCTTCGAGAAATTAAGTTTATATTCAAGGATTAGTGGTATTTGAATACAAAATCAAATCGTCAAAAATATACAAGTTGACTATGGCCAATTCAATATACTACATAAAGTGAACAAGGAAAATCCTTCAATAATGTAAAAAATTATCAAACTACTTTTCAAGGGAGCTGGTTATATGTATTCCGCGACTAGAATTTTACATTCACAATTACAGTGAATTATAGAAATCTTCTAGTCACCCCCACTCAAAATCTGCATACAGCTGTTTCGATATTATCAGATCTCATCAGTGCAGCTTATTTGACTCGGAGTAAATCAACAAATTTCTAATTATTCCCCAATGTGCTTTGGAACTACATACGCCACAGTTGTGCAGAGTAGACATTTCATATCAAGAAATATGTATTCTCTCGACGGGATTCTGCATTTTCAATCTAAGCGGTGAATTGTTCCAATATCCTTGGTGGAGGGCGCTCTGGATTATTATCCAGATAGTAGGGCATGGGTGAACCATTAGAAATTTGTTAATACACTCCGAGTCAAAAAGCTGCACTGATGAGGTCTAATAAGATCGAAACAGCTGTATGCAGATTTTGAGTCGCGGTGACTTGACATTGGATTGTGAATGTAGAATTTTAGTTGCGGAATACATCTAACGTTCACTTTATGCTGTATATTTGAATACCTTGAAATGCAAGTTTTAGTTTTATTTCCCGAAAATAATGGACTATTGCTGTGTATTGAAAGCGAACAGTAAGGTTTGGGAGTAGTTTTTAAATCAATTTTATACTTCCTGAACAGCGATATGTGAGGTTTTTCTGATATCTGTACGTTTTATTGTCATTTACTTGTATTTTTTTTTAGCAATAAGAGGCCTTTTGAGTTAGAGAAACAACTTGATTGAATAGTTAATATAATATATTTATGAGGAGCAGACTTGCAAATTGCATTTTGTCCATTTTACAATTTTTCAGGGGAAGCAAAAAACGGTCACAAAGAAACTAATTTTCAGCCAAAAAAACACTAGGTATATTTTAGAGTAATAAATTGTGAAAATCTTTAGCTCCAACTTTCGTACAAGAAATTCAAAAAACAACTGAAAAAAATCAGAAAGAAGGTTGGACATAAAGCACTTTGTCTTTCGTGGTCAAAACGCGATGTATATTGTCAGAATTAAAATAAACTAAGGAAACTATTGTATTTTTATAAAATTTTACTATTAAAATATTATTTTGAAACAAAATTTGTATATCGATACCAAGAACAAAACTTAAAAATTATTTTATTGTTAAAAAAAACACTTTTTACACGAAGACGTTGTCGTGAGTAGCCACACTCACATGATTCTGTATTGATCTCTTGCTCTTTATTAGAATCTACTTTTTGATCATTTGCTACAACTTTTTAAGCAAAGACTTCAGTGTTCAATGTATTAGGACAAAATGCATTTTGAATGTACAATATGATTGGACTTAATTCAGTTTGTTTGTCTAGGTGGCTGATTCTATTTAATTACACAGGGATTTACTGCACTTTGACGGTCCATATGCTTATAAAAAAGGTATAGCTTAACCAGAAGAATGCAGCGCCACCTTTACCTCAAATATAGAAAATATGGACAAAATTCAATTTGCAAGTCTGCTCCTCATATATATATATATATATATATATATATATATATATATATATATATATATATATATATATATATATATATATCTATATGTATTCTATATGTTTTGTATATTTATATGTATATGTATAAGCTATATGTATATATATATATAAATGTATATATATATATAGATATATATATATATATATATATATATATATATATATATATATATATAAAGATATATATATATATATATATATATATATATATATATATATATATATATATATATATATATATATAGCCCCTTTTTAAATAGGGTTCCCATGAGGAAGTGGAAAATTATAGACCAATTAGTCTCTTGTCATCTTTTTCTAAAATTTTTGAAAAAGTCCTCTCCGTCCGTTTGATTTCTTTCTTTAGGAAGTTTAATGTTTTCAGCAAATATCAACATGGTTTTGTGGCACAAAAATCCACTGAAACCGCCATTTTTCAACTCCTGAGTGAGATTTTAAAAGCCTTGGAGGATGGATGCATTCCACTTGGTATGTTTCTAGACTTGTCTAAAGCGTTTGACAGTGTTGATCATGAAAAATTATTGGAGAAATTGGAGGCTTATGGCGTTAGAGATAATCAACTTCTATTAATTAGAAGTTATCTCAGTAATCGGAAGCAGAGAGTTGAATTGGTGCGGGATGGAGCGACTTTTATATCCGATGATGTTACTGTTACAAGAGGTGTTCCTCAGGGGAGTGTCCTTGGACCGCTTTTGTTCTTGATTTATATTAACGATTTGCCGGAAGTGGTTGGTGATCTGGCTTGTAGGTTCTCTTTGTATGCGGACGATACTAACATCATAGTTTCCGACGATGATTTGGCCACTGTTATTAATAGGGCTGAAGATGCTTTCGAGTCTATAACTTCCTGGTGTGGTGATAACAGTTTAAAGTTAAACATTACCAAAACTGACTTTATCTTTTTCCATACCGATCGCTCTCGTCGTTCATTTCCATTGTCAATAAGGATTCTTGATAATGATATTACAACTAGTGAGTCTATTAAGTTTTTGGGTGTCCATGTTGATGTTAACTTGAAGTGGCGTCAACATATTGATTACTTGAATGGGAGACTGCTGTCTGTCTTGTATTCGATTAACGTTTTGAAGCATCAAGTTGGCTTAGATGTGTTAAAAACAATTTACATGCTATATATAATCTTTCCATAAAAGGAACTCGAAGCGACTAAAAATGTCTCCTTGCCGCATGCTACAAGTTGACATGATGTCGACAACGTGTCGTATAGTGTCGTCTATCCGACAGTTTACGAATAGGTGCGGCTTGGAGAGGGCCACATGAAGTGGACGAATGAAAAAATTCCCCCGAATTATGGAATAATAAAATTGATTCGTCAGAATCATACTAATTTTTGACTATTCGAAAATCGATTTGTGTTCGGGAACTGTGATAAAAGTAATAAACTATATATCCTTCTACGGTCAGCGTTTGTTACTGACAGTATATCGAGAATCAACAGAAAATACTTATTTGACTTGTTACTTTTTTCAGGGAGCACCAGAAAGGCAATCAAACATCAACAAATCCTATCGCTTCAATTTTCGCTTGGACCCGTGGTTTAGAACATAGAGGAAAACTTGACAACACTCCCGATCTCGTGAATTTCTCAAGAACCTTAGAAAAGGCATGTGTTGACTGCGTTGAATCAGGAAAAATGACGAAAGACTTGGCTGCTTCTATTCACGGTGGTATAAAGAATGTTAAACCTGGAATGTTTTTAAATACTCAAGATTTCCTCGAGGCCATTGCGGAACAGTTGGAAAGAACTGTTAACAAGTGAAATTTTTAATTCTCAATTTTCCGTTATGACGCTTATTTGTATATAAGTAACACATCATTTAAATTTAAATTTTTTTATATCTAAAGTCCATCTTTCTTTTATTTTTATACAAATAAAGATAAGTATGAGTCAACAGAGTTATTTAGTTTTTTTTGAAATATGTTTCTTAGCCGTTGAGGTGTACTGATAATGCATCTTGATTTTTTATTGACGATCAATTCTAAGAGTAGATTACATTTTTCATCAAATTTATATAATTTATATAATTTTTTCTCATTCGTTGTTTATCATATAGTTGCTCTTTTTTCTTTCAATTATTTCACAATTCAAGATTTGTTAAAATTTATTCAATTACAATTTTTTTATTTTTTGGTTGATGATTTTAATAGGTATGGTCTCTTTTATAGTATTTGAGTATTTATGGTTTATCATTTCAAGGAATAGGCCATCTGAGCAAATATCGCTAAGTGCTTATTTTGAAGCATTCTTCTTCATCTTATTGAAATCGAAGAAAATTTCAGATAAGTTCATTGTGAATATTTTGCCCAACTAACATTTTTTAGAGCCTGAAGTTTTATTAATCGGTAACGGATATTTATAAGAGGTTTATAAAGAACCTTAGCTTTTATAATAGTTTTTTTAGTTTTATAAGAAAACTATTGGTGTTACAAGTTTCATAAGACGTCCAGAAAATACCAAAATACTTGAAGTTTTATAACATTGCATCCAAAACGTTTCCGTTACCGTATCTATAAAACCTTTGGTGTTGGTTACTTATAGTTTTTTAAAAGGGTTTTATAGCGTTCTTAAAAACCTCATTATAAAACTTATACTCTTGGGGATTTATAGCTTACTTCGTAAAACCTTTACAAATCTTAAGGCACTTAATAAATATTCTACAGCTAGTACAAAACCTAAAGAATTTCATAAAACTTATAGGAACTTTATAAAACTTTTTCATAGAAGGGGCCGAAACTATATTTTTGAGGTAAAGATGTTCGATGATTGCTTTCCGTGTTTTCCTGATGTTTAATCAGTAATCGTGGTTATTGTCTCTGATTTAATAATTGATTGTAAGTAAATAAATATGCCACAAGAGAGAAAAAATTGGAAAAAGGTTAAATACAGTAGCAGCTTTTATAGAAAGTGCGCTAAAACCCGGGAGAATATTTTGCAAAGCACACCACCAGGGGATAAATCACCCACAACTAAATTTACCAAAAATGATATACTTAGACTAAAACGCAGACTTTCCTCAAGAAAATATATTAATATAACACTCGTTTTGAAGCTTATTTAAACAAAAACGACATTCAAAAGTGAGGTTATGCAATTGATATTTGACATTTGAGAACTGGTAGCAAATTGGTTTTCCGGTTACTTCCAGTTTTTAGAAATCCCTTTTTGGTAATAATCCCATAAGACACCTAGGTAAGTTTTATGAAAGTTTTTAAGGTGTTTATTATTATTTAAAGGCACAAATAAAACTATAAGTTTTTAAAAAGCGAAATGGCGAACATGGCGTCCTTTTATATGGCGGCCATTTTTATGTTTGTGTTCGAATTGACATAAATATCCTCACAAAGAAGAAAAATATTGCATTTTAAGCAATATTACTGAAGCTTGAAGACGTATTTTTTCAAAAATATGGGATTAAGTAATGTTGGACAGCTTATTTGCAGAAAAAGGAATAATGAGACATAATTTCAATTTTCAGGATTTTATAAAAATTAATTGTTAGAGAGCCCAAAACGGGGGCGCTTCAGTTTTAGGAATGGTGAAATATAAAACTACTCGATAAATCTTTCGTGCCAAATAAAATTAAGTCCTCATGAAAAATTGCCAAAGTATTTAAGTTGCTATAATACCTAATTGTTTAATATGCCATTTTCATAATATCAAAGTGAAAATCCATTGCTGTCAACTTTAAAGTAGAAGCAGAATAATAATGAGAAGGACTTGAAATAGAACATATTGTGAACAAACAATGTAGAAGGAGATGAAGCTAAAGGGGGTGGTTTATTTTTGGTGTTTATAAACACTATAGGCGAGGATGTTTGAATATTAAGGTTTTATAGCGGTAACGAAAATGTATTCCTTGCCGCTATAAAACCTATTTATGTTTTATAAAGGTAACGACAACGTCTTAGTCACAAATAAGTGGAAAGTGAAAGTTTTATATGGTACTAAAATTTAGTCACCGTTACCTTTATAGGATTCTCCATTTAAGTGCTATAGGGGTTTTATAAGAGTAACAAAAACGTTTCGCGAACAATTGATAGGTTCTTAAATTTATAAAATAGGTAATCGAAACGTAACCTTTACCATTATAAAACAAAAAATGTTAGTTGGGTGGTTAATTCAAAAAAATAAGAGCAACTTTATTATCACACATAAAAAAGTACAATTGAGCTGTTGAATCTATTAATATCACTAATAAGACATATATAGGTAACTTAAGTTTATAACTTCGAATCGCAGCATCGTTTAGCCACCATGTCGCGTCTAATTTCCCCAATGTTACAACATCCTGAAAGTGAAATTACTAGATATTTACCAAATTTCAGAATTATCTCAAATTTCTCACCGCATAATGCTAAAGTTGTATCAAATTCGTGCTTGACAATATTAAGTATACTTTTAACCCCATTTTCTCCACTGTGAACTAATCCCCATAGAGCAGGCCTTCCCATAAAAACCTAAAAATGTTAAAATAGTTCATTGAACTAACAGTAATAGGACGAATTACCATCTTAGCACCAAGGGCTAGTGCTTTGAATACATCGGTTCCATCCCTGATTCCCCCATCCAAATAAACTTCAATTTTTTTATCTACAGCTCTAACAATTTCTTCTAGAACGTCTATCTATAAAACAAATAGAAAAAAAGATCGTCAGGGTTTTTATAAATTCTCATTTTCCTATGTCTATTTCCGAAACCGCCACACTCCTTAGGTCCTTAAGATGTTATCTATCTCAAATTGGTTTATCTTTGCATACAAATTTTAAGAAGCCTTCTTACAAAAACATTTCAATTGACCATTTAAGGTCACGTGACTTTGACAGGTCGGCCATCTTGTCTGGGAGCAAACAAAGCTATTAGCGACAATTAGCGTTCTATTCTGTTCTATTAGTTTGTGCATCTAAGTCCATTTTATTTTTAAATTTTGTGTTTGTGGTGAGTAGACGAGTTTGTAGTAATAATGTGTGCTCTTCGAAGTTTTTATTATTCAACTTTAAGTGAAGATGTAAAAAAACGTTATGACGAGAAAATAAAGATTGTTTGTGACATAGACCCATACACTCTGAAGTCGAACGATCTTAAATTAAATGTATTGTCGTTGCCAAAAATAAAAACAATAGACTTAGTGAACTATTTAATTCTTTCGAGAAGTTATTATAGTGGAGAACAGATGAAAGCTTACAAGTCATTGGAAGCTTACAAATATTATGAAGCTGGATTTGTCCGTGATGTGTTGGCTGCTCAGATGAATTCTGAAGCATACTTAGTGGTTGCAAAGGTAAGAATCTGAACTTTTTCCGGTAAAATACACTACTAATCTATGATTCCTTATACCTTCAGTGATTTTCATTCAATATTTTTTTCAGGTCAGACATTCCCAAAGAATGAATCAGAAGCCGTTGAGTACCTGGATAGCAATAATGTCGGATGGGTCAATATCTTGTGCCCACTGTAATTGTATGGCTGGTTTGGGGGAAGTTTGTAGCCATGTTGCGGCTGTTCTATTTTACTTAAAAGCAAGGCCTGATGGTCCATCAAAATCTGAAGTTGCCTGTACAGATACCCTTGCTCAATGGCCAGTGCCTTCAACCTCAAGAGGTGCAGACATGATGAGAATTAGAGATATGGACTGGTCAAGAACTGGTAAAACAATATCCACTCCCCAAATCAAACCCTTAGAAGTAGGCGAAATGGACAAATTATTAAGGAATATTAGCAAACTTGAAATAACGCCTGCTATATTTCGGATTAGGGAACCATATGCTACTGAAATGGAAGAAGCTACGACTTCCCATTCAAATCTTCCAAGTGGTTTGAATGAATTATACAACGAAGAGGCTATTGATCTAACATATAACGAGATTCTTTGTGCTACAAGAACAATAGATGTGCAATTAGGTGAAGATGCTATTAACAAAATTGAGGAAGTCACAAGGAAACAAGCAAAGAGTACCTTATGGTACAAATACAGAGCAGGAAGAATCACTGCATCAAAATTCAAGAGTGTTTCCAAGGGACAAATATCAAAACCTTCCTTGTCTGTAGTGAAGGGAATTTGTTACCCTCAGAAAGTTCAGTTCTATTCCAAACAAACGGAATATGGTTTAAAGAATGAAAAAATAGCGATAACAGAATATATACAAGAAATGAAAAAAAAACATGTGAATTTTTCTATAAAAAGTGTGGGTTTCATAATTTCTGTTGAACACTCAGAATTTGGTGCTTCTCCAGACAGTGTAGTGAACTGTGAGTGCTGTTCAGAAGGGTGTGTTGAAGTGAAGTGCCCTTACACCCTGAAAAATGTAAGCCTTGAACAATATGTTTTGAGCAAATATTCTTGTTTATCGGACTTGCATTGTTTGAAGGATTCACATACATACTATTATCAAGTCCAATTACAAATGTATGTAACAAATACAAAATATTGTGACTTTGTAATTTGGTCCAAAAATGTTTTATTCATACAAAGAATTACATACAATGAACAATTTTTGTTGTCAAATTTGAATAAATGTATGGATTATTTCAAATTTGTCATCAAACCAGAGCTTTATGCTCAATTTTTCACAAAACAAACTGGCCTTGCAAGGGTTGAATTGTGGTGCTCATGCAAGAAACCTGATGATGGCCGTCCAATGCTGAGATGTGATAATGATGAATGCAGCATTGGGTGGTATCATTTTGATTGTATGGGCTTTTTTGAAATTCCAAATGACTCTTGGTTTTGTCAATTTTGTACATAATTGTAATTTTGTAAGTACCTATTTTATAATATACATTCATAAGCATATTTTATCTTGTTATTGAACTTCCCTCTCATTCAGCATTTGACATGTTTAATTTCAGTTTGGTACATTCATCATAAGTAAATATAAAGACAATTCTTTCTAGAAGTGTTTAATAATTTGAAATCAAGACACAAATATTCAGTAATTTCATATGATAAACATTATTTTAAAAAATTAGCATTATATCAGACATGTAGAAAAACAACTGTAATAGGTACATCAAAACTTTGAACAAAAGGTATTATTTTCCAGCTTTACAGGTAACTTAGAGTATGACTAATTGCATTGTAATTTTTTGAAATTAAAACTAAAGATCATTGCTAAATGCTTTTCAAAATTACAGAGATTAATTTAATTCGCATGTTTTGTCCAATTTGTAATTTTGCAAGTATTTTATAATATATATTCATAAGCATATTTTATTTAGAACTTACCTCTCATTCAGCATTTGACATGTTTAATTTCAGTTCATCATAAGTAAATATAAAGACAACAAATTTCTTTCTACAAGTATTTAATAATTTGAAATGAAAAGTTACAAAAATTCAGTAATTTAACATAAACATTATTTTTAAAATTAACATTATGCCAGGCATGTGGAAAAACAACTTTTTCTACACGCATGTTGTTTATTCCATAGGAATTTGTGATGAACATAAATTAATGAAGGCACTACAAACCACTAAAATTTTGTCAATAGCACTTAAACTTTCTTTCTCATCATCTCTATTGATTGAGAGCATACTAATAGGAATAGGACCTGAACAAATTTTAAATTTTTTTTTCAGAAGTCCTATAACTCTCTCTACATGTATTCTAACATTGGCAATTTTTCGGGTACTTTCTAAATCAGTTGGATGAAGCTGATCTTTATTTTTAGTGAAAGCTGGTATTTCTAAATGAGCTCCTAATATCTCTACAGCATCTTGTATTAAAAACCCTCTATCGGCTAATATAATATCACCAGGTAAAATACAATTTAAGAACCCACAGTTTTCTGTCAAGAATTTATCACTTGTTCGTCCACCCCAAGCTGAAGAAATATATGATATTGTACCATGCGGTGTTATTCCTATTAAAAATTTAATTGTTTGGTGGTGTTTGTAGTTAGACCAGCATTGGGCAGCATTCAAAAAACCCGAAGGAGTTTCTGTGAAGATTTCAAAACAGTCAATTATAACAACTACACGACTACCGAAATTTTCTTTAAAACATGCTGGTACATTTTTTTTTAATTGTTCCCTATTGGGCCATTCAACAAGTTCTTTGAATAGCATATAAAAAACATCTAAACATTTATAAAATGTATCCGAGGCTGTTGGTGGAGAAACAGAGAATTTGTATGACAGATATTTGAAAGGTAAATTCAGTCTTAATTTCATTAAAGTTAATAAAAACTGTTGGAATGGAGACAATACACTTTTAGTCGACAAACGCACAGCTACTACTTCAAACACCTCAAACATCATTGCTGCTAATGGAAAACCAGTGAAATATAGCACTTTAGAATCATTTCCTACAAATGCGTCTTCACTGATTTCAAATTTGTTCAGCTTCTCTTCCAATTTATGAATTTTTTCAGTGCAGAAATTTATGTCCTGAAATACTTTTTCCAAATAATCCATCTCTAGGTCAGTCTGAATGGCGATACTACACTTCCCACTTTGTTCTTCGATCATTTCTTCCGGTGGATCTGTTACATCAATACTTGTTGAACAGCTTGCAATAGGTTCTGCCTGTAAATCAGTATCATTCTGTAATAAAAAAATAAAATAAACTCTGTTTTCTTAATAATTAATTAAAAAATGATTTTAATCTTTTAATCGAATTATGTATTAAAATGGTATGACCAATAAATAAATGTCAATACCGAGTTTACAGACTTAAGAAAAAGTACTTACTAGTATACGTCTTTTTTTTCTTTCATGTCTTTGAAAATCCTGCTGGTTTTTGGTGTTTATACTTTTGTACCCCATATTTACAGATGGAATCCAGTCAGGATTATCTTTATCCATTAATGTAGCAGGTTCTCCTGGTGATTAAATTAATATATAGATAAGTAAGGTTTTAATAATCACAATCATAATGTTCACCTACCTTTAATGAAATGTTTGGAACATATACTTGCGTTCTTCAAGAAAGTTTCTGAATCTCCACGTTTTAATGCTCTAATCCAACAAGCTCTACGCTCTTTTGATAATGCATCTAATAATTCACCCCTATCTTTTAACGCTGCTGGGATTCTAAATAATCGTACATTGTCCCTTTCTCTTCTCTTTGAACATCCAACAACAGAACAAAACGACGGCTTTATTCTTAATTTATCGACACAAACTTGATATACTAACAACATAAACAAAGCGAAATTCAGGTTTGTTTGCTCCCAGGCAATATGGCGGACGGTATGTGACGTCATCTTTTAATAGTCTATAGGCATGACGACAGTATCAAAAAATTGTCGATTTGAAGGTTTTAGGGGAAAATTCATATTAAAAAAATTTAAAACAATGCTTTAGTTTCATTCAAAAAATTCAGATCATTGAGATTTTCAATAAAATAAAACATTCAAATACTGCAATCGGCCATTCTGACTGAAACACCAATCACAGCGCATGACGTCACGCTTAGGTAAACTCCGCTGACAATACTCTCATTCACTGTGTTTTGCTGTTGTGAATACTACTGATTACGCATTTGGATTGATTTTTTATTATTTTACGTGTAGTTTATCGACTCCACTCTACTATAACAATGGAACCAAGCTTTGTTAAAGCAAATAGCTCAAATTTTCCCAGGATTAATGTACGGCGATTTCCACCCAACAAATGAAGAATTTTGCTCGTCAGAGTTTAGAAACGTGAGAATTTCATTTTGTAAATTGTATTTATCTTTACCCTGGATACATCCAATTTAGATATAACCAAACCCGTTTTGAACTCATGCGAGTTTATTTTACTTTCATAGGTTATTTTTACTATAAACTTGTCATTGTTAATTTTTGAAGTTAGCTCCCTCACAGCTTGTTAGTTGCTATTTTAGAGTTAATAACAAGTTAAGACCCGATAAAACAACTACATTTCTGTAACTAATATGTGTATGTATTTGTTCTAATTAATTTCAATTATTTTAGGTCTTCAAGACAAGACCATCATATGGGGATGATACAATCAATCAGTTGAGTGCAACTGTAACGGAAAGAAAACATTTTTACAGTAAAGTGCAAGATTTGCTTCGAGCAAATATATATATATATATATATATATATATATATATATATATATATATATATATATAATTATATATATATATATATATATATATATATATATATATATATATATATATATATATATATATATATATATATATATATATATATATATCGTTCGGGTTTCGACGTGCGAGCTTTAATCATTTATTTCTTATTATTTTCTTGTTTGGAACATGTACAAATACTTTGTTGAGTGTTCTTATTGATGTGTTTTTACACTGCGGTACTGCACACCACTCATAATTTTTGGAATTCATTAATATTACACGTATTAATTTGATGTTTTGTTTACTTTCTTCGCTACGCATAGACACAATGATATGTTTACCTAAGCGTGACGTCAGACCGACGCCATGACACATGCGAGCTGTTTTCGCGCGCTATTGAAATAATATTAGAAGAATGGCTTTAAACTTCGTTAAAATAAGGTTATTTCGTGAATAATAAATGTGTACCCACATTAAGGAAGAGTATTTCAAAATCTTTCGCCACGCCTATTCTCATTTCCGACTCCGTTTCAGCCCAATTGTCAGTTCATCCTGTGTATAAAAAGCAGAAAATGATTGGAAAAATAGAACGGGACGGGGTGGCCAGATCTGTGTTAACCAAGTATCGGCCTTATAAATTAATGAAATCAAATTATGTCAAAATGGACGAGAACTGACAACTGAACGGATCGTATGAAAAGAAATTACCCAAAACGGATGAATTGAAAGTTCGACGGAGATGACAAATGAAATAAGATCGTGTTAAAAGCATAGAGATATTACAGATAGAGGCGACAAGCCATAGGCCGCTCTGTAAGTGGCAACGTCAGTCTCGAAACTCAGTGGGAGCGAAAGAGAGTGACGATCGCAGGGTTTTTCTGTCCTTGTCTACGCGTACCACGCGTATTATTATTAGAGAGAGACAGCCTAACCTCCAGATTCTCTCTCTCCCTCGCCCAAGCTAACAAGTTTCAGGCTGGCTTGTCGCCTCTATCTGTAATATCTCTATGGTTAAAAGTCTTCAAGATGTATACTAGTTCACCCGCATGCGCAATAAAAGTTTACGTGAAAAAAAAGTAAAACATAACCTAGTCTTATAGAACCAAAATATGAAACTCATATAATTTGGCATAACAAAAATTCATTGAATGATTGAAAAAAATCACTAATACTTATATTTCCAAACTTTTTTCAAATATGTGCATGACACATTGATAGTGGAGTACCTAACTAGAATCTCAAAAAATATTTTCTGAATTTAAGTTCACTGTTTTGCCTCTGGAAATATTGAGGAAAAGAAATAAAGTAGTCTCAGCTTGGAGATTCACGCCAATGAACCCATGCAAGTTTCAAACTAAAGTATATTTCATAGTTCTACCATATTTTTGTTTAATTTTGACAAGACAATTACATTACAACAACAAAACAATTCACAATATTGAACCACCCAGATCAGGATGATACAAATTATCAAGTTGTCTTCAGTTGTAGGTACCTGATGCCTTAGTGATATTCTAAACAAAACGTTTTATATCAGTCAATAGTCGTAGCAATACATTTGCTACGCCTGCTGATGCCTCCAAAGGCAGACCGCTTGGAGCATTCAATGGCGTCATGCGGTCGCTGTTGCGCAATCTGCAGTTTCTATACAATTTTGTATTGAAACTGCAGATTGCTCAACACAGCTCGTAGCTGTCCGCACTGACTGCTCCAAGCGGTCCGTCTATGGAGGCATTAGTCTTGTTACAGATAGTGATTTATTTTTCTTGGGTACAACATTCTATTTCGAAGCACAAAACAATCATATCTTGGTGACGTATTTTTTCCATAGTAGCCCAATCTTTTCACTTCGGCTGATTTCTGACTCACGCTACAATGTTTCTTTGTGACAAAAAGTTGTGTTCACTCAACGTGATAATCTTTTCACGCTTCCTGGGCATGTTGTCCATCATGAAAGACTACACTCTACACAAATTATATTACTTTTATATAAAACATCAGAAACTGTAACAATTTACTATAAAATGTTTCATCAACTATTTTAACATCACCCAGAGAATAGGTTATGTTTTTAAAAAACAAGTCAAGTAACAATATAAAACATCAGAATTATTATTTCACTACTTTGCACAATTATCTGAGAGATCTATATAGATTGAATGATCTTTAATGAAGTGGTTAGTATCTATAATTTCAGAGATTTAGTATTGTTTTTTAGGTAGGTACTTTCAGATATTGAGCATTACCGACGCGAATGTTCCATCGAGTTGACGTGCCCCATGATTAGATACCAAAATGCCATCAACTTTGGCGTGCATAGATAAAATGGCATCTTCAGCGGTCATTACGCCTTTCAAAATAATAGGTAGAGTGGTTATTGATTTCAACCATGTAATATCCTCCCATTTCAAAGAATCATCAAACAATGTGGCTATGTAAGCTGCTAATCCACCAGATTTTTCATCCACTGAGCTCATTGTTTCATCCTCAAAATTCTTATAACTGGAAAAAACATAAAAAGAGTAGGTATCACAAAAGTTTTGCTCACTTCTATTTTATGAGATTATGGTATATTTATATTGAATTAATTGTGATTTGTTGTGAAAACTGATGGAAAAATTATTTTATATTATAATGAGGTTTTTATCATCTTCGGCCATAAAAACTGACGTCATGGGAAAGTGCTTTTGAAAGTGCCAAAGCTCGCTTTCTAGTATTCAGGAGGCACTGAGATCAAAGCCCATGGTCGACTGGCCTGTCAGGACTTTTTTTCATGGCGTAGGTGCATGCAAATTAACGAACGCGAATGCTATTCATTCTTTGAACTCGTCATAACTCAAGCAGTCTGCCTCTCCCATACATATCTACTTGAGAGTGTGGAGGAATGAAATAGGTGACATTTCCCTTTGGTTAACACTATTATGTTTTCAATTTGCTTCACGAAAAACTAACTTCATGTCCTGAAGTAAAGGTATAAAGTACCTAGTTCTTTTTAATTTGAAAAATGTAAACATTATCATGTCATTAGAAGTATGCACATTCAACGGAATACTATATTTTTGTAGTATAAACAGTACATTTAACTAGATGAAAAATTGTTGAGAAGTGGATCTAAAAAATATTTGTCTGTTCAGGCCTAGCTTTCATCAGTAATAATTTCAAAATTGAAGAGGGTGTTTTTTGCTTGAAAAAACTTGAAAAAATCACTTCATGCTCTTCCTGGAGTCAATGAAAATATGAAATAATCATGCTTAAGGTAAACAAGATATTATTCTCTTTTTTCCAATGTTTATCTGTAGTCTTTAGAATACCTACATTTTAATATTTACTAACTATTATATCTTTAATTCTACTATATTACAATAAAATATATTAATCGATACCTACATTGATTTTAAAAAGAAAGGGGATAATCAATTTTATATATTTTGAACATTTTAAATATTGAATTCATTAAATGTTTACTATATGATAGGTACTTTATCATAATAATAATATTGAAAATTTAAATTTACTATGTTTACTTTTATGAAATGCTCTGTTTATACTTTTTATACACAACTAGTCCGTTTGAAATACCCAGTATTCATGATAATAAACATAGTACCTATTTGATTTAATGGATATTTAATCCTTTCGCTCAATGAAATAACGAAAATAAATTCAACAATTAGAACAAAAGATCAAAGAAATATCTTTGGAGGGATACCTATATAAGCCATAAAATACTCAATTTTCAGTATATTTCAGGTTGATATTATTGAAAATTTTAAATAATAAAGTGTAACTTGCGATGGATGTTGCGATGAAATAAGTTCTTTTCTCATGTTAGCCCTTCTTATTCCGAAAACTGGAGTATCTATCGTCACAACGATAGCTTTGAAACCTGCTTTCTCAGCCCTTTGAACCAGATTTTTTGTTACACTCCTGAAAATTAGAAACTTATAACAAATTTTAATTTCAAAATAATTTTGTTCATATTAACCTATTTCTGAATATGTATAACTGAAACCACTTGATACATCTAGGAGCAGCTTCTGCTACTTCTTCTATGCTGCTATTTGCAACAGTACTCAATATGAAAATTGTGCCCATACTTTCAGCAGCTACAAATAGTGTTATATTTAAAAGTTGTGGAATTTTATTCGATTACAAAATATGCTATCATTTGTATAAAATATCATGTTTTCGGTAAAGGCGTAAAGTATTGCAATTGTTCTATTTGTCTGGATATTCATTACTTTCTTTAAATTTAAGCAAATCGTCAAATTTTTGAACTAAGATTACTGAGTATATTGTAATCTGTCTTTCAATGTGAGATCCTAATAACAAAAAATTATTTTGATATCCTATTTTGAGCATGCTCGCTTGATAAAAATTGTTAATTAATTGCAGTAGGAAGCATCAAGACTTGAGATAATTTAGAAATCACTACGTCTAAAGGATTTAAGTAAATATATAATCTTATATTGCATCAAAGAAAGTTGATTGCTATTAAAAATCCTCAAATATGTTCATATGAATCCCAACAAATATAAGAACGAAACAGTGGTCTGTTATTCCTCATCGGTTTATGGTGGATGATATCCCATTGCCAAATAAAGTTTGTTGTTCAAATATGTGATATAGTATTGATTTCATCGGAAAAATATATTTTTTCTTCAAACGTCATATAAGTGATAACTTTTGTGACGTTCCTCAATGACATTAAGTGTGATTTATATGACTAGGAGTATAAGTACTTATACTCCTAAGCGTATAAACACATTATAGTACTATGAATTTATTCACAATGGTATTTATTATTTATTCGTAATATTTATAGTAAAAGTACAATTATGAAGATTTGCATCATTTAAGAATCCTCCACTTCTTGCAATATCAGTACTATTCATAACAACTTTTCCAGAGTGAACGGCATTTACAAATCCATTACTTGTATCGGGTTCATTAAATGAAGATTGTTCGAGATTTTCCGCGGAGCTTGGTTGAAGAATTCTCTTAGCAATTTTGGTTTTACTTTGCACAGAGTCTTCGATGTACCCTTCGGCAACTGCATCAGATTTCCAACCCCCATGCCTTTTCAGCGTAGTGATATCCATCAACAAGCATTGTTGCGGAAGTTCTTCTTAAGCAATGCCCTGTATATTCTTTCCAATTTGGAATCTTCAGATACAATGCCACGTCTTTTTTAAAAACGCACGCAAATTGTTGTATTTTTCAATGTGCACATTATGCTTCAAATTCAACACAGACCTTATCATTGAATAATGAGCCCACAAACTATAACTCTTCATTTTCAGTGCCATTTCGGTAAAATATGCCAACAAAACGTTCTCAGAGTATTGCACTACTTTTTTTCCATTGCACCATTTGTTGAACTTAACAAACGCAGCTTCATATACTGCAGCAGATTTCGTCGGCAGCAAGATTTGTATAGCTATTCTAGCTGCCTCTACCACCTCGGGAGGATCATTACACATTTCTAAACTCATTTTCTTAACCGAATTTGAAATATTTGTTTTGATGGATGTCAAACAAGTACATATCCATGACAACGATACCAAAAAGGCAATATACAGTGAAATAAGTTAAAGATTCAATCTTGTTATCTTTATTAAAAAATTCGTTTCCTTTTATTGTTTTATTTCGAATGAAATTATGCACGTCTGAAGAAAAAATAGTATATGATATTCGGAGAATAAGATACTTTATGTGCTTCGCATGGACTTTCCACGCTCAGCACATAAAGTATCACTTATTCTCCTAATATCATAATATACTATTATTTTCAAACGTACAATAATAACGTCATTTCTCGATTGATAGGATCATCGAAAAGTTCTATTTCTCCGCCAAGGAGGAGAAGTGTTGCTATGCAACACTTTTCCGGCCGGCGGCAGGAAAAGTATTACTATGCAAAAGATGAATTGGTAACCATGAACAAAAAATTCCCCAATTCAAACGTCATTTTCACTTTCAACCACTTCTCACCAGGTTGCGAATTATAACTATCAATTATTTTACTTTATATCTGTCAGAATCAATTTTGCGTGGCAACCGTAACTAGGCAAATGTTCCATAAGGGCGGCCGCACATTTACTACAATCGGATCCGATTGTCTGAAATGATTTCAAATCGGACCACTAGCGCACACTGCCGACAAAATACGTCCGATTTTATTTGAATGTCACAAGCAGGGATATTTTTCGACCGTGGTAATCAAATTTTCAGTATCGCATACATAGATAATTATATACTATCAGATATATATTAAGATTTCTATGATCGCACATGGTTTGAAAATTCCTTTTTCTATACTCCCTGTCAAAAACTGACAGAAATAATCGTATGTTTGCGGTAGACTATGCAAAAACAATGCACGGTTTGCCTTCCGGTAGTCGGATCAGACTTTTTATCGGTCCGATTGGTAGGACGCACTGCTCGTGCATCCGAGTCGGACGTCCGATCCGATATCGGATCGTAGGTGTGCGATATGATCGTATAAAAGTATAGAAATTTGAGCGTCAGATGCCCTGATCCGACAATCGTTTCAGACAATCGGAACCGATTGTAGGAAATGTGCGGCCGGCCTAATTCATAACGATCGTAAGTGGATAGAATTATGTGCGTAAATGTGAATCAATCCAAAAATGGATATTCAGATTTTTATGAATTTCAAAACGTTTGAAAATAAAATAACATATTTCATTCGGAGTAGAAGTGACTTTTCATGGCTCGCTTTCAATTACCCGCCTCACTGCGTTCGGCGGGTAAGCTCAAGCTCGCCATGAAAAGTGACACTTCTCCTCCTTATGAAATAATATACTATTACAGCCTTTTGTTCAGTATTTCTCTACTATTTCTATAGATAATATAAGTATATATAAATTATGTGGTACTTGAAGTACACTTAATTTCTTGGAGATAAATCATAGGATGAGTGGCAGAAATAAATGAAATACCTCTGACATTAGCTATTTCGCCCTCAGGACAGGCCAGTTTTTGCATGGAGGTTGGAGATATTCCTATGGGAATAAAGATTTTTTCTCCTAATATCATCGTGGTTAAATCTCGTTTCGAAACATCCCGCAGAAATCTTGGCCTCAATTTGTACCTAGAAATATGTGTTTTTTTTTTCAAACAAAAATTATGAATTATATGAAAATTAGTTCAATTGTTATACCTGAAAAGTAAATTTCAATATGAAAGCATTAAAATTCCAGAAATAGAATCTTTACATAAATCTTGATGGAATGCCCCCAATATCAAAGACAACGCGAAATTCTGAAAATTGGCTATCACATGGAAGACATATTGAATAGCAATTATGAAAATACGTGAATATTTCTGAAAAACATACAAATATACTTGAAACTGTAAGATATCCATAGTCTGCTTATAACCCTTCGCGGTTGAAGCAGTAAACCAAATTTAAAAAAAGAATCATTACCGAGAAATTTTACGAATGTATTCGAAAAAATTTTATGAATACTTAAAATGACAACAAATATAAAAGATTTGAGTAAAATGTTTACAGATTTGATTTTTCTTGCACACACCGTGATTCAAATCATTTATTTAATTCAGAAAACTCAAGTAGCAACGATCTAACTTTTTCAGTATCATTCAGTATTTGTCAATAATTTATATTTTTCCTTTTTATTTAGTTCCCATGTTTCCGCGCCGTGCGTGGTGATACTCTCAACAATTTTGCTTTATATAGCATTATTTTTGTTTTTTTTTCTGATATTTTGTCACTCCAGAGTTAAGTTGGCCTATAACAATTTTACCATGCCCAATTTTATTTGTGATACCGTGAGTGCTTTTTCCATTTGTAGTAAGAGTAACACCCAAGTACTTTAACGAACAAACATTTTTCATTTTGCTTATTCCCACATTCAGGTTTTGTGGATCATCTTCACCCACTACCATGTACTCGGTTTTGTTCATGTTTACTGTAAGGCCCCATTTAAAAAAAAATTTCATTCAGATATCTATACATATTATATATATATATATATATATATATATATATATATATATATATATATATATATATATATATATATATATATATATATATATATATATATATATATATATTATATATGTATATATCTATATAATCAGTGGCGGCTCTTGAGATTTTGGTTTGAGGAGGCTACAAGAGGTGTTAAAAAATACACCATAGGCGAAAATTTTTACGATTTCGAAGTCAACCGCTTTATAATTTAAAGAAAATCAAAGTAAAACAAGCACCCTAAGCTATTAATTTGTTTTCACTTTCGAGTGTCTACCTTGAGACCTACAACTCCTATTTACAATATTCACAAAAACTCTTCTCAGCCAATTAATCAATTCATCTATTCATCAAATTTTTTTTTCTTTCACAAAATAGGTACCTACCTACCTACTTAACGAATTTGTTAACAGCTGGTGAGAGCAGATAAAAAGTTATTATATATTTGTGAAGATTAGCGGGATTCTGCGATCTTTAACGTTAGCAAAATGATCTATAATATCGTCATAAAATTTTTTTTATTCTTTCGCCAAAAGGTTTACCAATTCCTTTTCAAAAGACAACAAACTAATATTTTTCAAACGATCCTGGCTCATTGAATTTCGTAGATAAGTTTTAATTCTCTTAAGAGTGGAAAACGAGCGCTCTACGGAAGCCGATGTCACCGGGATAGAAACAATTAGACATAAGAGTTTATAAACTTGGGGTAAATCTTGATTCAAATCATTATCAAAAAGTTATTTAATAGTCCTCACATGATTTTCATTTTGCCCCAAAATTTCATTGTCATTATAAACAACACACAGTTCACTTTTTATGGCCACCTTATCAAAAAAAGTGTATTTTTGACATAAATTTTCCAAAAGGTTATATGGAAAATTAGCCGAAAATCCGGTTAACAAATTTTTATTGAGTAAGTCGAAGAAATGCAGTTCTTTCAAATCAGAGAACCTTATTTCTATTTGACCCCTAAAAGTATCCAAAATTTCATAAAATATTTGCTTATAGTGAAGCTCCATAGCTGCGTAACTGAATTTCTTTCGTTTTGGGCTAAATTGAGTCGTATCATCAGTAGTTTGAAATACAGAAAATAGTTTTTTAAAATACTCTTCTACACGAAATTCTAAAATTTTTTCCAAAAGAAACTTGAGCTGATTTCGTGAGTAAATTACATCTGAAAACTTGTGCTGTAAGATTTGAAAAACTATTTCTGTTTGTTCAAAAATTTATTTAAAGATGTTTAAAAAATATATAAATTCCTTATCTTGTAAGTAAGATATTAATCCGCGTGCTGTATTTAAAGTTACTTTAACTACTCCTAAGCGGCCCCAAACAGAGACATTTTCACTAGTAAAAAGTAAACACTGCCAACAAAATAATTTATTTTTTACCTGTGATCCGGTTAGGCAAGGATGTCTCTCATAATTCTTTGTATTAAAACCGCGGTTTTGTTTTCTGTTACGCTGCACTAAATTCTTCAATTCAGGGGTAGGTCTCAATGTTTTTATCATAACTTAGTGAACTAAAGTTATGGGATAACAAATATTCCACTAAGTCACCATTGAAATTTTTGAAATTAACTTCAGTAATCAAACTCATTTCAAAACAATACGCGACCTGTTTTCGGCGGCCATTAGACACTACGAATTACAATCACACTACGATTCAATCAACGAATTTACTCGATGTCCCGCGAAATTCTATAGTTGTGATTGGTCGACATTGTATAAGACTGGACTTTATCGGTGTTGCCATTTACATGTGTTTTGCATTTCTATTGCAATGAAGTAGGTATTCATTCGGAGTATTTGCACCGTTGTTTGCTTTTCTGTGGCAGGCATAATGAACGTTGAGAATATAGGTACCTTTCTAAGCCTTCCGCAGCGTTGCCACAAATCTTGAAATGAATGAAATGCAGTAAATGTAAATACCTTCTAACTTAATTAATAAATTATATTATATAATGTAGGTTGAAAGGAAGGTAGGTGCATAAAATAATATGATTTTGATTAATATGAATATGCGGAATGCTGACTATTCAATATAATATATATATTAGTGATACACGGAATATTATTGAGGAGGCTTAGCCTCCTTAGCCTCCTTTGACTAGCCGCCCCTGCTATATATATATATATATATATATATATATATATATATATATATATATATATATATATATATATATATATATATATATATATATATATAACAAACATGTTATAACCAATAGCGGATACTTAATGATGATTAAAATTGAACGATTAAAAATATTTTCAGATAACCTTGAAAACGCCTTTTTGTTGTCAATCAGAGTTGATTGCGCCCCTGCTCCATCTCTATAGAAATCCAGTACGTTTTGTGGTAACACTGAGGCAGCATAATTTTCGTAGTCGTCTACACACACCAATTTATTACTCATTTTCGAAAAAGATATAACCGTTTAAGTTAATGAAATATGAAAGTTTTGATTATGGAAAATAACCATTAAATTTCTATGGGTCCTTTAGATCAAAATAAACTAGCGACACGATGTTCCATTCGAGGTCATCAATTCACCATATATCATTCAAAAATTTCAACCAATGGTCCAAAAACACTAATTTTAAGTGGGGGCTACTCTGGATACACGAGCAAATAGTGCTGGTGATAACTACTGTGTTAGTCGCAGATAAATTTCATACTTTCTGTTTAGTACAATCAAGAAAACGTTACGTTCAAAGAGATAAACTGAATTAAGTTAAAATGACTGTGATGAATTGGAAAACAACTTTTTCTTATCTAAGAAGTAAATATGTGTTTTATCTCTAACTTCTCCAATACAATCTTCAACTTCGCGCTTGTTTAAAACATTTTCAACATATGAATATATATTCTAGAATATATAGAATATAGTAAAATTTTTAGCAGGTTTTCACTTTGAAAACCTCTGCTTATCAAAATGGGTGCGATTAGAAATGTTCGACCTAGGACCAAGATAGTTTTTCGATTCATAAATTTTTATGATGCTTGGCACCAAAAACTCAATTTCATATCTCTTTCTCTCTCTCTCTATATATATATATATATATATATATATATATATATATATATATATATATATATATATATATATATATAAATGTTCATATGTATGTATTTTAGCGTTGTTTACACGACAAAGAGCGCAATTTTGAAGAAATGAGGTTGAAAGTTTGTAAATAGGTAGTTTCGTATGATATCTTAGATGGGATTGGTTTTGGTTCGAATTGGTTGGGGGTTGACCCCCTTGGGCAGTGATGGGGAAACTACGGCCCGCGGGCCAAGTCCAGCCGCGGAAAGGTTTAATCCGGCCCGTTTAAGAGTGCCGTCGTGAGAATGTTTGAACGCGTTCTTACTTCGTAATGTGACGACCCGCATAAAAACTACTTTCTAGAAAATACATGAAAACGGCAATAATTTTCAAACTATCAACAATCGGCGATTTTATCACGAAAAATATAAAAGTTGACCATGGTCAATTTAATATATTACATAAGGTAAACAAGGAAATTACCGCAATAATTTAAAAAAATATCAAACAACTTCCTAAGGGAGCTGGTTATATGTATTCCGAGCTGCGAATTCTACATCCACAATCCAACGGTGCATTATAGAAAATTCATCATAATTCCCGTTGGATTGTGAATGTAGAATTCGCAGCTCGGAATACATATAACCAGCTCCCTTGGGAAGTTGTTTGATATTTTTTTAAATTATTGAGGAAATTTCCTTGGTTTACCTTATGTAATATATTAAATTGACCATGGTCAACTTTTATATTTTTCGTGATAAGATAGCCGATTGTTGATAGTTTGAAAATTATTGCCGTTTTCATGTATTTTCTAAAAATCTTAGTAGATAATTAACAGCTAGGATATCATTATTTAATTGCTCGCTATTTGTGGCGAGTGTGGCTCTGAGCATATTTTTGCTATTAGTAAAGAGAAACCCTACTACTTTTTGTGATAATTTTTGTGGTTTTTTTTAAGTCTTATTTTATCCCATAAAATACATACTATTGCAGTGTATCGAAGGAAAGCAGTCAGGTGCGGGAGAGGTTTTTTTATCCGTTTTAGACTCGAAAAGTTTTTCATGTCTTACATATATGTTGGCATCTTTAGCGGCTCACATCGACTCAGATGAGCTGAAATTAGGTACCTGATATTTTTTTTTTAAATAAATAGACAGATTGCCTAAATGGCCTTGACCTGTGTCATCAGCCAACAATTTTTTTAATTTTTTTAATTTTTTCCGTTGCAGAAAAAAAGTATCAACATTTAGGTAAATTTCTGCAACCGCATACTGGCATCTCCAGCGGATCGTATCACACCTAATGAGCCGAAATTTTGTATTCGAAAGGTTTTCCGAGGCAGAACTAAACTATTAAAATTTGGTTAAATTTTTCCAACGGCCGCTATTTTGCGTAATTTAAGTCCAGATAAATTCCCAAATCTAATTACTCATGCAATGAACAAATCTTTTCAACAATGAAGCTTAGGAAAACTTCTTTAATGAACAGAATTACAGATGAGCACCTTTCATCAGTTGTAAGAATTTCTGCTTCGCAAATGGAACCGGACTATGATGAAATTTTGATGAAACAGTCTCAATTTCATTTTTCTCATGCACCATCAACCAGTAACGGCACCAGAAAATAAAGTGATTATACTTCACATCAAGAACTACACTAAATTCATTTTATATTTTGTGCTTATAATTTTCTTACCTTTTGCTTTTTTACTATTAAAATAATAAGTGTATGTATTAATATATGTATACGTTTATAGAACACATACATTTTTTAACGATTAAGCATTATTCTTTGGCCCGCTACGATTGTCTAGTTATTACAAATGGCCCGTCTTAAAAAAAGTTTCCCCACCACTGCCCTAGGGGAAGAATATATATTGGATGGGATTATTATTTTGGTACGAATTGCTTGGGGGTTGACCCCCCAGGAGAGGAAAAAATTTTGTTCACAGGATAGAAGGCGCAATTTTGGGACCATAGGGTTGATACTTTGTATGTAGGTAGTTTCGTATGATATATTGGATGGTTTTTATTTCGATATAAAGTGGTTTGGTGGTTGACTCCAGGAGTAGGAAATAAATATTGTTTATACGATAGAGGGCGCAATTTTTGTTTTTTGGATTTGGAACAAAAATCATAGTTGAATGAATAGATTTTTCAAACTGGATAAGTTTTGAAAACCTGCGTTTCTAATGCAGTTCGCTGCGATAGAGGTTTTTTTAATCTGTATTTTCGATCAGTGGGAAGTTTTCCACCATAGCAATGCTGCAGTAGGTAACATTAATTTTTTTATTCTTCAGATAAAAATATGCATATTGGGTTATTGCCTATTAGTCTCATTACTTATTTTATAACTTATTACATTGTTGTTCTTCTTTCTCTCACTCAAAGCCTGTTATTCATCGATGATGTCTTATTTGCACGTAGGAAAAGTTCCATAATTTTAAGCAACTTGTAGTGATCTGAAGAAATACATAGATGTACAACATTATTAATCGTTTACTGCGAATCCGATTGCACATAGTGAAAATATATTTCACGAATTAGCTGCTTTTATTAAATTTGTATAAACAACCATAAATTTCACATTTGAATAAGGAGACTTGTTTGACAATTGAAAATAATCTTCCATAAATCCGAACTGACAAACATCTTACAGGTGAATATTAGAAAAATAAATTAAAATTCGAGATGAAATATATTTTTATCTACAACCGTGCGTAAATTATGTTTTACACACCCATATTAGTGCGGTAACTATTACTTTAACGCACTAGTGCGGTAAAAATCAGTTTAACGCACTAGTGCGGTAAAAATCATTATTATTATTATTATTGCCTATGTTTTTTCTTTTCAAATAAGCTATTAATCTTGGAAATTTGTCTATTTGCATGTTCTTTTTTATGGACAAGGTGGACTTCAACATTGAATAATAGCACCAAAGCGACTTATTTTCCTTGAACTTATCTTCAAAATAGGCAATTAATACATCTTCATTAATGTTATCCACTTTTTTATGGGAGCACCATTCGATTAACATATCATAGGCCTTTTCGTAACGAATTCCGGATTTCTGTGGTAGCAAGTTCGCCGTAGCAGCTTCAACTAGCCGTGAAATCTCCATATTTTCGACTGACATTTTGACTGACAACTTCAAAGTGGCGTTGCTTTTTTTTGTCGCTATGACATCCTAATTTCCATAACAATGAAAAAAGTTAAAACATTGCTGGTGACCAAGTTGGGAAATTTTAGACTATAATTATTAATTTGTATTCAATCAAAACGAACTGTTGTAGATAAAATAGTATACATAACTCGCATGGTTATTAGCACACTTAAGTGAATGAAAAGACTCGCCTGCAGCTCGTTTTTCAAACTTCACTTAGCGTGTGCTAAAAACCTAGTTACCACACTTATTATGTAATATACTATTATCTTACTGTGGAAACCCAAAATCATCTCAGAATGTCCTAGTAAGAATAAGTTTTATGATAATACTGGTATTAACTATATTAACTATAATAATACTCGAATTAACTGATGGATTTAACTAGAATTTACGGAATAAATTATTTGCATCTCACGGATTCGTAAGTTGAAAATTTCCAGGTATTTATGCAAAACAGAGATGCTTTGTAGTGCCTTGATAGCTTGCATTGTGAGAACAAATAGAAGAAAAAAAGTTGTTTTACGCAGCCTGTGGTAAGTGATCGCTGCATAAAAAAATTTCTCTCTCCGTCTGTGTTCCCACGAACACTTGTACAGTATGGAGATTCGAGCAGACCACCTTATCTACTAATTCGTATAGTAAGGGACGATTCACAAATTATATGAAGCTTCATCGGATTACAGAAACATATTGTTGTCGGCACGCTATGAGAGATAATATTGCAATAGAATATGATTTATGGCGTGGACGAAATGCGAAGATTTCGGACTTCTTACCTGAAACATGAAATACACACAAAAACACACAAAATTTTTAATTCTCGTTCCCGGCTTTCTAAACGATAGGAATTTTTTGAATAGAGTGATATCCCAACTAACATTTTTTGGAGTCTAAAGTTTTATTAATCGGTAACGGATATTTATAAGAGGTTTATGAAGAACCTTAGCTTTTATAATAGTTTTTTCAGTTTTATAAGAAAACTATTGGTGTCTCATAGTATCTATAAAACCTTTGGTGTTGGTTACTTATAGTTTTTTAAAAGAGTTTTATAGCGTTCTTAAAAACCTCATTATAAAACTTTTACTCTTGGGGTTTTATAGTTTACTTCGTAAAACCGTTACAAATCTTAAGGCACTTAATAAATATTCTACAGCTAGTACAAAACCTAAAGAATTTCATAAAACTTATAGGAATTTTATAAAACTTTTTCATAGAAGGGGCCGAAACTATATTTTTGAGGTAAAGATGTTTGATGATTGTTTTCCGTGTTTTCTTAATGTTTAATCAGTAATCGTGGTTATTGTCTATAATTTAATAATTGATTGTAAGTAAATAAATATGCCACAAGAGAGAAAAAATTGGAAAAAGGTTAAATACAGTAGCAGCTTTTATAGAAAGTGCGCTAAAACCCGGGAGAATATTTTGCAAAGCACACCACCAGGGGATAAATCACCCACAACTAAATTTACCAAAAATGATATACTTAGACTAAAACGCAGACTTTCCTCAAGAAAATATATTAATATAACACTCGTTTTGAAGCTTATTTAAACAAAAACGACATTCAAAAGTGAGGTTATGCAATTGATATTTGACATTTGAGAACTGGTAGCAAATTGGTTTTCCGGTTACTTCCAGTTTTTAGAAATCCCTTTTTGGTAATAATCCCATAAGACACCTAGGTAAGTTTTATGAAAGTTTTTAAGGTGTTTATTATTATCAAAAATGATATAGACTAAAACGCAGACTTTCCTCAAGAAAATATATTAATAAAACACTCGTTTTAAAGCTAATATAAACAAAAACGACATTCAAAAGTGGGGTTATGCAATTGATATTTGACATTTGAGAACAGGTAGCTTTGAATTGGTTTTCCGGTTACTTTCAGTTTTTAGAAATACCTTTTCGGTAATAATCCCATAAGACACCTAGGTAAGTTTTATAAAAGTTTTTAAGGTGTTTATTATTACTTAAAGGCACAAATAAAACTATAAGTTTTTAAAAAGCGAAATGGCGAACATGGCGTCCTTTTATATGGCGGCCATTTTTATGTTTGTGTTCGAATTGACATAAATATCCTCACAAAGAAGAAAAATATTGCATTTTGAGCAATATTACTGAAGCTTGAAGACGTATTTCTTCAAAAATATGGGATTAAGTAATGTTGGACAGCTTATTTGCAGAAAAAGGAATAATGAAACATAATTTTAAATTCTCAAGTTTTTATAAAAATAAATTGTTAGAGAGCCCAAAACGGGGGCACTTCAGTTTTAGGAATGGTAAAATGTAAAACTACTTGATGAATCTTTCGTGCCAAATGAAATTAAGTCCTCATAAAAAATTGCCAAAGTATTTAAGTTGTTATAATACCTAATTGTTTAATATGCCATTTTCATAATATCAAAGAGAAAATCCATTGCTGTCAACTTTAAAGTAGAAGCAGAATAATAATGAGAAGGACTTGAAATAGAACATATTGTGAACAAACAATGTAGAAGGAGATGAAGCTAAAAGGGGTGGTTTATTTTTGGTGTTTATAAACACTATAGGCGAGGATGTTTTAATATTAAGGTCTTATAGCGGTAACGAAAATATATTCCTTTCCGCTATAAAACCTATTTATGTTTTATAAAGGTAACGACAACGTCTTAGTTACAAATAAGTGGAAAGTGAAAGTTTTATATGGTACTAAAATTTAGTCACCGTTACCTTTATAGGATTCTCCATTTAGGTGCTATAGGGGTTTTATAAGAATGACGAAAACGTTTCGCGAACAATTGATAGGTTCTTAGGTTTTATAAAATAGGTAATCGAAACGTAACCTTTACCATTATAAAACAAAAAATGTCAGTTGGGATCTCTGACGTTTTAGGAGCAAAGGTTTAAAAATTCAATATAGGTAGGTAATATTAGGAAGATATATTTGTTTGAACTCTGCAAATCCAAAAAAAAACAGAGCTATATACACTTTTTTTAGGAACCAGTGTTGAACAGCAAATCAGTAGAGCTCGTTTCTTAATAATGTGGCTTCATCAGATAGAATTGTATACTGAGTTCTTCCTGATGAAACCACCGTGTAATGAAACACTGCATTATATATAGGTACAATTATAGTAATCGTCAGCATCAAACATGTGTCTTGACAACAACTGATATTGTTATAGATAACAACTGAATCAATATTTTTATTGAAATTCAAACAATAATTGCTGATATAAAGGGCATCCAATTTCTTCGAAATAATTGTTTTTTTATTTTGTTTCACCAAAACATGAATATAAGGTATCCGATTAATGTGGATTGCTTAATTTGTGTGATAATTTTTGAATGGTGTTGGTAATTTCATTTCTGTTCAAGTTTAAATGAGTATAAAGTATAAACTTTAAAATAAAAAACATTTGGCTTATGTTTCACAATATAACAAATATTTAGATACTGTATTTAGCAGTAACGAAAAGTCGACATGTTTCGAGTTATGAACTCATTATCAAGACTGACTACAGGAGAGTATTACATCCTAATTTATAAAACAGACAAAAGCAAAGGTGATACCTGAAAATCAATTTGTTCGTTTACAAGGGGTAATTGACTATTATGGGCGGAACTTATTTCGAGAATTTCAAGAAGGTCAAGGCGTTTTCCTTTGTTACCTGAATGTAACAATTTGGTTTTGTTGAAATCCAGGAAGTGATTGAATTTTATACAATGCTCAGAGAAGCCAGTGGTATTTTTGTTTTGTAAAATTGACTTTTTATGTTCTTCAACACGAATATTTATATTCCTTCCTGTCTGTCCAATATAGCAAAATTTGTAACAGACTATCGAAACATAACGTTAAAACAATTTGTACAAATAAAAGAAACTTGAAGTCATTTTTAGTCAATAATAAAGAAAAATCTAACATCAGAGAAAACAGTGGTGTTTATAAAATATTTTGCGACGAATGTCCTGCTTTCTATATTGGACAGACGGGAAGGAATATAAATATTCGTGTTGAAGAACATAAAAAGTCAATTTAACAAAACAAAAATACCACTGGCTTCTCTGAGCATTGTATAAAATTCAATCACTTCCTGGAATTCAACAAAACCAAATTGTTACATTCAGGTAACAAAGGAAAGCGCCTTGACCTTCTTGAAATTCTCGAAATAAGTTCCGCCCATAATAGTCAATTACCCCTTGTAAACGAACAAATTGATTTTCAGGTATCACCTTTGCTTTTGTCTGTTTTATAAAATACGATGTAATACTCTCCTGTAGTCAGTCTTGATAATGAGTTCATAACTCGAAACATGTCGACTTTTCGTTACTGCTGAATACAGTATCTAAATATTTGTTATATTGTGAAACATAAGCCAAGTGTTTTTTATTTTAAAGTTTATACTTTATTCTTCATGATGTTCCACCAAGTGATGTGCGAGAATTCAATCTCAGTTATTTTAAGTGAGTTGTCGATATATCTATCCTTCAACGACATCAGTCCTAGATTATCAAAACTGTGGACACCAAAAACCTAAATTTTCAAGCCCAATTACAAAAAATGTTCTCTTAATATATGGACCTTGGAGTCTAGTATTTTGACATGTAACATGCCTTCCTCGTCATTATATGATCAATTGATATTATTGTTAGTTCTTCCCTTCTGCACGCACCGCACCGGCTAATCCTACCATTGTTGCTATCTGAAAGTAAAAAAACTAAGATGAATATTTTCCTACAATCGTGATTTTTTGTTAAATTTACCTCAAGCATGAAATGGAGTTCCTCTTCCGTTTCCTCATAAATTTGTTGATATGCTCACTGTAGAAGACTTTTGATTTCTTTGTTTTATAACCCACGTTCTTACTTCTGCGATAGCCTTCTGGAATGTGGCTATTTTTGTATTATTCTTCACGAAAATTAAATTTTTCAGCTCGGAGTATATAATACACATAGTAGAGGATGTAACAATTTCTGATTCTTGTGCTAAATAAGACAAAATTATGTAGGTATACTGTAATTGTTTTGCATTTCTTTATACTAAATTTAGAATTAAATTTGCTGCATTGAAAATTTGAATAAGCATATTTTCAAACTCGCTTTCTTTGCGTTTTTGTATTATTCATTGCGATAAACAATACAAAGTTTCAAAAAGCAAAATTAATTTCGTGTAATTCTCCCCAGTCTAGTCCGAAAAGTACGTATTCTCAGGGCTAGGTCGGAAAAGTGCTGCTTCCTCAATGAAAAATCCAAAAAAAATTAGATATTAAGTATGTTTCGACGTAAAACACTCAACTGTACAATAGAGAAGGAAAGGGTTAAAGTCCAGGTAACTGTGTAGTTTACACATAACCTAAGATTTAACAAAATTGATATAGTTAAGTAGGTATATTTCAATAGTAGTTATTGAATGCCATTTACAATTTAGAAATGTTGGATTGATGAACAACCATATCTTTTTTGATTTCTCCAACATTACAGCCCCCTGAAAATTTATAAAGTTATATTTTTGGAGATAGATTATTGAATTGATGGAGTACTCACCACAGAGCGCTAAAGCCTTGTCGAATTCATTTCTTAGGATATTGAGAACATTCTTAACCCCTTGTTCACCGCTATGAGTTAAACCCCACAAGGCAGGTCTTCCAATGAACACCTAGAAAGATAGTCATTATAATGTTATACACAACACAAAAAATAATTTCCCATAATATCATGTCTTTTGAAGATATAACACTTGGACTTTCAAAGAGCATTAAAAACTGAAGAAAATTGGATTGAATGGCAAAGTGTATCAATGGTTCTCTTCCTATTTGAATAATAGATACCAAAAAGTTAAATAATGGAAATAGCGTTTCATCCCCAAGGATGACGCTACATGGGGTGTCACAGGGAACAGTCCTCGGACCCTTTTTGATCAATTTATATATAAATGATATGGGGAATTATATAAGCAATTGTGATTTGTCTCTGTTTGCAGACGACACCGTATTAACATCACGGGTGATACTGTTGATCACATGTTTGATTTGGTTAATGAGGATCTAAATAGACTTTTGAATAT